>BSDF01000029.1:1139918-1593472 GCA_027925045.1 Hypotaenidia okinawae | reverse complement strand
ATCTTTGGAATGGAAGGCCCATTCGGCCCATATAAACCCCTGTGTATGTAGCATTAGGAGGTTTCCTCCGAAGAACAAAGCCCTGAGCCCCAGGGTCAGAGGGGCTGCTTGTAGGTGCCATGGGGCGTTTTCAGGCCATGTATGTCTTTTGGTGCTGGCTGCTTTGGTTTGGGAGCTATTGCTGGACGTTTGGTATGTTTGGAATGGAAGGCCCATTCGGCCCATATAAATCCCTGTGTATGTAGCATTAGGAGGTTTCCTCCGAAGAACAAAGCCCTGAGGCCCAGGGTCAGAGGGGCTGCTTGTAGGTGCCATGGGGCGTTTTCAGGCCAGGTATGTCTTTTGGTGCTGGCTGCTTTGGTTTGGGAGCTATTGCTGGACGTTTGGTATGTTTCGAATGGAAGGCCCGATTCGGCCCATATAAATTCCCTGTGTATGTAGCATTAGGAGGTTTCCTCCGAAGAACAAAGCCCTGAGCCCCAGGGTCAGAGGGGCTGCTTGTAGGTGCCATGGGGCGTTTTCAGGCCATGTATGTCTTTTGGTGCTGGCTGCTTTGGTTTGGGAGCTATTGCTGGACGTTTGGTATTTTTGGAATGGAAGGCCCATTCGGCCATTATAAATCCCTGTGTATGTAGCATTTGGAGGTTTCCTCCGAAGAACAAAGCCCTGAGCCCCAGGGTCAGAGGGGCTGCTTGTAGGTGCCATGGGGCGTTTTCAGGCCAGGTATGTCTTTTGGTGCTGGCTGCTTTGGTTTGGGAGCTATTGCTGGACGTTTGGTATTTTTGGAATGGAAGGCCCATTCGGCCCATATAAATCCCTGTGTATGTAGCATTAGGAGGTTTCCTCCGAAGAACAAAGCCCTGAGCCCCAGGGTCAGAGGGGCTGCTTGTAGGTGCCATGGGGCGTTTTCAGGCCATGTATGTCTTTTGGTGCTGGCTGCTTTGGTTTGGGAGCTATTGCTGGACGTTTGGTATCTTTGGAATGGAAGGCCCATTCGGCCCATATAAATCCCTGTGTATGTAGCATTAGAGGTTTCCTCCGAAG
Organism: Hypotaenidia okinawae; assembly: GCA_027925045.1. NCBI lineage: Eukaryota > Metazoa > Chordata > Aves > Gruiformes > Rallidae > Hypotaenidia > Hypotaenidia okinawae. Next base: position 1,592,428 of record BSDF01000029.1, on the reverse strand, counting down.
AACAAAGCCCTGAGCCCCAGGGTCAGAGGGGCTGCTTGTAGGTGCCATGGGGCGTTTTCAGGCCATGTATGTCTTTTGGTGCTGGCTGCTTTGGTTTGGGAGCTATTGCTGGACGTTTGGTATCTTTCGAATGGAAGGCCCATTCGGCCCATATAAATCCCTGTGTATGTAGCATTAGGAGGTTTCCTCCGAAGAACAAAGCCCTGAGCCCCAGGGTCAGAGGGGCTGCTTGTAGGTGCCATGGGGCGTTTTCAGGCCAGGTATGTCTTTTGGTGCTGGCTGCTTTGGTTTGGGAGCTATTGCTGGACGTTTGGTATGTTTGGAATGGAAGGCCCATTCGGCCCATATAAACCCCTGTGTATGTAGCATTAGGAGGTTTCCTCCGAAGAACAAAGCCCTGAGCCCCAGGGTCAGAGGGGCTGTTTGTAGGTGCCATGGGGCGTTTTCAGGCCAGGTATGTCTTTTGGTGCTGGCTGCTTTGGATTGGGAGCTATTGCTGGACGTTTGGTATGTTTGAAATAGAAGGCCCATTCGGCCCATATAAATCCCTGTGTATGTAGTATTAGGTTTCCTCCGAAGAACAAAGCCCTGAGCTCCAGGGTCAGAGGGGCTGTTTGTAGGTGCCATGGGGCGGTTTGAGGCCATGTATGTCTTTTGGTGCTGGCTGCTTTGGTTTGGGAGCTATTGCTGGACGTTTGGTATCTTTCGAATGGAAGGCCCATTCGGCCCATATAAATCCCTGTGTATGTAGCATTAGGAGGTTTCCTCCGAAGAACAAAGCCCTGAGCCCCAGTGTCAGAGGGGCTGCTTGTAGGTGCCATGGGGCGTTTTCAGGCCAGGTATGTCTTTTGGTGCTGGCTGCTTTGGTTTGGGAGCTATTGCTGGACGTTTGGTATGTTTGGAATGGAAGGCCCATTCGGCCCATATAAATCCCTGTGTATGTAGCATTAGGAGGTTTCCTCCGAAGAACAAAGCCCTGAGCCCCAGGGTCAGAGGGGCTGCTTGTAGGTGCCATGGGGCGTTTTCAGGCCATGCATGTCTTTTGGTGCTGGCTGCTTTGGTTTGGGAGCTATTGCTGGACGTTTGGTATTTTTGAAATGGAAGGCCCATTCGGCCCATATAAATCCCTGTGTATGTAGTATTAGGTTTCCTCCGAAGAACAAAGCCCTGAGCCCCAGCGTCAGAGGGGCTGTTTGTAGGTGCCATGGGGCGTTTTCAGACCAGGTATGTCTTTTGGTGCTGGCTGCTTTGGTTTGGGAGCTATTGCTGGACGTTTGGTATCTTTCGAATGGAAGGCCCATTCGGCCCATATAAACCCCTGTGTATGTAGCATTAGGAGGTTTCCTCCGAAGAACAAAGCCCTGAGCCCCAGGGTCAGAGGGGCTGCTTGTAGGTGCCATGGGGCGTTTTCAGGCCAGGTATGTCTTTTGGTGCTGGCTGCTTTGGTTTGGGAGCTATTGCTGGACGTTTGGTATGTTTGGAATGGAAGGCCCATTCGGCCCATATAAATCCCTGTGTATGTAGCATTAGGAGGTTTCCTCCGAAGAACAAAGCCCTGAGCCCCAGGGTCAGAGGGGCTGCTTGTAGGTGCCATGGGGCGTTTTCAGGCCAGGTATGTCTTTTGGTGCTGGCTGCTTTGGATTGGGAGCTATTGCTGGACGTTTGGTATCTTTCGAATGGAAGGCCCATTCGGCCCATATAAACCCCTGTGTATGTAGGATTAGGAGGTTTCCTCCGAAGAACAAAGCCCTGAGCCCCAGGGTCAGAGGGGCTGCTTGTAGGTGCCATGGGGCGTTTTCAGGCCATGTATGTCTTTTGGTGCTGGCTGCTTTGGTTTGGGAGCTATTGCTGGACGTTTGGTATCTTTCGAATGGAAGGCCCATTCGGCCCATATAAACCCCTGTGTATGTAGCATTAGGAGGTTTCCTCCGAAGAACAAAGCCCTGAGCCCCAGGGTCAGAGGGGCTGCTTGTAGGTGCCATGGGGCGTTTTCAGGCCAGGTATGTCTTTTGGTGCTGGCTGCTTTGGTTTGGGAGCTATTGCTGGACGTTTGGTATTTTTGTAATGGAAGGCCCATTTGGCCCATATAAATCCCTGTGTATGTAGCATTTGGAGGTTTCCTCCGAAGAACAAAGCCCTGAGCCCCAGGGTCAGAGGGGCTGCTTGTAGGTGCCATGGGGCGTTTTCAGGCCAGGTATGTCTTTTGGTGCTGGCTGCTTTGGTTTGGGAGCTATTGCTGGACGTTTGGTATCTTTCGAATGGAAGGCCCATTCGGCCCATATAAATCCCTGTGTATGTAGCATTAGGAGGTTTCCTCCGAAGAACAAAGCCCTGAGCCCCAGGGTCAGAGGGGCTGCTTGTAGGTGCCATGGGGCGTTTTCAGGCCAGGTATGTCTTTTGGTGCTGGCTGCTTTGGTTTGGGAGCTATTGCTGGACGTTTGGTATCTTTCGAATGGAAGGCCCATTCGGCCCATATAAACCCCTGTGTATGTAGCATTAGGAGGTTTCCTCCGAAGAACAAAGCCCTGAGCCCCAGGGTCAGAGGGGCTGCTTGTAGGTGCCATGGGGCGTTTTCAGGCCAGGTATGTCTTTTGGTGCTGGCTGCTTTGGTTTGGGAGCTATTGCTGGACGTTTGGTATGTTTGGAATGGAAGGCCCATTCGGCCCATATAAATCCCTGTGTATGTAGCATTAGGTTTCCTCCGAAGAACAAAGCCCTGAGCCCCAGGGTCAGAGGGGCTGCTTGTAGGTGCCATGGGGCGTTTTCAGGCCAGGTATGTCTTTTGGTGCTGGCTGCTTTGGATTGGGAGCTATTGCTGGACGTTTGGTATCTTTCGAATGGAAGGCCCATTCGGCCCATATAAACCCCTGTGTATGTAGGATTAGGAGGTTTCCTCCGAAGAACAAAGCCCTGAGCCCCAGGGTCAGAGGGGCTGCTTGTAGGTGCCATGGGGCGTTTTCAGGCCATGTATGTCTTTTGGTGCTGGCTGCTTTGGTTTGGGAGCTATTGCTGGACGTTTGGTATCTTTCGAATGGAAGGCCCATTCGGGCCATATAAACCCCTGTGTATGTAGCATTAGGAGGTTTCCTCCGAAGAAGAAAGCCCTGAGCCCCAGGGTCAGAGGGGCTGCTTGTAGGTGCCATGGGGCGTTTTCAGGCCAGGTATGTCTTTTGGTGCTGGCTGCTTTGGTTTGGGAGCTATTGCTGGACGTTTGGTATTTCTGTCATGGAAGGCCCATTTGGCCCATATAAATCCCTGTGTATGTAGCATTAGGTTTCCTCGAAAAAATAAAGCCCTGAGCCCCAGGGTCAGAGGGGCTGCTTGTAGGTGCCATGGGGCGTTTTCAGGCCAGGTATGTCTTTCGGTGCTGGCCGCTTTGGTTTGGGAGCTATTGCTGGACGTTTGGTATCTTCCGAATGGAAGGCCCATTCGGCCCATATAAATCCCTGTGTATGTAGCATTAGGAGATTTCCTCCGAAGAACAAAGCCCTGAGCTCCAGGGTCAGAGGGGCTGCTTGTAGGTGCCATGGGGCGTTTTCAGGCCAGGTATGTCTTTTGGTGCTGGCTGCTTTGGTTTGGGAGCTATTGCTGGACGTTTGGTATCTTTCGAATGGAAGGCCCATTCAGCCCATATAAACCCCTGTGTATGTAGCATTAGGAGGTTTCCTCCGAAGAACAAAGCCCTGAGCCCCAGGGTCAGAGGGGCTGCTTGTAGGTGCCATGTGGAGGTTTGAGGCCAGGTATGTCTTTTGGTGCTGGCTGCTTTGGTTTGGGAGCTATTGCTGGACGTTTGGTATCTTTGGAATGGAAGGCCCATTCGGCCCATATAAACCCCTGTGTATGTAGCATTAGGAGGTTTCCTCCGAAGATCAAAGCCCTGAGCCCCAGGGTCAGAGGGGCTGCTTGTAGGTGCCATGGGGTGTTTATCAGGCCAGGTATGTCTTTTGGTGCTGGCTGCTTTGGTTTGGGAGCTATTGATGGACGTTTGGTATGTTTGGAATGGAAGGCCCATTCGGCCCATATAAATCCCTGTGTATGTAGTATTAGGTTTCCTCCGAAGAACAAAGCCCTGAGCCCCAGGGTCAGAGGGGCTGCTTGTAGGTGCCATGGGGCGGTTTGAGGCCAGGTATGTCTTTTGGTGCTGGCTGCTTTGGATTGGGAGCTATTGCTGGACGTTTGGTATCTTTCGAATGGAAGGCCCATTCGGCCCTTATAAATCCCTGTGTATGTAGCATTAGGAGGTTTCCTCCGAAGAACAAAGCCCTGAGCCCCAGGGTCAGAGGGGCTGCTTGTAGGTGCCATGGGGCGTTTTCAGGCCATGTATGTCTTTTGGTGCTGGCTGCTTTGGTTTGGAAGCTATCGCTGGACGTTTGGTGTTTTTGGAATGGAAGGCCCATTCGGCCCATATAAATCCCTGTGTATGTTATATTAGGTTTCCTCCGAAGAACAAAGCCGTGAGCCCCAGGGTCAGAGGGGCTGCTTGTAGGTGCCATGGGGCGTTTTCAGGCCAGGTATGTCTTTTGGTGCTGGCTGCTTTGGATTGGGAGCTATTGCTGGACGTTTCGTATCTTTCGAATGGAAGGCCCATTTGGCCCATATAAAATCCTGTGTATGTAGCATTAGGAGGTTTCCTCTGAAGAACAAAGCCCTGAGCCCCAGGGTCAGAGGGGCTGCTTGTAGGTGCCATGGGGCGGATTGAGGCCAGGTATGTCTTTTGGTACTGGCTGCTTTGGTTTGGGAGCTATTGCTGGACGTTTGGTATGTTTGGAATGGAAGGCCCATTCGGCCCATATAAATCCCTGTGTATGTAGTATTAGGTTTCCTCCGAAGAATAAATCCCTGTGCTCCAGGGTCAGAGGGGCTGCTTGTAGGTGCCATGGGGCGTTTTCAGGCCAGGTATGTCTTCTAGTGCTGGCTGCTTTGGTTTGGGAGCTATTACTGGACGTTTGGTATGTTTGGAAAAGAAGGCTCATTCGGCCCATATAAATCCCTGTGTATGTAGTATTAGGTTTCCTCCGAAGAACAAAGCCCTGGGCTCCAGGGTCAGAGGGGCTGCTTGTAGGTGCCATGGGGCGGTTTGAGGCCAGGTATGTCTTTTGGTGCTGGCTGCTTTGGTTTGGGAGCTATTGCTGGACGTTTGGTATTTTTGGAATGAAAGATCCATTCGTCCCATATAAATCCCTGTGTATGTAGTAGTAGGTTTCCTCCGAAGAATAAATCCCTGTGCTCCAGGGTCAGAGGGCCTGTTTGTAGGTGCCATGGGGCGGTTTGAGGCCAGGTATGTCTTTTGGTGCTGGCTGCTTTGGTTTGGGAGCAATTGTTGGACGTTTGGTATCTTTCGAATGGAAGGCCCATTCGGCCCTTATAAACCCCTGTGTATGTAGCATTAGGAGGTTTCCTCCGAAGATCAAAGCCCTGAGCCCCAGGGTCAGAGGGGCTGCTTGTAGGTGCCATGTGGCGTTTTCAGGCCAGGTATGTCTTTTGGTGCTGGCTGCTTTGGTTTGGGAGCTATCGCTGGACGTTTGGTATGTTTGGAATGGAAGGCCCATTCGGCCCATATGAATCCCTGTGTATGTAGTATTAGGTTTCCTCCGAAGAACAAAGCCCTGAGCCCCAGGGTCAGAGGGGCTGCTTGTAGGTGCCATGGGGCGTTTTCAGGCCAGGTATGTCTTTTGGTGCTGGCTGCTTTGGATTGGGAGCTATTGCTGGACGTTTGGTATGTTTGGAATGGAAGGCCCATTCGGCTCGTATAACTCCCTGTGTATGTATCATTAGGAGGTTTCCTCCGAAGAACAAAGCCCTGAGCCCCAGGGTCAGAGGGGCTGCTTGTAGGTGCCATGGGGCGTTTTCAGGCCATGTATGCCTTTTGGTGCTGTCTGCTTTGGTTTGGGAGCTATTGCTGGACGTTTCGTATCCTTCGAATGGAAGGACCATTCGGCCCATATAAATCCCTGTGTATGTAGCATTAGGACGTTTCCTACGAAGAACAAAGCCCTGAGCCCCAGGGTCAGAGTGGCTGTTTGTAGGTGCCATGGGGCGTTTTCAGGCCATGTATGTCTTTTGGTGCTGGCTGCTTTGGTTTGGAAGCTATCGCTGGACGTTTGGTGTTTTTGGAATGGAAGGCCCATTCGGCCCATATAAATCCCTGTGTATGTTATATTAGGTTTCCTCCGAAGAACAAAGCCGTGAGCCCCAGGGTCAGAGGGGCTGCTTGTAGGTGCCATGGGGCGTTTTCAGGCCAGGTATGTCTTTTGGTGCTGGCTGCTTTGGATTGGGAGCTATTGCTGGACGTTTCGTATCTTTCGAATGGAAGGCCCATTTGGCCCATATAAAATCCTGTGTATGTAGCATTAGGAGGTTTCCTCTGAAGAACAAAGCCCTGAGCCCCAGGGTCAGAGGGGCTGCTTGTAGGTGCCATGGGGCGGATTGAGGCCAGGTATGTCTTTTGGTACTGGCTGCTTTGGTTTGGGAGCTATTGCTGGACGTTTGGTATGTTTGGAATGGAAGGCCCATTCGGCCCATATAAATCCCTGTGTATGTAGTATTAGGTTTCCTCCGAAGAATAAATCCCTGTGCTCCAGGGTCAGAGGGGCTGCTTGTAGGTGCCATGGGGCGTTTTCAGGCCAGGTATGTCTTCTAGTGCTGGCTGCTTTGGTTTGGGAGCTATTACTGGACGTTTGGTATGTTTGGAAAAGAAGGCTCATTCGGCCCATATAAATCCCTGTGTATGTAGTATTAGGTTTCCTCCGAAGAACAAAGCCCTGGGCTCCAGGGTCAGAGGGGCTGCTTGTAGGTGCCATGGGGCGGTTTGAGGCCAGGTATGTCTTTTGGTGCTGGCTGCTTTGGTTTGGGAGCTATTGCTGGACGTTTGGTATTTTTGGAATGAAAGATCCATTCGTCCCATATAAATCCCTGTGTATGTAGTAGTAGGTTTCCTCCGAAGAATAAATCCCTGTGCTCCAGGGTCAGAGGGCCTGTTTGTAGGTGCCATGGGGCGGTTTGAGGCCAGGTATGTCTTTTGGTGCTGGCTGCTTTGGTTTGGGAGCAATTGTTGGACGTTTGGTATCTTTCGAATGGAAGGCCCATTCGGCCCTTATAAACCCCTGTGTATGTAGCATTAGGAGGTTTCCTCCGAAGATCAAAGCCCTGAGCCCCAGGGTCAGAGGGGCTGCTTGTAGGTGCCATGTGGCGTTTTCAGGCCAGGTATGTCTTTTGGTGCTGGCTGCTTTGGTTTGGGACCTATTGCTGGACGTTTGGTATGTTTGGAATGGAAGGCCCATTCGGCCCATATGAATCCCTGTGTATGTAGTATTAGGTTTCCTCCGAAGAACAAAGCCCTGAGCCCCAGGGTCAGAGGGGCTGCTTGTAGGTGCCATGGGGCGTTTTCAGGCCAGGTATGTCTTTTGGTGCTGGCTGCTTTGGATTGGGAGCTATTGCTGGACGTTTGGTATGTTTGGAATGGAAGGCCCATTCGGCTCGTATAACTCCCTGTGTATGTATCATTAGGAGGTTTCCTCCGAAGAACAAAGCCCTGAGCCCCAGGGTCAGAGGGGCTGCTTGTAGGTGCCATGGGGCGTTTTCAGGCCATGTATGCCTTTTGGTGCTGTCTGCTTTGGTTTGGGAGCTATTGCTGGACGTTTCGTATCCTTCGAATGGAAGGACCATTCGGCCCATATAAATCCCTGTGTATGTAGCATTAGGACGTTTCCTACGAAGAACAAAGCCCTGAGCCCCAGGGTCAGAGTGGCTGTTTGTAGGTGCCATGGGGCGTTATCAGGCCATGTATATCTTTTGGTGCTGGCTGCTTTGGTTTGGAAGCTATCGCTGGACGTTTGGTGTTTTTGGAATGGAAGGCCCATTCGGCCCATATAAATCCCTGTGTATGTAGTATTAGGTTTCCTCCGCAGAACAAAGCCCTGAGCCCCAAGGTCAGAGGGCCTGTTTGTAGGTGCCATGGGGCGGTTTGAGGCCAGGTATGTCTTTTGGTGCTGGCTGCTTTGGTTTGGGAGCTATTGCTGGACGTTTGGTATCTTTCGAATGGAAGGCCCATTCGGCGCATATAAACCCCTGTGTATGTAGCATTAGGAGGTTTCCTCCGAAGAACAAAGCCCTGAGCCCCAGGGTCAGAGGGGCTGCTTGTAGGTGCCATGGGGCGTTTTCAGGCCAGGTATGTCTTCTGGTGCTGGCTGCTTTGGATTGGGAGCTATTACTGGACGTTTGGTATGTTTGGAAAAGAAGGCCCATTCGGACCATATAAATCCCTGTGTATGTAGTATTAGGTTTCCTCCGAAGAACAAAGCCCTGGGCTCCAGGGTCAGAGGGGCTGCTTGTAGGTGCCATGGGGCGGTTTGAGGCCAGGTATGTCTTTTGGTGCTGGCTGCTTTGGTTTGGGAGCTATTGCTGGACGTTTGGTATGTTTGGAATGGAAGGCCCACTCGGCCCATATAAATCCCTGTGTATGTAGTAGTAGGTTTCCTCCGAAGAATAAATCCCTGTGCTCCAGGGTCAGAGGGCCTGTTTGTAGGTGCCATGGGGCGTTTTGAGGCCAGGTATGTCTTTTGGTGCTGGCTGCTTTGAATTGGGAGCTATTGCTGGAAGTTTGGTATCTTCCGAATGGAAGGCCCATTCGGCCCATGTAAACCCCTGTCTATGTAGCATTAGGAGGTTTCCTCCGAAGAACAAAGCCCTGGGCTCCAGGGTCAGAGGGGCTGCTTGTAGGTGCCATGGGGCGTTTTCAGGCCATGTATGTCTTTTGGTGCTGGCTGGTTTGGATTGGGAGCTATTACTGGACGTTTGGTATATTTGGAAAAGAAGGCCCATTCGGCCCATATAAATCCCTTTGTATGTAGTATTAGGTTTCGTCCGAAGAACAAAGCCCGGGGCTCCAGGGTCAGAGGGGCTGTTTGTAGGTGCCATGGGGCGATTTGAGGCCAGGTATGTCTTTTGGTACTGGCTGCTTTGGTTTGGGAGCTATTGCTGGACGTTTGGTATCTTTCGAATGGAAGGCCCATTCGGCCCATATAAATCCCTGTGTATGTAGCATTAGGAGGTTTCCTCCGAAGAACAAAGCCCCGAGCGCCAGGGTCAGAGGGGCTGCTTGTAGGTGCCATGGGGCGTTTTCAGGCCAGGTATGTCTTTTGGTGCTGGCTGCTTTGCTTTGGGAGATATTGCTGGACGTTTGGTATGTTTGGAAAAGAAGGCCCATTCGGCCCATATAAATCCCTTTGTATGTAGTATTAGGTTTCGTCCGAAGAACAAAGCCCGGGGCTCCAGGGTCAGAGGGGCTGTTTGTAGGTGCCATGGGGCGGTTTGAGGCCAGGTATGTCTTTTGGTACTGGCTGCTTTGGTTTGGGAGCTATTGCTGGACGTTTGGTATCTTTCGAATGGAAGGCCCATTCGGCCCATATAAATCCCTGTGTATGTAGCATTAGGAGGTTTCCTCCGAAGAACAAAGCCCTGAGCCCCAGGGTCAGAGGGGCTGCTTGTAGGTGCCATGGGGCGTTTTCAGGCCAGGTATGTCTTTTGGTACTGGCTGCTTTGGTTTGGGAGCTATTGCTGGACGTTTGGTATCTTTCGAATAGAAGGCCCATTCGGCCCATATAAATCCCTGTGTATGTAGCATTAGGAGGTTTCCTCCGAAGAACAAAGCCCTGAGCCCCAGGGTCAGAGGGGCTGTTTGTAGGTGCCATGGGGCGGTTTGAGGCCAGGTATGTCTTTTGGTACTGGCTGCTTTGGTTTGGGAGCTATTGCTGGACGTTTGGTATCTTTCGAATAGAAGGCCCATTCGGCCCATATAAATCCCTGTGTATGTAGCATTAGGAGGTTTCCTCCGAAGAACAAAGCCCTGAGCCCCAGGGTCAGAGGGGCTGCTTGTAGGTGCCATGGGGCGTTTTCAGGCCAGGTATGTCTTTTGGTGCTGGCTGCTTTGGTTTGGGAGCTATTGCTGGACGTTTGGTATCTTTCGAATGGAAGGCCCATTCGGCCCATATAAGCCCCTGTGTATTTATCATTAGGAGGATTCCTCCGAAGAACAAAGCCCTGAGCCCCAGGGTCAGAGGGGCTGCTTGTAGGTGCCATGGGGCCTTTTCAGGCCATGTATGTTTTTTGGTGCTGGCTGCTTTGGTTTGGGAGCTATTGCTGGACGTTTGATATGTTTGGAATGGAAGGCCCATTCGGCCCATATAAACCCCTGTGTATGTAGCATTAGGAGGTTTCCTCCGAAGAACAAAGCCCTGAGCCCCAGGGTCAGAGGGGCTGCTTGTAGGTGCCATGGGGCCTTTTCAGGCCATGTATGTCTTTTGGTGCTGGCTGCTTTGGATTGGGAGCTATTACTGGACGTTTGTATGGTTGAAAAAGAAGGCCCATTCGGCCCATATAAATCCCTGTGTATGTAGTATTAGGTTTCCTCCGAAGAACAAAGCCCTGAGCCCCAGGGTCAGAGGGGCTGCTTGTAGGTGCCATGGGGCGGTTTGAGGCCAGGTATGTCTTTTGGTGCTGACTGCTTTGGATTGGGAGCTATTGCTGGACGTTTGGTATCTTTCGAATGGAAGGCCCATTCGGCCCATATAAATCCCTGTGTATGTATCATTAGGAGGTTTACTCTGCAGAACAAAGCCCTGAGCCCCAGGGTCAGAGGGGCTGCTTGTAGGTGCCATGGGGCGTTTTCAGGCCATGTATGTCTTTTGGTGCTGGCTGCTTTGGTTTGGGAGCTATTGCTGGACGTTTGGTATCTTTCGAATGGAAGGCCCATTCGGCCCATATAAATCCCTGTGTATGTAGCATTAGGAGGTTTCCTCCGAAGAACAAAGCCCTGAGCCCCAGGGTCAGAGGGGCTGCTTGTAGGTGCCATGGGGCGTTTTCAGGCCAGGTATGTCTTTTGGTGCTGGCTGCTTTGGTTTGGGAGCTATTGCTGGACGTTTGGTATCTTTCGAATGGAAGGCCCATTCGGCCCATATAAATCCCTGTGTATGTAGCATTAGGAGGTTTCCTCCGAAGAACAAAGCCCTGAGCCCCAGGGTCAGAGGGGCTGCTTGTAGGTGCCATGGGGCGTTTTCAGGCCAGGTATGTCTTCTGGTGCTGGCTGCTTTGGATTGGGAGCTATTACTGGACGTTTGGTATGTTTGGAAAAGAAGGCCCATTCGGCCCATATAAATCCCTGTGTATGTAGTATTAGGTTTCCTCCGAAGAACAAAGCCCTGGGCTCCAGGGTCAGAGGGGCTGCTTGTAGGTGCCATGGGGCGGTTTGAGGCCAGGTATGTCTTTTGGTGCTGGCTGCTTTGGTTTGGGAGCTATTGCTGGACGTTTGGTATGTTTGGAATGGAAGGCCCACTCGGCCCATATAAATCCCTGTGTATGTAGTAGTAGGTTTCCTCCGAAGAATAAATCCCTGTGCTCCAGGGTCAGAGGGCCTGTTTGTAGGTGCCATGGGGCGTTTTGAGGCCAGGTATGTCTTTTGGTGCTGGCTGCTTTGAATTGGGAGCTATTGCTGGAAGTTTGGTATCTTCCGAATGGAAGGCCCATTCGGCCCATGTAAACCCCTGTCTATGTAGCATTAGGAGGTTTCCTCCGAAGAACAAAGCCCTGGGCTCCAGGGTCAGAGGGGCTGCTTGTAGGTGCCATGGGGCGTTTTCAGGCCATGTATGTCTTTTGGTGCTGGCTGCTTTGGTTTGGGAGCTATTGCTGGACGTTTGGTATCTTTCGAATGGAAGGCCCATTCGGCCCATATAAGCCCCTGTGTATTTATCATTAGGAGGATTCCTCCGAAGAACAAAGCCCTGAGCCCCAGGGTCAGAGGGGCTGCTTGTAGGTGCCATGGGGCCTTTTCAGGCCATGTATGTTTTTTGGTGCTGGCTGCTTTGGTTTGGGAGCTATTGCTGGACGTTTGGTATGTTTGGAATGGAAGGCCCATTCGGCCCATATAAACCCCTGTGTATGTAGCATTAGGAGGTTTCCTCCGAAGAACAAAGCCCTGAGCCCCAGGGTCAGAGGGGCTGCTTGTAGGTGCCATGGGGCGTTTTCAGGCCATGTATGTCTTTTGGTGCTGGCTGCTTTGGATTGGGAGCTATTACTGGACGTTTGTATGGTTGAAAAAGAAGGCCCATTCGGCCCATATAAATCCCTGTGTATGTAGTATTAGGTTTCCTCCGAAGAACAAAGCCCTGTGCTCCAGGGTCAGAGGGGGTATTTCTAGGTGCCATGGGGCGGTTTGAGGCCAGGTATGTCTTTCGGTGCTGGCTGCTTTGGTTTGGGAGCTATTGCTGGACGTTTGGTATTTTTGGAATGAAAGGCCCATTCGTCCCATATAAATCCCTGTGTATGTATCATTAGGAGGTTTACTCTGCAGAACAAAGCCCTGAGCCCCAGGGTCAGAGGGGCTGCTTGTAGGTGCCATGGGGCGTTTTCAGGCCATGTATGTCTTTTGGTGCTGGCTGCTTTGGTTTGGGAGCTATTGCTGGACGTTTGGTATCTTTCGAATGGAAGGCCCATTCGGCCCATATAAGCCCCTGTGTATGTAGCATTAGGAGGTTTCCTCCGAAGAACAAAGCCCTGAGCCCCAGGGTCAGAGGGGCTGCTTGTAGGTGCCATGGACCGTTTTCAGGACATGTATGTCTTTTGGTGCTGTCTGCTTTGGTTTGGGAGCTATTGCTGGACGTTTGGTATGTTTGGAATGGAAGGCCCATTCGGCCCATATAAACTCCTGAGTATGTAGCATTATGTGGTTTCCTCCGAAGAAGAAGGCCCTGGGCTCCGGGGTCAGAGGGGCTGTTTGTAGGTGCCATGGGGCGTTTTCAGGCCAGGTATGTCTTTTGGTGCTGGCTGCTTTGGATTGGGAGCTATTACTGGACGTTTGTATGGTTGAAAAAGAAGGCCCATTCGGCCCATATAAATCCCTGTGTATGTAGTATTAGGTTTCCTCCGAAGAACAAAGCCCGGGGCTCCAGGGTCAGAGGGGCTGTTTGTAGGTGCCATGGGGCGGTTTGAGGCCAGGTATGTCTTTTGGTGATGGCTGCTTTGGTTTGGGAGCTATTGCTGGACGTTTGGTATCTTTCGAATGGAAGGCCCATTCGGCCCATATACATCCCTGTGTATGTAGCATTAGGAGGTTTCCTCCGAAGAACAAAGCCCTGAGCCCCAGTGTCAGAGGGGCTGCTTGTAGGTGCCATGGGGCGTTTTCAGGCCAGGTATGTCTTTTGGAGCTGGCTGATTTGGTTTGGGAGCTATTGCTGGACGTTTGGTATGTTTGGAATGGAAGGCCCATTCGGCCCATATAAATCCATGTGTATGTATCATTAGGTTTCCTCCGAAGATCAAAGCCCTGAGCCCCAGGGTCAGAGGGGCTGCTTGTAGGTGCCATGGGGCGTTTTCAGGCCAGGTATGTCTTTTGGTGCTGGCTGCTTTGGATTGGGAGCTATTGCTGGACGTTTGGTATCTTGCGAATGGAAGGCCCATTCGGCCCATGTAAACCCCTGTGTATGTAGCATTAGGAGGTTTCCTCCGAAGAACAAAGCCCTGAGCCCCAGGGTCAGAGGGGCTGCTTGTAGGTGCCATGGGGCGTTTTCAGGACATGTATGTCTTTTGGTGCTGGCTTCTTTGGTTTGGGAGCTATTGCTGGACGTTTGGTATCTTCCGAATGGAAGGCCCATTCGGGCCTTATAAACCCCTGTGTATGTAGCATTAGGAGGTTTCCTCCGAAGAAGAATGCCCTGAGGCCCAGGGTCAGAGGGGCTGCTTGTAGGTGCCATGGGGCGGTTTGAGGCCAGGTATGTCTTTCGGTGCTGGCTGCTTTGGTTTGGGAGCTATTGCTGGACGTTTGGTATCTTCCGAATGGAAGGCCCATTCGGCCCATATAAATCCCTGAGTATGTAGCATTAGGAGATTTCCTCCAAAGAACAAAGCCCTGAGCTCCAGGGTCAGAGGGGCTGCTTGTAGGTGCCATGGGGCGTTTTCAGGCCAGGTATGTTTTTTGGTGCTGGCTGCTTTGCTTTGGGAGCAATTGCTGGACGTTTGGTATCTTTCGAATGGAAGGCCCATTCAGCACATATAAACCCCTGGTTATGTAGCATTAGGAGGTTTCCTTCGAAGATCAAAGCCCTGAGCCCCAGGGTCGGAGGGGCTGCTTGTAGGTGCCATGTGGCGGTTTGAGGCCAGGTATGTCTTTTCGTGCGGGCTGCTTTGGTTTGGGAGCTATTGCTGGACGTTTGGTATCTTTGGAATGGAAGGCCCATTCGGACCATATAAACCCCTGTGTATGTAGCATTAGGAGGTTTCCTCCGAAGATCAAAGCCCTGAGCCCCAGGGTCAGAGGGGCTGCTTGTAGGTGCCATGGGGTGTTTATAGGCCAGGTATGTCTTTTGGTGCTGGCTGCTTTGGTTTGGGAGCTATTGATGGAAGTTTGGTATGTTTGGAATGAAAGGCCCATTCGGCCCATATAAACCCCTGTGAATGTAGCATTAGGTTTCCTCCGAAGAACAAAGCCCTGAGGCCCAGGGTCAGAGGGGCTGCTTGTAGGTGCCATGTGGCCTTTTCAGGCCATGCATGACTTTTGGTGCTGGCTGCTTTGGTTTGGGAGCTATTGATGGACGTTTGGTATGTTTGGAATGGAAGGCCCATTCGGCCCATATAAACCCCTGTGTATCTAGCATTAGCAGGTTTCCTCCAAAGAACAAAGCGCTGAGGCCCAGGGTCAGAGGGGCTGCTTGTAGGTGCCATGGGGTGTTTTCAGGCCAGGTATGTCTTTCGGTGCTGGCTGCTTTGGTTTGGGAACTATTGCTGGACGTTTGGTATGTTTCAATGGAAACCCGATTCAACCGAGAAAATTCCCTTCTTAGGTAGCATTAGGAGGTTTCCTCCGAAGAACAAAGACCTGAGCCCCAGGGACAGAAGGGCTGCTTGTGGGTGCCATGGGGCGTTTTCAGGCCATGTATGTCTTCTGGTGCTGGCTGCTTTGGTTTGGGAGCTATTGCTGGACTTTTTGTATTTTTGTAATGCAAGGCCCATTCGGCCCATATAAATCCCTGTGTATGTAGCATTAGGACATTTCCTCCAAAGAAAAAAGACCTGTACCCCAGGGTCAGAGGGGCTGCTTTTAGGTGCCATGGGACGTTTTCAGGCCATGCATCTCTTTCAGTGCTGGCTGCTTTGGTTTGGGAGCTATTGCTGGACGTTTGGTATCTTCCGAATGGAAGGCCCATTAGGCCCTTATAAACCCCTGTGTATGTAGCATTAGGAGGTTTCCTCCAAAGAACAAATCCCTGAGCCACGGAGTCAGAGGGGATGCTTGTAGGTGCCATGGAGCGTTTTCAGGCCATGCATGTCTTTCGGTGCTGGCTGCTTTGGTTTGGGAGCTATTGCTGGACGTTTGGTATCTTTCGAATGGAAGGCCCATTCGGGCCTTATAAACCCCTGTGTATCTAGCATTAGCAGGTTTCCTCCAAAGAACAAAGCCCTGAGCCCCAGGGTCAGAGGGGCTGCTTGTAGGTGCCATGGGGCGTTTTCAGGCCATGTATGCCTTTTGGTGCTGGCTGCTTTGGATTGGGAGCTATTGCTGGACGTTTGGTATTTTTGGAATGGAAGGCCCATTCGGCCCATATAAACACCTGTGTATGTAGCATTAGGAGGTTTCATCCAAAGAACAAAGCCCTGAGCCCCAGGGTCAAAGGGGCTGTTTGTAGGTGCCATGGGGCGTTTTCAGGCCAGGTATGTCTTTTGGTGCTCTTCGCTTTGGTTTGGGAGCTATTGCTGGACGTTTGGTATGTTTGGAATGGAAGGCCCATTCGGCCCATATAAATCCCTGTGTATGTATCATTAGGTTTCCTCCGAAGAACAAAGCCCTGAGCCCCAGGGTCAGAGGGGCTGCTTGTAGGTGCCATGGGGCGTTTTCAGGCCATGCATGTCTTTCGGTGCTGGCTGCTTTGGTTTGGGAGCTATTGCTGGACGTTTGGTATCTTCCGAATGGAAGGCCCATTCGGGCCTTATAAACCCCTGTGTATGTAGCATTAGGAGGTTTCCTCCGAAGATCAAAGTCCTGAGCCGCAGGGTCAGAGGGGCTGCTTGTAGGTGCCATGGGGCGTTTTCAGGCCAGGTATGTCTTTTGGTGCTGGCTGCTTTGGATTGGGAGCTATTGCTGGACGTTTGGTATTTCTGTCATGGAAGGCCCTTTCGGCCCATATAAATCCCTGTGTATGTAGCATTAGGAGGTTTCCTCCAAAGAACAAAGCCCTGAGCCCCAGGGTCAGAGGGGCTGCTTGTAGGTGCCATGGGGCATTTTCAGGCCAGGTATGTCTTTTGGTGCTGGCTGCTTTGGTTTGGGAGCTATTGCTGGACGTTTGGTATCTTTCGAACGGAAGGCCCATTCGGCCCTTATAATCCTCTGTGTATGTAGCATTAGCAGGCTTCCTCCGAAGAACAAAGCCCTGAGCCCCAGGGTCAGAGGGGCTGCTTATAGGTGCCATGGGGCGGTTTGAGGCCAGATATGTCTTTTCATGCGGGCTGCTTTGGTTTGGGAGCTATTGCTGGACGTTTGGTATGTTTGGAATGGAAGGCCCATTCGGCCCATATAAATCCCTGTGTATGTAGCATTAGGAGGTTTCCTCCGAAGAACAAAGCCCTGAGCCCCAGGGTCAGAGGGGCTGCTTGTAGGTGCCATGGGGCGTTTTCAGGCCAGGTATGTCTTTTGGTGCTGGCTGCTTTGGTTTGGGAGCTATTGCTGGACGTTTGGTATCTTCCGAATGGAAGGCCCATTCGGCCCATATAAACCCCTGTGTATGTAGCATTAGGAGGTTTCCTCCGAAGATCAAAGCCCTGAGCCCCAGGGCCAGAGGGGCTGCTTGTAGGTGCCATGGGGCGTTTTCAGGCCAGGTATGTCTTTTGGTGCTGGCTGCTTTGCTTTGGGAGCTATTGCTGGACGTTTGGTATGTTTGGAATGGAAGGCCCATTCGGCCCATATAAATCCCTGTGTATGTAGCATTAGGAGGTTTCCTCCGAAGATCAAAGCCCCGAGCCCCAGGGTCAGAGGGGCTGCTTGTAGGTGCCATGGGGTGTTTTTAGGCTAGGTATGTCTTTTGGTGCTGGCTGCTTTGGTTTGGGAGCTATTGATGGAAGTTTGGTATGTTTGGAATGAAAGGCCCATTCGGCCCATATAAACCCCTGTGTATGTAGCATTAGGTTTCCTCCGAAGAACAAAGCCCTGAGGTCCAGGGTCAGAGGGGCTGCTTGTAGGTGCCATGGAGTGTTTTCAGGCCAGGTATGTCTTTTGGTGCTCTCTGCTTTGCTTTGGGAACTATTGCTGGACGTTTGGTATGTTTGGAATGGAAGGCCCATTCGGCCCATATAAATCCCTGTGTATGTAGCATTAGGAGGTTTCCTCCGAAGAACAAAGCCCTGAGCCCCAGGGTCTGAGGGGCTGCTTGTAGATGCCATGGCGTGTTTTCAGGCCAGGTATGTCTTTCGGTGCTGGCTGCTTTGGTTTGGGAGCTATTGCTGGACGTTTGGTATGTTTCAGTGGAAACCCGATTCAACCGAGAAAATTCCCTTCTTAGGTAGCATTAGGAGGTTTCCTCCGAAGAACAAAGACCTGAGCCCCAGGGACAGAAGGGCTGCTTGTGCGTGCCATGGGGCGTTTTCAGGCCATGCATGTCTTTCGGTGCTGGCTGCTTTGGTTTGGGAGCTATTGCTGGACGTTTGGTATCTTCCGAATGGAAGGCCCATTCGGACCTTATAAACCCCTGTGTATGTAGCATTAGGAGGTTTCCTCCGAAGATCAAAGTCCTGAGGCCCAGGGTCAGAGGGGCTGCTTGTAGGTGCCATGGGGCGGTTTGAGGCCATGTATGTCTTTTGGTACTGGCTGCTTTGGTTTGTGAGCTATTGCTGGACGTTTGGTATCTTTCGAATGGAAGGCCCATTCGGCCCATATACATCCCTGTGTATGTCGCATTAGGTTTCCTCCAAAGAACAAAGCCCTGGGACTCAGGTCAGAGGGCCTGTTTGTAGGTGCCATGGGGCGGTTTGAGGTCAGGTATGTCTTTTGGTGCGGGCTGCTTTGGTTTGGGAGCTATTGTTGGACGTTTGGTATCTTCCGAATGGAAGGCCCATTCGGCCCATATAAACCCCTGTGTATGTAGCATTAGGTTTCCTCCGAAGAACAAAGTCCTGAGCCCCAGGGTCAGAGGGGCTGCTTGTAGTTGCCATGGGGTGTTTTCAGGCCAGGTATGTTTTTTGGTGCTGGCTGCTTTGGTTTGGGAGCTATTGATGGACGTTTGGTATTTTTGGAATGGAAGGCCCATTCGGCCCATATAAATCCCTGTGTATGTAGCATTAGGAGGTTTCCTCCAAAGAACAAAGCCCTGAGCCCCAGGGTCAGAGGGGCTGCTTGTAGGTGCCATGGGGCGTTTTCAGGCAAGGTATGTCTTTTGTTGCTGGCTGCTTTGGTTTGGGAGCTATTGCTGGACGTTTGGTATCTTTCGAATGGAAGGCCCATTCGGCCCTTATAAACCCCTGTGTATGTAGCATTAGGAGGTTTCCTCCGAAGAACAAAGCCCTAAGGCCCAGGGTCAGAGGGGCTGCTTGTAGGTGCCATGGGCCGTTTTCAGGCCATGCATGTCTTTTGGTGCTGGCTGCTTTGGTTTGGGAGCTATTGATGGACGATTGGTATTTTTGGAATGGAAAGCCCATTCTATCCGTATAAATCCCTGTGTATGTAGCATTAGGTTTCCACCGAAGAACAAAGCCCTGAGCCTCAGGGTCAGAGGGGCTGCTTGTAGGTGCCATGGGGCGTTTTCAGGCCAGGTATGTCTTTTGGTGCTGGCTGCTTGGATTTGGGAGCTATTGCGGGACGTTTGGTATTTTTGAAATGGAAGGCCCATTCGGCCCATATAAATCCCTTTGTATGTAGTATTAGGTTTCGTCCGAAGAACAAAGCACGGGGCTCCAGGGTCAGAGGGGCTGTTTGTAGGTGCCATGGGGCGGTTTGAGGCCAGGTATGTCTTTTGGTACTGGCTGCTTTGGTTTGGGAGCTATTGCTGGACGTTTGGTATCTTTCGAATAGAAGGCCCATTCGGCCCATATAAATCACTGTGTATGTAGCATTAGGAGGTTTCCTCCGAAGAACAAAGCCCTGAGCCCCAGGGTCAGAGGGGCTGCTTGTAGGTGCCATGGGGCGTTTTCAGGCCATGTATGTCTTTTGGTGCTGGCTGCTTTGGTTTGGAAGCTATCGCTGGACGTTTGGTATCTTTCGAATGGAAGGCCCATTCGGCCCATATAAGCCCCTGTGTATTTATCATTAGGAGGTTTCCTCCGAAGAACAAAGCCCTGAGCCCCAGGGTCAGAGGGGCTGCTTGTAGGTGCCATGGGGCCTTTTCAGGCCATGTATGTTTTTGGTGCTGGCTGCTTTGGTTTGGGAGCTATTGCTGGACGTTTGGTATGTTTGGAATGGAAGGCCCATTCGGCCCATATAAACCCCTGTGTATGTAGCATTAGGAGGTTTCCTCCGAAGAACAAAGCCCTGAGCCCCAGGGTCAGAGGGGCTGCTTGTAGGTGCCATGGGGCGTTTTCAGGCCATGTATGTCTTTTGGTGCTGGCTGCTTTGGATTGGGAGCTATTACTGGACGTTTGTATGGTTGAAAAAGAAGGCCCATTCGGCCCATATAAATCCCTGTGTATGTAGTATTAGGTTTCCTCCGAAGAACAAAGCCCTGTGCTCCAGGGTCAGAGGGGGTATTTCTAGGTGCCATGGGGCGGTTTGAGGCCAGGTATGTCTTTCGGTGCTGGCTGCTTTGGTTTGGGAGCTATTGCTGGACGTTTGGTATTTTTGGAATGAAAGGCCCATTCGTCCCATATAAATCCCTGTGTATGTATCATTAGGAGGTTTACTATGCAGAACAAAGCCCTGAGCCCCAGGGTCAGAGGGGCTGCTTGTAGGTGCCATGGGGCGTTTTCAGGCCATGTATGTCTTTTGGTGCTGGCTGCTTTGGTTTGGGAGCTATTGCTGGACGTTTGGTATCTTTCGAATGGAAGGCCCATTCGGCCCATATAAGCCCCTGTGTATGTAGCATTAGGAGGTTTCCTCCGAAGAACAAAGCCCTGAGCCCCAGGGTCAGAGGGGCTGCTTGTAGGTGCCATGGGCCGTTTTCAGGACATGTATGTCTTTTGGTGCTGTCTGCTTTGGTTTGGGAGCTATTGCTGGACGTTTGGTATGTTTGGAATGGAAGGCCCATTCGGCCCATATAAACTCCTGAGTATGTAGCATTATGTGGTTTCCTCCGAAGAAGAAGGCCCTGGGCTCCGGGGTCAGAGGGGCTGTTTGTAGGTGCCATGGGGCGTTTTCAGGCCAGGTATGTCTTTTGGTGCTGGCTGCTTTGGATTGGGAGCTATTACTGGACGTTTGTATGGTTGAAAAAGAAGGCCCATTCGGCCCATATAAATCCCTGTGTATGTAGTATTAGGTTTCCTCCGAAGAACAAAGCCCGGGGCTCCAGGGTCAGAGGGGGTGTTTGTAGGTGCCATGGGGCGGTTTGAGGCCATGTATGTCTTTTGGTGCTGGCTGCTTTGGTTTGGGAGCTATTGCTGGACGTTTGGTATCTTTCGAATGGAAGGCCCATTCGGCCCATATACATCCCTGTGTATGTAGCATTAGGAGGTTTCCTCCGAAGAACAAAGCCCTGAGCCCCAGTGTCAGAGGGGCTGCTTGTAGGTGCCATGGGGCGTTTTCAGGCCAGGTATGTCTTTTGGTGCTGGCTGCTTTGCTTTGGGAGCTATTGCTGGACGTTTGGTATGTTTGGAATGGAAGGCCCATTCGGCCCATATAAATCCCTGTATATGTAGCATTAGGAGGTTTCCCCCGAAGAACAAAGCCCTGTGCCCCAGGGTCAGAGGGGCTGCTTGTAGGTGCCATGGGGCGTTTTCAGGCCATGCATGTCTTTTGGTGCTGGCTGCTTTGATTTGGGAGCTATTGCGGGACGTTTCGTATTTTTGAAATGGAAGTCCCATTCGGCCCATATAAATCCCTTTGTATGTAGTATTAGGTTTCGTCCGAAGAACAAAGCCCGGGGCTCCAGCGTCAGAGGGGCTGTTTGTAGGTGCCATGGGGCGTTTTCAGACCAGGTATGTCTTTTGGTGCTGGCTGCTTTGGTTTGGGAGCTATTGCTGGACGTTTGGTATCTTTCGAATGGAAGGCCCATTCGGCCCTTATAAACCCCTGTGTATGTAGCATTAGGAGGTTTCCTCCGAAGATCAAATCCCTGAGCCCCAGGGTCAGAGGGCTGCTTGTAGGTGCCATGGGGCGTTTTCAGGCCAGGTATGTCTTTTGGTGCTGGCTGCTTTGGTTTATGAGCTATTGCTGGACGTTTGGTATGTTTGGAATGGAAGGCCCATTCGGCCCATATAAATCCCTGTGTATGTAGCATTAGGTTTCCTCCGAAGAACAAAGCCCTGAGCCCCAGGGTCAGAGGGGCTGCTTGTAGGTGCCATGGGGCGTTTTCAGGCCAGGTATGTCTTTTGGTGCTGGCTGCTTTGGATTGGGAGCTATTGCTGGACGTTTGGTATCTTCCGAATGGAAGGCCCATTCGGCCCATGTAAACCCCTGTCTATGTAGGATTAGGAGGTTTCCTAAGAAGAACAAAGCCCTGAGGCCCAGGGTCAGAGGGGCTGCTTGTAGGTGCCATGGGGCGTTTTCAGGCCATGTATGTCTTTTGGTGCTGGCTGCTTTGGTTTGGGAGCTATTGCTGGACGTTTGGTATCTTCCGAATGGAAGGCCCATTCGGGCCTTATAAACCCCTGTGTATGTAGCATTAGGAGGTTTCCTCCAAAGAAGAAAGCCCTGAGGCCCAGGGTCAGAGGGGCTGCTTGTAGGTGCCATGGGGCGTTTTCAGGCCAGGTATGTCTTTTGGTGCTGGCTGCTTTGGTTTGGGAGCTATTGCTGGACGTTTAGTATTTCTGTCATGGAAGGCCCATTTGGCCCATATAAATCCCTGTGTATGTAGCATTAGGTTTCCTCGAAAAAATAAAGCCCTGAGCCCCAGGGTCAGAGGGGCTGCTTGTAGGTGCCATGGGGCGTTTTCAGGCCAGGTATGTCTTTCGGTGCTGGCTGCTTTGGTTTGGGAGCTATTGCTGGACGTTTGGTATCTTCCGAATGGAAGGCCCATTCGGCCCATATAAATCCCTGTGTATGTAGCATTAGGAGATTTCCTCCAAAGAACAAAGCCCTGAGCTCCAGGGTCAGAGGGGCTGCTTGTAGGTGCCATGGGGCGTTTTCAGGCCAGGTATGTTTTTTGGTGCTGGCTGCTTTGCTTTGGGAGCAATTGCTGGACGTTTGGTATCTTTCGAATGGAAGGCCCATTCAGCACATATAAACCCCTGTGTATGTAGCATTAGGAGGTTTCCTTCGAAGATCAAAGCCCTGAGCCCCAGGGTCGGAGGGGCTGCTTGTAGGTGCCATGTGGCGGTTTGAGGCCAGGTATGTCTTTTCGTGCGGGCTGCTTTGGTTTGGGAGCTATTGCTGGACGTTTGGTATCTTTGGAATGGAAGGCCCATTCGGACCATATAAACCCCTGTGTATGTAGCATTAGGAGGTTTCCTCCGAAGATCAAAGCCCTGAGCCCCAGGGTCAGAGGGGCTGCTTGTAGGTGCCATGGGGTGTTTATAGGCCAGGTATGTCTTTTGGTGCTGGCTGCTTTGGTTTGGGAGCTATTGATGGAAGTTTGGTATGTTTGGAATGAAAGGCCCATTCGGCCCATATAAACCCCTGTGAATGTAGCATTAGGTTTCCTCCGAAGAACAAAGCCCTGAGGCCCAGGGTCAGAGGGGCTGCTTGTAGGTGCCATGGGGTGTTTTCAGGCCAGGTATGTCTTTCGGTGCTGGCTGCTTTGGTTTGGGAACTATTGCTGGACGTTTGGTATGTTTCAATGGAAACCCGATTCAACCGAGAAAATTCCCTTCTTAGGTAGCATTAGGAGGTTTCCTCCGAAGAACAAAGACCTGAGCCCCAGGGACAGAAGGGCTGCTTGTGGGTGCCATGGGGCGTTTTCAGGCCATGTATGTCTTCTGGTGCTGGCTGCTTTGGTTTGGGAGCTATTGCTGGACGTTTGGTATTTTTGGAATGGAAGGCCCATTCGGCCCTTTATAAATCCTTGTGTATGTCGCATTAGGTTTCCTCCGAAGAACAAAGCCCTGGGACTCTGGGTCAGAGGGGGTGTTTGTAGGTGCCATGGGGCGTTTTCAGGCCAGGTATGTCTTTTGGTGCTGGCTGCTTTGGTTTGGGAGCTATTGCTGGACGTTTTGTATTTTTGTAATGCAAGGCCCATTCGGCCCATATAAATCCCTGTGTATGTAGCATTAGGACATTTCCTCCAAAGAAAAAAGACCTGTACCCCAGGGTCAGAGGGGCTGCTTTTAGGTGCCATGGGACGTTTTCAGGCCATGCATCTCTTTCAGTGCTGGCTGCTTTCGTTTGGGAGCTATTGCTGGACGTTTGGTATCTTCCGAATGGAAGGCCCATTCGGCCCTTATAAATCCCTGTGTATGTATCATTAGGTTTCCTCCGAAGAACAAAGCCCTGAGCCCCAGGGTCAGAGGGGCTGCTTGTAGGTGCCATGGGGCGTTTTCAGGCCATGCATGTCTTTCGGTGCTGGCTGCTTTGGTTTGGGAGCTATTGCTGGACGTTTGGTATCTTCCGAATGGAAGGCCCATTCGGGCCTTATAAACCCCTGTGTATGTAGCATTAGGAGGTTTCCTCCGAAGATCAAAGTCCTGAGCCCCAGGGTCAGAGGGGCTGCTTGTAGGTGCCATGGGGCGTTTTCAGGCCAGGTATGTCTTTTGGTGCTGTCTGCTTTGGTTTGGGAGCTATTGCTGGACGTTTGGTATGTTTGGAATGGAAGGCCCATTCGGCCCATATAAACACCTGAGTATGTAGCATTATGTGGTTTCCTCCGAAGAAGAAGGCCCTGGGCTCCGGGGTCAGAGGGGCTGTTTGTAGGTGCCATGGGGCGTTTTCAGGCCAGGTATGTCTTTTGGTGCTGGCTGCTTTGGATTGGGAGCTATTACTGGACGTTTGTATGGTTGAAAAAGAAGGCCCTTTCGGCCCATATAAATCCCTGTGTATGTAGTATTAGGTTTCCTCCGAAGAACAAAGCCCGGGGCTCCAGGGTCAGAGGGGGTGTTTGTAGGTGCCATGGGGCGGTTTGAGGCCATGTATGTCTTTTGGTGCTGGCTGCTTTGGTTTGGGAGCTATTGCTGGACGTTTGGTATCTTTCGAATGGAAGGCCCATTCGGCCCATATACATCCCTGTGTATGTAGCATTAGGAGGTTTCCTCCGAAGAACAAAGCCCTGAGCCCCAGTGTCAGAGGGGCTGCTTGTAGGTGCCATGGGGCGTTTTCAGGCCAGGTATGTCTTTTGGTGCTGGCTGCTTTGCTTTGGGAGCTATTGCTGGACGTTTGGTATGTTTGGAATGGAAGGCCCATTCGGCCCATATAAATCCCTGTATATGTAGCATTAGGAGGTTTCCCCCGAAGAACAAAGCCCTGTGCCCCAGGGTCAGAGGGGCTGCTTGTAGGTGCCATGGGGCGTTTTCAGGCCATGCATGTCTTTTGGTGCTGGCTGCTTTGATTTGGGAGCTATTGCGGGACGTTTCGTATTTTTGAAATGGAAGTCCCATTCGGCCCATATAAATTCCTTTGTATGTAGTATTAGGTTTCGTCCGAAGAACAAAGCCCGGGGCTCCAGCGTCAGAGGGGCTGTTTGTAGGTGCCATGGGGCGTTTTCAGACCAGGTATGTCTTTTGGTGCTGGCTGCTTTGGTTTGGGAGCTATTGCTGGACGTTTGGTATCTTTCGAATGGAAGGCCCATTCGGCCCTTATAAACCCCTGTGTATGTAGCATTAGGAGGTTTCCTCCGAAGATCAAATCCCTGAGCCCCAGGGTCAGAGGGCTGCTTGTAGGTGCCATGGGGCGTTTTCAGGCCAGGTATGTCTTTTGGTGCTGGCTGCTTTGGTTTATGAGCTATTGCTGGACGTTTGGTATGTTTGGAATGGAAGGCCCATTCGGCCCATATAAATCCCTGTGTATGTAGCATTAGGTTTCCTCCGAAGAACAAAGCCCTGAGCCCCAGGGTCAGAGGGGCTGCTTGTAGGTGCCATGGGGCGTTTTCAGGCCAGGTATGTCTTTTGGTGCTGGCTGCTTTGGATTGGGAGCTATTGCTGGACGTTTGGTATCTTCCGAATGGAAGGCCCATTCGGCCCATGTAAACCCCTGTCTATGTAGGATTAGGAGGTTTCCTAAGAAGAACAAAGCCCTGAGGCCCAGGGTCAGAGGGGCTGCTTGTAGGTGCCATGGGGCGTTTTCAGGACATGTATGTCTTTTGGTGCTGGCTGCTTTGGTTTGGGAGCTATTGCTGGACGTTTGGTATCTTCCGAATGGAAGACCCATTCGGGCCTTATAAACCCCTGTGTATGTAGCATTAGGAGGTTTCCTCCAAAGAAGAAAGCCCTGAGGCCCAGGGTCAGAGGGGCTGCTTGTAGGTGCCATGGGGCGTTTTCAGGCCAGGTATGTCTTTTGGTGCTGGCTGCTTTGGTTTGGGAGCTATTGCTGGACGTTTAGTATTTCTGTCATGGAAGGCCCATTTGGCCCATATAAATCCCTGTGTATGTAGCATTAGGTTTCCTCGAAAAAATAAAGCCCTGAGCCCCAGGGTCAGAGGGGCTGCTTGTAGGTGCCATGGGGCGTTTTCAGGCCAGGTATGTCTTTCGGTGCTGGCTGCTTTGGTTTGGGAGCTATTGCTGGACGTTTGGTATCTTCCGAATGGAAGGCCCATTCGGCCCATATAAATCCCTGTGTATGTAGCATTAGGAGATTTCCTCCAAAGAACAAAGCCCTGAGCTCCAGGGTCAGAGGGGCTGCTTGTAGGTGCCATGGGGCGTTTTCAGGCCAGGTATGTTTTTTGGTGCTGGCTGCTTTGGTTTGGGAGCTATTGCTGGACGTTTGGTATCTTTCGAATGGAAGGCCCATTCGGCCCTTATAAACCCCTGTGTATGTAGCATTAGGAGGTTTCCTCCGAAGATGAAATCCCTGAGCCCCAGGGTCAGAGGGCTGCTTGTAGGTGCCATGGGGCGTTTTCAGGCCAGGTATGTCTTTTGGTGCTGGCTGCTTTGGTTTATGAGCTATTGCTGGACGTTTGGTATGTTTGGAATGGAAGGCCCATTCGGCCCATATAAATCCCTGTGTATGTAGCATTAGGTTTCCTCCGAAGAACAAAGCCCTGAGCCCCAGGGTCAGAGGGGCTGCTTGTAGGTGCCATGGGCCGTTTTCAGGCCAGGTATGTCTTTTGGTGCTGGCTGCTTTGGATTGGGAGCTATTGCTGGACGTTTGGTATCTTCCGAATGGAAGGCCCATTCGGCCCATGTAAACCCCTGTCTATGTAGGATTAGGAGGTTTCCTAAGAAGAACAAAGCCCTGAGGCCCAGGGTCAGAGGGGCTGCTTGTAGGTGCCATGGGGCGTTTTCAGGACATGTATGTCTTTTGGTGCTGGCTGCTTTGGTTTGGGAGCTATTGCTGGACGTTTGGTATCTTCCGAATGGAAGACCCATTCGGGCCTTATAAACCCCTGTGTATGTAGCATTAGGAGGTTTCCTCCAAAGAAGAAAGCCCTGAGGCCCAGGGTCAGAGGGGCTGCTTGTAGGTGCCATGGGGCGTTTTCAGGCCAGGTATGTCTTTTGGTGCTGGCTGCTTTGGTTTGGGAGCTATTGCTGGACGTTTAGTATTTCTGTCATGGAAGGCCCATTTGGCCCATATAAATCCCTGTGTATGTAGCATTAGGTTTCCTCGAAAAAATAAAGCCCTGAGCCCCAGGGTCAGAGGGGCTGCTTGTAGGTGCCATGGGGCGTTTTCAGGCCAGGTATGTCTTTCGGTGCTGGCCGCTTTGGTTTGGGAGCTATTGCTGGACGTTTGGTATCTTCCGAATGGAAGGCCCATTCGGCCCATATAAATCCCTGTGTATGTAGCATTAGGAGATTTCCTCCAAAGAACAAAGCCCTGAGCTCCAGGGTCAGAGGGGCTGCTTGTAGGTGCCATGGGGCGTTTTCAGGCCAGGTATGTTTTTTGGTGCTGGCTGCTTTGCTTTGGGAGCAATTGCTGGACGTTTGGTATCTTTCGAATGGAAGGCCCATTCAGCACATATAAACCCCTGTGTATGTAGCATTAGGAGGTTTCCTTCGAAGATCAAAGCCCTGAGCCCCAGGGTCGGAGGGGCTGCTTGTAGGTGCCATGTGGAGGTTTGAGGCCAGGTATGTCTTTTCGTGCGGGCTGCTTTGGTTTGGGAGCTATTGCTGGACGTTTGGTATCTTTGGAATGGAAGGCCCATTCGGACCATATAAACCCCTGTGTATGTAGCATTAGGAGGTTTCCTCCGAAGATCAAAGCCCTGAGCCCCAGGGTCAGAGGGGCTGCTTGTAGGTGCCATGGGGTGTTTATAGGCCAGGTATGTCTTTTGGTGCTGGCTGCTTTGGTTTGGGAGCTATTGATGGAAGTTTGGTATGTTTGGAATGAAAGGCCCATTCGGCCCATATAAACCCCTGTGAATGTAGCATTAGGTTTCCTCCGAAGAACAAAGCCCTGAGGCCCAGGGTCAGAGGGGCTGCTTGTAGGTGCCATGGGGCCTTTTCAGGCCATGCATGACTTTCGGTGCTGGCTGCTTTGGTTTGGGAGCTATTGATGGACGTTTGGTATGTTTGGAATGGAAGGCCCATTCGGCCCATATAAACCCCTGTGTATCTAGCATTAGCAGGTTTCCTCCAAAGAACAAAGCGCTGAGGCCCAGGGTCAGAGGGGCTGCTTGTAGGTGCCATGGGGTGTTTTCAGGCCAGGTATGTCTTTCGGTGCTGGCTGCTTTGGTTTGGGAACTATTGCTGGACGTTTGGTATGTTTCAATGGAAACCCGATTCAACCGAGAAAATTCCCTTCCTAGGTAGCATTAGGAGGTTTCCTCCGAAGAACAAAGACCTGAGCCCCAGGGACAGAAGGGCTGCTTGTGGGTGCCATGGGGCGTTTTCAGGCCATGTATGTCTTCTGGTGCTGGCTGCTTTGGTTTGGGAGCTATTGCTGGACGTTTGGTATTTTTGGAATGGAAGGCCCATTCGGCCCTTTATAAATCCTTGTGTATGTCGCATTAGGTTTCCTCCGAAGAACAAAGCCCTGGGACTCTGGGTCAGAGGGGCTGCTTGTAGGTGCCATGGGGCGTTTTCAGGCCAGGTATGTCTTTTGGTGCTGGCTGCTTTGGTTTGGGAGCTATTGCTGGACGTTTTGTATTTTTGTAATGCAAGGCCCATTCGGCCCATATAAATCCCTGTGTATGTAGCATTAGGACATTTCCTCCAAAGAAAAAAGACCTGTACCCCAGGGTCAGAGGGGCTGCTTTTAGGTGCCATTGGGCGTTTTCAGGCCATGCATCTCTTTCAGTGCTGGCTGCTTTGGTTTGGGAGCTATTGCTGGACGTTTGGTATCTTCCGAATGGAAGGCCCATTCGGCCCTTATAAACCCCTGTGTATGTAGCATTAGGAGGTTTCCTCCAAAGAACAAATCCCTGAGCCACGGAGTCAGAGGGGCTGCTTGTAGGTGCCATGGGGCGTTTTCAGGCCAGGTATGTCTTTTGGTGCTGTCTGCTTTGGTTTGGGAGCTATTGCTGGACGTTTGGTATGTTTGGAATGGAAGGCCCATTCGGCCCATATAAACACCTGAGTATGTAGCATTATGTGGTTTCCTCCGAAGAAGAAGGCCCTGGGCTCCGGGGTCAGAGGGGCTGTTTGTAGGTGCCATGGGGCGTTTTCAGGCCAGGTATGTCTTTTGGTGCTGGCTGCTTTGGATTGGGAGCTATTACTGGACGTTTGTATGGTTGAAAAAGAAGGCCCTTTCGGCCCATATAAATCCCTGTGTATGTAGTATTAGGTTTCCTCCGAAGAACAAAGCCCGGGGCTCCAGGGTCAGAGGGGGTGTTTGTAGGTGCCATGGGGCGGTTTGAGGCCATGTATGTCTTTTGGTGCTGGCTGCTTTGGTTTGGGAGCTATTGCTGGACGTTTGGTATCTTTCGAATGGAAGGCCCATTCGGCCCATATACATCCCTGTGTATGTAGCATTAGGAGGTTTCCTCCGAAGAACAAAGCCCTGAGCCCCAGTGTCAGAGGGGCTGCTTGTAGGTGCCATGGGGCGTTTTCAGGCCAGGTATGTCTTTTGGTGCTGGCTGCTTTGCTTTGGGAGCTATTGCTGGACGTTTGGTATGTTTGGAATGGAAGGCCCATTCGGCCCATATAAATCCCTGTATATGTAGCATTAGGAGGTTTCCCCCGAAGAACAAAGCCCTGTGCCCCAGGGTCAGAGGGGCTGCTTGTAGGTGCCATGGGGCGTTTTCAGGCCATGCATGTCTTTTGGTGCTGGCTGCTTTGATTTGGGAGCTATTGCGGGACGTTTCGTATTTTTGAAATGGAAGTCCCATTCGGCCCATATAAATTCCTTTGTATGTAGTATTAGGTTTCGTCCGAAGAACAAAGCCCGGGGCTCCAGCGTCAGAGGGGCTGTTTGTAGGTGCCATGGGGCGTTTTCAGACCAGGTATGTCTTTTGGTGCTGGCTGCTTTGGTTTGGGAGCTATTGCTGGACGTTTGGTATCTTTCGAATGGAAGGCCCATTCGGCCCTTATAAACCCCTGTGTATGTAGCATTAGGAGGTTTCCTCCGAAGATCAAATCCCTGAGCCCCAGGGTCAGAGGGCTGCTTGTAGGTGCCATGGGGCGTTTTCAGGCCAGGTATGTCTTTTGGTGCTGGCTGCTTTGGTTTATGAGCTATTGCTGGACGTTTGGTATGTTTGGAATGGAAGGCCCATTCGGCCCATATAAATCCCTGTGTATGTAGCATTAGGTTTCCTCCGAAGAACAAAGCCCTGAGCCCCAGGGTCAGAGGGGCTGCTTGTAGGTGCCATGGGGCGTTTTCAGGCCAGGTATGTCTTTTGGTGCTGGCTGCTTTGGATTGGGAGCTATTGCTGGACGTTTGGTATCTTCCGAATGGAAGGCCCATTCGGCCCATGTAAACCCCTGTCTATGTAGGATTAGGAGGTTTCCTAAGAAGAACAAAGCCCTGAGGCCCAGGGTCAGAGGGGCTGCTTGTAGGTGCCATGGGGCGTTTTCAGGACATGTATGTCTTTTGGTGCTGGCTGCTTTGGTTTGGGAGCTATTGCTGGACGTTTGGTATCTTCCGAATGGAAGACCCATTCGGGCCTTATAAACCCCTGTGTATGTAGCATTAGGAGGTTTCCTCCAAAGAAGAAAGCCCTGAGCCCCAGGGTCAGAGGGGCTGCTTGTAGGTGCCATGGGGCGTTTTCAGGCCAGGTATGTCTTTTGGTGCTGGCTGCTTTGGTTTGGGAGCTATTGCTGGACGTTTAGTATTTCTGTCATGGAAGGCCCATTTGGCCCATATAAATCCCTGTGTATGTAGCATTAGGTTTCCTCGAAAAAATAAAGCCCTGAGCCCCAGGGTCAGAGGGGCTGCTTGTAGGTGCCATGGGGCGTTTTCAGGCCAGGTATGTCTTTTGGTGCTGGCTGCTTTGGTTTGGGAGCTATTGCTGGACGTTTGGTATCTTCCGAATGGAAGGCCCATTCGGCCCATATAAATCCCTGTGTATGTAGCATTAGGAGATTTCCTCCAAAGAACAAAGCCCTGAGCTCCAGGGTCAGAGGGGCTGCTTGTAGGTGCCATGGGGCGTTTTCAGGCCAGGTATGTTTTTTGGTGCTGGCTGCTTTGGTTTGGGAGCTATTGCTGGACGTTTGGTATCTTTCGAATGGAAGGCCCATTCGGCCCTTATAAACCCCTGTGTATGTAGCATTAGGAGGTTTCCTCCGAAGATGAAATCCCTGAGCCCCAGGGTCAGAGGGCTGCTTGTAGGTGCCATGGGGCGTTTTCAGGCCAGGTATGTCTTTTGGTGCTGGCTGCTTTGGTTTATGAGCTATTGCTGGACGTTTGGTATGTTTGGAATGGAAGGCCCATTCGGCCCATATAAATCCCTGTGTATGTAGCATTAGGTTTCCTCCGAAGAACAAAGCCCTGAGCCCCAGGGTCAGAGGGGCTGCTTGTAGGTGCCATGGGCCGTTTTCAGGCCAGGTATGTCTTTTGGTGCTGGCTGCTTTGGATTGGGAGCTATTGCTGGACGTTTGGTATCTTCCGAATGGAAGGCCCATTCGGCCCATGTAAACCCCTGTCTATGTAGGATTAGGAGGTTTCCTAAGAAGAACAAAGCCCTGAGGCCCAGGGTCAGAGGGGCTGCTTGTAGGTGCCATGGGGCGTTTTCAGGACATGTATGTCTTTTGGTGCTGGCTGCTTTGGTTTGGGAGCTATTGCTGGACGTTTAGTATTTCTGTCATGGAAGGCCCATTTGGCCCATATAAATCCCTGTGTATGTAGCATTAGGTTTCCTCGAAAAAATAAAGCCCTGAGCCCCAGGGTCAGAGGGGCTGCTTGTAGGTGCCATGGGGCGTTTTCAGGCCAGGTATGTCTTTCGGTGCTGGCCGCTTTGGTTTGGGAGCTATTGCTGGACGTTTGGTATCTTCCGAATGGAAGGCCCATTCGGCCCATATAAATCCCTGTGTATGTAGCATTAGGAGATTTCCTCCAAAGAACAAAGCCCTGAGCTCCAGGGTCAGAGGGGCTGCTTGTAGGTGCCATGGGGCGTTTTCAGGCCAGGTATGTTTTTTGGTGCTGGCTGCTTTGCTTTGGGAGCAATTGCTGGACGTTTGGTATCTTTCGAATGGAAGGCCCATTCAGCACATATAAACCCCTGTGTATGTAGCATTAGGAGGTTTCCTTCGAAGATCAAAGCCCTGAGCCCCAGGGTCGGAGGGGCTGCTTGTAGGTGCCATGTGGAGGTTTGAGGCCAGGTATGTCTTTTCGTGCGGGCTGCTTTGGTTTGGGAGCTATTGCTGGACGTTTGGTATCTTTGGAATGGAAGGCCCATTCGGACCATATAAACCCCTGTGTATGTAGCATTAGGAGGTTTCCTCCGAAGATCAAAGCCCTGAGCCCCAGGGTCAGAGGGGCTGCTTGTAGGTGCCATGGGGTGTTTATAGGCCAGGTATGTCTTTTGGTGCTGGCTGCTTTGGTTTGGGAGCTATTGATGGAAGTTTGGTATGTTTGGAATGAAAGGCCCATTCGGCCCATATAAACCCCTGTGAATGTAGCATTAGGTTTCCTCCGAAGAACAAAGCCCTGAGGCCCAGGGTCAGAGGGGCTGCTTGTAGGTGCCATGGGGCCTTTTCAGGCCATGCATGACTTTCGGTGCTGGCTGCTTTGGTTTGGGAGCTATTGATGGACGTTTGGTATGTTTGGAATGGAAGGCCCATTCGGCCCATATAAACCCCTGTGTATCTAGCATTAGCAGGTTTCCTCCAAAGAACAAAGCGCTGAGGCCCAGGGTCAGAGGGGCTGCTTGTAGGTGCCATGGGGTGTTTTCAGGCCAGGTATGTCTTTCGGTGCTGGCTGCTTTGGTTTGGGAACTATTGCTGGACGTTTGGTATGTTTCAATGGAAACCCGATTCAACCGAGAAAATTCCCTTCCTAGGTAGCATTAGGAGGTTTCCTCCGAAGAACAAAGACCTGAGCCCCAGGGACAGAAGGGCTGCTTGTGGGTGCCATGGGGCGTTTTCAGGCCATGTATGTCTTCTGGTGCTGGCTGCTTTGGTTTGGGAGCTATTGCTGGACGTTTGGTATTTTTGGAATGGAAGGCCCATTCGGCCCTTTATAAATCCTTGTGTATGTCGCATTAGGTTTCCTCCGAAGAACAAAGCCCTGGGACTCTGGGTCAGAGGGGCTGCTTGTAGGTGCCATGGGGCGTTTTCAGGCCAGGTATGTCTTTTGGTGCTGGCTGCTTTGGTTTGGGAGCTATTGCTGGACGTTTTGTATTTTTGTAATGCAAGGCCCATTCGGCCCATATAAATCCCTGTGTATGTAGCATTAGGACATTTCCTCCAAAGAAAAAAGACCTGTACCCCAGGGTCAGAGGGGCTGCTTTTAGGTGCCATGGGGCGTTTTCAGGCCATGCATCTCTTTCAGTGCTGGCTGCTTTGGTTTGGGAGCTATTGCTGGACGTTTGGTATCTTCCGAATGGAAGGCCCATTCGGCCCTTATAAACCCCTGTGTATGTAGCATTAGGAGGTTTCCTCCAAAGAACAAATCCCTGAGCCACGGAGTCAGAGGGGATGCTTGTAGGTGCCATGGAGCGTTTTCAGGCCATGCATGTCTTTCGGTGCTGGCTGCTTTGGTTTGGGAGCTATTGCTGGACGTTTGGTATCTTTCGAATGGAAGGCCCATTCGGCCCTTATAAATCCCTGTGTATGTATCATTAGGTTTCCTCCGAAGAACAAAGCCCTGAGCCCCAGGGTCAGAGGGGCTGCTTGTAGGTGCCATGGGGCGTTTTCAGGCCATGCATGTCTTTCGGTGCTGGCTGCTTTGGTTTGGGAGCTATTGCTGGACGTTTGGTATCTTCCGAATGGAAGGCCCATTCGGGCCTTATAAACCCCTGTGTATGTAGCATTAGGAGGTTTCCTCCGAAGATCAAAGTCCTGAGCCCCAGGGTCAGAGGGGCTGCTTGTAGGTGCCATGGGGCGTTTTCAGGCCAGGTATGTCTTTTGGTGCTGGCTGCTTTGGATTGGGAGCTATTGCTGGACGTTTGGTATTTCTGTCATGGAAGGCCCATTCGGGCCATATAAATCCCTGTGTATGTAGCATTAGGAGGTTTCCTCCAAAGAACAAAGCCCTGAGGCCCAGGGTCAGAGGGGCTGCTTGTAGGTGCCATGGGGCGTTTTCAGGCCAGGTATGTCTTTTGGTGCTGGCTGCTTTGGTTTGGGAGCTATTGCTGGACGTTTGGTATTTCTGTCATGGAAGGCCCTTTCGGCCCATATAAATCCCTGTGTATGTAGCATTAGGAGGTTTCCTCCAAAGAACAAAGCCCTGAGCCCCAGGGTCAGAGGGGCTGCTTGTAGGTGCCATGGGGCATTTTCAGGCCAGGTATGTCTTTCGGTGCTGGCTGCTTTGGTTTGGGAGCTATTGCTGGACGTTTGGTATCTTCCGAATGGAAGTCCCATTCGGCCCTTATAATCCTCTGTGTATGTAGCATTAGGAGGTTTCCTCCGAAGATCAAAGCCCTGAGCCCCAGGGCCAGAGGGGCTGCTTGTAGGTGCCATGGGGCGTTTTCAGGCCAGGTATGTCTTTTGGTGCTGGCTGCTTTGCTTTGGGAGCTATTGCTGGACGTTTGGTATGTTTGGAATGGAAGGCCCATTCGGCCCATATAAATCCCTGTGTATGTAGCATTAGGAGGTTTCCTCCGAAGATCAAAGCCCCGAGCCCCAGGGTCAGAGGGGCTGCTTGTAGGTGCCATGGGGTGTTTTTAGGCTAGGTATGTCTTTTGGTGCTGGCTGCTTTGGTTTGGGAGCTATTGATGGAAGTTTGGTATGTTTGGAATGAAAGGCCCATTCGGCCCATATAAACCCCTGTGTATGTAGCATTAGGTTTCCTCCGAAGAACAAAGCCCTGAGGCCCAGGGTCAGAGGGGCTGCTTGTAGGTGCCATGGAGTGTTTTCAGGCCAGGTATGTCTTTTGGTGCTCTCTGCTTTGCTTTGGGAACTATTGCTGGACGTTTGGTATGTTTGGAATGGAAGGCCCATTCGGCCCATATAAATCCCTGTGTATGTAGCATTAGGAGGTTTCCTCCGAAGAACAAAGCCCTGAGCCCCAGGGTCTGAGGGGCTGCTTGTAGATGCCATGGGGTGTTTTCAGGCCAGGTATGTCTTTCGGTGCTGGCTGCTTTGGTTTGGGAACTATTGCTGGACGTTTGGTATGTTTCAGTGGAAACCCGATTCAACCGAGAAAATTCCCTTCTTAGGTAGCATTAGGAGGTTTCCTCCGAAGAACAAAGACCTGAGCCCCAGGGACAGAAGGGCTGCTTGTGCGTGCCATGGGGCGTTTTCAGGCCATGCATGTCTTTCGGTGCTGGCTGCTTTGGTTTGGGAGCTATTGCTGGACGTTTGGTATCTTCCGAATGGAAGGCCCATTCGGACCTTATAAACCCCTGTGTATGTAGCTTTAGGAGGTTTCCTCCGAAGATCAAAGTCCTGAGGCCCAGGGTCAGAGGGGCTGCTTGTAGGTGCCATGGGGCGGTTTGAGGCCATGTATGTCTTTTGGTACTGGCTGCTTTGGTTTGTGAGCTATTGCTGGACGTTTGGTATCTTTCGAATGGAAGGCCCATTCGGCCCATATAAATCCCTGTGCATGTAGCATTAGGAGGTTTCCTCCAAAGAACAAAGCCCTGAGCCCCAGGGTCAGAGGTGCTGCTTGTAGGTGCCATGGGGCGTTTTCAGGCCAGGTATGTCTTTTGGTGCTGGCTGCTTTGGTTTGGGAGCTATTGCTGGACGTTTGGTATTTTTGGAATGAAAGGCCCATTAGTCCCATATAAATCCCTGTGTATGTAGCATTAGCTTTCCTCCAAAGAACAAAGCCCTGAGCCCCAGGGTCAGAGGGGCTGCTTGTAGGTGCCATGGAGTGTTTTCAGGCCAGGTATGTCTTTCGGTGCTGGCTGCTTTGGTTTGGGAGCTATTGCTGGACGTTTGGTATGTTTCAATGGAAACCCGATTCAACCGAGAAAATTCCCTTCTTAGGTAGCATTAGGAGGTTTCCTCCAAAGAACAAAGGTCTGAGCCCCAGGGACAGAAGGGCTGCTTGTGGGTGCCATGGGGCGTTTTCAGGCCATGTATGTCTTCTGGTGCTGACTGCTTTGGTTTGGGAGCTATTGCTGGACGTTTGGTATTTTTGGAATGGAAGGCCCATTCGTCCCTTATAAATCCTTGTGTATGTCGCATTAGGTTTCCTCCAAAGAACAAAGCCCTGGGACTCAGGTCAGAGGGCCTGTTTGTAGGTGCCATGGGGCGGTTTGAGGTCAGGTATGTCTTTTGGTGCGGGCTGCTTTGGTTTGGGAGCTATTGTTGGACGTTTGGTATCTTCCGAATGGAAGGCCCATTCGGCCCATATAAACCCCTGTGTATGTAGCATTAGGTTTCCTCCGAAGAACAAAGCCCTGAGCCCCAGGGTCAGAGGGGCTGCTTGTGCGTGCCATGGGGCGTTTTCAGGCCAGGTATGTCTTTTGGTGCTGGCTGCTTTGGTTTGGGAGCTATTGCTGGACGTTTGGTATCTTCCGAATGGAAGGCCCATTCGGACCTTATAAACCCCTGTGTATGTAGCATTAGGAGGTTTCCTCCGAAGATCAAAGTCCTGAGCCCCAGGGTCAGAGGGGCTGCTTGTAGGTGCCATGGGGCATTTTCAGGCCAGGTATGTCTTTTGGTGCTGGCTGCTTTGGATTGGGAGCTATTTCTGGACGTTTGGTATTTCTGTCATGGAAGGCCCATTCGGCCCATATAAACCCCTGTGTATGTAGCATTAGGAGGTTTCCTCCGAAGAACAAAGCCCTGAGCCCCAGGGTCAGAGGGGCTGCTTGTAGGTGCCATGGGGCGTTTTCAGGCCAGGTATGTCTTTTGGTGCTGGCTGCTTTGGTTTGGGAGCTATTGCTGGACGTTTGGTATGTTTCAATGGAAACCCGATTCAACCGAGAAAATTCCCTTCTTAGGTAGCATTAGGAGGTTTCCTCCGAAGAACAAAGCCCTGAGCCCCAGGGTCAGAGGGGCTGCTTGTAGGTACCATGGGGCGTTTTCAGGCCAGGTATGTCTTTTGGTGCGGGCTGCTTTGGTTTGGGAGCTATTGATGGACGTTTGGTATGTTTGGAATGGAAGGCCCATTCGGCCCTTATAAACCCCTGTGTATCTAGCATTAGCAGGTTTCCTCCGAAGAACAAAGCCCTGAGCCCCAGGGTCAGAGGGGCTGCTTGTAGGTGCCATGGGGCGTTTTCAGCCCATGCATGTCTTTTGGTGCTGGCTGCTTAGGTTTTGGAGCTATTGCTGGACGTTTGGTATGTTTGGAATGGAAGGCCCATTCGGCCCATATAAACCCCTGTGTATGTAGCATTAGGAGGTTTCCTCTGAAGAACAAAGCCCTGAGCCCCAGGGTCAGAGGGGCTGCTTGTAGGTGCCATGGGGCGTTTTCAGGCCAGGTATATGTTTTGGTGCTGGCTGCTTTGGTTTGGGAGC
The DNA here is from genome assembly GCA_027925045.1 of Hypotaenidia okinawae. Taxonomy (NCBI): domain Eukaryota; kingdom Metazoa; phylum Chordata; class Aves; order Gruiformes; family Rallidae; genus Hypotaenidia; species Hypotaenidia okinawae. Next base: position 1,555,282 of record BSDF01000029.1, on the reverse strand, counting down.
TATTGATGGACGTTTGGTATCTTCCGAATGGAAGGCCCATTCGGCCCATATAAATCCCTGTGTATGTAGCATTAGGAGGTTTCCTCCAAAGAACAAAGCCCTGAGGCCCAGGGTCAGAGGGGCTGCTTGTAGGTGCCATGGGGCGTTTTCAGGCCAGGTATGTCTTTTGGTGCTGGCTGCTTTGGTTTGGGAGCTATTGCTGGACGTTTAGTATGTTTCGAATGGAAGGCCCATTCGGGCCTTATAAACCCCTGTGTATGTAGCATTAGGAGGTTTCCTCCGAAGAACAAAGCCCTGAGCCCCAGGGTCAGAGGGGCTGCTTGTAGGTGCCATGGGGCGTTTTCAGGCCATGCATGTCTTTTGGTGCTGGCTGCTTTGGTTTGGGAGCTATTGCTGGACGTTTGGTATCTTTCGAATGGAAGGCCCATTCGGCCCATATAAACGCCTGTGTATGTAGCATTAGGAGGTTTCCTCCGAAGAACAAAGCCCTGAGGCCCAGGGTCAGAGGGGCTGCTTGTAGGTGCCATGGGGCGTTTTCAGGCCAGGTATATGTTTTGGTGCTGGCTGCTTTGGTTTGGGAGCTATTGATGGACGTTTGGTATCTTTCGAATGGAAGGCGCATTCGGCCCATATAAATCCCTGTGTATGTAGCATTAGGAGGTTTCCTCCAAAGAACAAAGCCCTGAGCCCCAGGGTCAGAGGGGCTGCTTGTAGGTGCCATGGGGCGTTTTCAGGCCAGGTATGTCTTTTGGTGCTGGCTGCTTTGGTTTGGGAGCTATTGCTGGACGTTTTGTATTTTTGGAATGGAAGGCCCATTCAGCCCATATAAACCCCTGTGTATGTAGCATTAGGAGGTTTCCTCCTAAGAACAAAGCCCTGAGCCCCAGGGTCAAAGGGGCTGTTTGTAGGTGCCATGGGGCGTTTTCAGGCCATGCATGTCTTTTGGTGCGGGCTGCTTTGGGTTGGGAGCTATTGCTGGACGTTTGGTATCTTCCGAATGGAAGGCCCATTCGGCCCTTATAAACCCCTGTGTATGTAGCATTAGGAGGTTTCCTCTGAAGAACAAAGCCCTGAGCCCCAGGGTCAGAGGGGCTGCTTGTAGGTGCCATGGGGCGTTTTCAGGCCAGGTATATGTTTTGGTGCTGGCTGCTTTGGTTTCGGAGCTATTGATGGACGTTTGGTATCTTTCGAATGGAAGGCCCATTCGGCCCATATAAATCCCTGTGTATGTAGCATTAGGAGGTTTCCTCCGCAGAACAAAGCCCTGAGCCCCAGGGTCAGAGGGGCTGCTTGTAGGTGCCATGGGGCGTTTTCAGGCCAGGTATGTCTTTTGGTGCTGGCTGCTTTGGTTTGGGAGCTATTGCTGGACGTTTGGTATGTTTCAATGGAAACCCGATTCAACCGAGAAAATTCCCTTCTTAGGTAGCATTAGGAGGTTTCCTCCAAAGAACAAAGGTCTGAGCCCCAGGGACAGAAGGGCTGCCTGTGGGTGCCATGGGGCGTTTTCAGGCCATGTATGTCTTTTGGTGATGGCTGCTTTGGTTTGGGAGCTATTGCTGGACGTTTGCTATTTTTGGAATGGAAGGCCCATTCGGCCCATATAAATCCTTGTGTATGTCGCATTAGGTTTCCTCCGAAGAACAAAGCCCTGGGACTCAGGTCAGAGGGCCTGTTTGTAGGTGCCATGGGGCGGTTTGAGGCCAGGTATGTCTTTTGGTGCTGGCTGCTTTGGGTTGGGAGCTATTGCTGGACGTTTGGTATCTTCCGAATGGAAGGCCCATTCGGCCCTTATAAACCCCTGTGTATGTAGCATTAGGAGGTTTCCTCCGAAGAACAAAGCCCTGAGCCCCAGGGTCAGAGGGGCTGCTTGTAGGTGCCATGGGGCGTTTTCAGGCCAGGTATGTCTTTTGGTGCTGGCTGCTTTGGTTTGGGAGCTATTGATGGACGTTATGTATTTTTGGAACGGAAGGCCCATTCGGCCCATATAAACCCCTGTGTATGTAGAATTAGGAGGTTTCCTCCAAAGAAAAAAGCCCTGAGCCCCAGGGTCAGAGGGGCTGTTTGTAGGTGCCATGGGGCGTTTTCAGGCCAGGTATGTCTTTTGGTGCTGGCTGCTTTGGTTTGGGAGCTATTGCTGGACGTTTAGTATGTTTCAATGGAAAGCCGATTCAACCGAGAAAATTCCCTTCTTAGGTAGCATTAGGAGGTTTCCTCTGAAGATCAAAGCCCTGAGCCCCAGGGACAGAGCGGCTGCCCCTGGGTGCCATGGGGCGTTTTCAGGCCATCTATGTCTTTTGGTGCTGGCTGCTTTGGTTTGGGAGGTATTGATGGACGTTTGGTATTTTTGGAATGGAAGGCCCATTCGGCCCATATAAATCCCTGTGTATGTAGCATTAGGAGGTTTCCTCCGAAGAACAAAGCCCTGAGCCCCAGGGTCAGAGGGGCTGCTTGTAGGTGCCATGGGGCGTATTCAGGCCATGCATGTCTTTCGGTGCTGGCTGCTTTGGTTTGGGAGCTATGGCTGGACGTTTGGTATCCTTCGAATGGAAGGCCCATTCGGCCCATATAAACCCCTGTGTATGTAGCATTAGGAGGTTTCCTCCGAAAAACAAATCCCTGGTCATGAGGGTCAGAGGGGCTGCTTGTAGGTGCCATGGGACGTTTTCAGGCCAGGTGTGTCTTTTGGTGCTGGCTGCTTTGGTTTGGGAGCTATTGCTGGACGTTTGGTATGTTTCAATGGAAACCCGATTCAACCGAGAAAATTCCCTTCTTAGGTAGCATTAGGAGGTTTCCTCCGAAGAACAAAGCCCTGAGCCCCAGGGACAGAAGGGCTGCTTGTGGGTGCCATGGGGCGTTTTCAGGCCATGTATGTCTTTCGGTGCTGGCTGCTTTGGTTTGGGAGCTATTCCTGGACGTTTGGTATCTTCCGAATGGAAGGCCCATTCGGCCCATATAAACGCCTGTGTATGTAGCATTAGGAGGTTTCCTCCAAAGAACAAAGCCCTGAGCCCCAGGGTCAGAGGGGCTGCTTGTAGGTGCCATGGGGCGTTTTCAGGCCATGCATGTCTTTTGGTTCTGGCTACTTTGGTTTGGGAGCTATTGCTGGACGTTTGGTATGTTTGGAATGGAAGGCCCAGTCGGCCCATATAAATCCCTGTGTATGTAGCATTAGGAGGTTTCCTCCGAAGAACAAAGCCCTGAGCCCCAGGGTCAAAGGGGCTGTTTGTAGGTGCCATGGGGCGTTTTCAGGCCATGCATGTCTTTTGGTGCGGGCTGCTTTGGTTTTGGAGCTATTGCTGGACGTTTGGTATCTTCCGAATGGAAGGCCCATTCGGCCCTTATAAACCCCTGTGTATGTAGCATTAGGAGGTTTCCTCCAAAGAACAAAGCCCTGAGCCCCAGGGTCGGAGGGGCTGCTTGTAGGTGCCATGGGTCGTTTTCAGGCCAGGTGTGTCTTTTGGTGCTGGCTGCTTTGGTTTGGGAGCTATTGCTGGACGTTTGGTATTTTTGGCATGGAAGGCCCATTCGGCCCATATAAACCCCTGTGTATGTAGCATTAGGAGGTTTCCTCCAAAGAACAAAGCTCTGAGGCCCAGGGTCAGAGGGGCTGCTTGTAGGTGCCATGGGGCGTTTTCAGGCCATGTATGTCTTTTGGTGCTGGCTGCTTTGGTTTGGGAGCTATTGATGGACGTTTGGTATGTTTGGAATGGAAGTCCCATTCGGCCCATATAAACCCCTGTGTATGTAGCATTAGGAGGTTTCCTCCGAAAAACAAATCCCTGGTCATGAGGGTCAGAGGGGCTGCTTGTAGGTGCCATGGGGCGTTTTCAGGCCAGGTATGTCTTTTGGTGCTGGCTGCTTTGGTTTGGGAGCTATTGCTGGACGTTTGGTATTTTTGGAATGGAAGGCCCATTCAGCCCATATAAACCCCTGTGTATGTAGCATTAGGAGGTTTCCTCCTAAGAACAAAGCCCTGAGCCCCAGGGTCAAAGGGGCTGTTTGTAGGTGCCATGGGGCGTTTTCAGGCCATGCATGTCTTTTGGTGCGGGCTGCTTTGGGTTGGGAGCTATTGCTGGACGTTTGGTATCTTTCGAATTGAAGGCCCATTCGGCCCTTATAAACCCCTGTGTATGTAGCATTAGGAGGTTTCCTCTGAAGAACAAAGCCCTGAGCCCCAGGGTCAGAGGGGCTGCTTGTAGGTGCCATGGGGCGTTTTCAGGCCAGGTATATGTTTTGGTGCTGGCTGCTTTGGTTTGGGAGCTATTGATGGACGTTTGGTATCTTTCGAATGGAAGGCCCATTCGGCCCATATAAATCCCTGTGTATGTAGCATTAGGAGGTTTCCTCCGAAGAACAAATCCCTGAGCCCCAGGGTCAGAGGGGCTGCTTGTGGGTGCCATGGGGCGTTTTCAGGCCAGGTATGTCTTTTGGTGCTGGCTGCTTTGGTTTGGTAGCTATTGCTGGACGTTTAGTATGTTTCGAATGGAAGGCCCATTCGGGCCTTATAAACCCCTGTGTATGTAGCATTAGGAGGTTTCCTCCGAAGAACAAAGCCCTGAGCCCCAGGGTCAGAGGGGCTGCTTGTAGGTGCCATGGGGCGTTTTCAGGCCATGCATGTCTTTTGGTGCTGGCTGCTTTGGTTTGGGAGCTATTGCTGGACGTTTGGTATCTTTCGAATGGAAGGCCCATTCGGCCCATATAAATCCCTGTGTATGTAGCATTAGGAGGTTTCCTCCGAAGAACAAAGCCCTGAGCCCCAGTGTCAGAGGGGCTGTTTGTAGGTGCCATGGGGCGTTTTCAGGCCATGTATATCTTTTGGTGCGGGCTGCTTTGGTTTGGGAGCTATTGCTGGACGTTTGATATGTTTGGAATGGAAGGCCCATTCGGCCCATATAAACCCCTGTGTATGTAGCATTAGGAGGTTTCCTCCGAAGAACAAAGCCCTGAGGCCCAGGGTCAGAGGGGCTGCTTGTAGGTGCAATGGAGTTTTTTCAGGCCAGGTATGTCTTTTGGTGCTGGCTGCTCTGGTTTGGGAGCTATTGCTGGACGTTTGGTATTTTTGGAATGGAAGGCCCATTCGGCCCATATAAATCCTTGTGTATGTAGCATTAGGTTTCCTCCGAAGAACAAAGCCCTGAGCCCCAGGGTCAGAGGGGCTGCTTGTAGGTGCCATGGGGCGTTTTCAGGTATATCTTTTGGTGCTGGCTGCTTTGGTTTGGGAGCTATTGATGGACGTTTGGTATCTTTCGAATGGAAGGCCCATTCGGCCCATATAAATCCCTGTGTATGTAGCATTAGGAGGTTTCCTCTGAAGAACAAAGCCCTGAGGCCCAGGGTCAGAGGGGCTGCTTGTAGGTGCCATGGGGCGTTTTCAGGCCAGGTATGTCTTTTGGTGCTGTCTGCTTTGGTTTGGGAGCTATTGCTGGACGTTTAGTATGTTTCAATGGAAAGCCGATTCAACCGAGAAAATTCCCTTCTTAGGTAGCATTAGGAGGTTTCCTCCGAAGAACAAAGCCCTGAGGCCCAGGGTCAGAGGGGCTGCTTGTAGGTGCCATGGAGTGTTTTCAGGCCAGGTATGTCTTTCGGTGCTGGCTGCTTTGGTTTGGGAGCTATTGCTGGACGTTTGGTATGTTTCAATGGAAACCCGATTCAACCGAGAAAATTCCCTTCTTAGGTAGCATTAGGAGGTTTCCTCCAAAGAACAAAGGTCTGAGCCCCAGGGACAGAAGGGCTGCCTGTGGGTGCCATGGGGCGTTTTCAGGCCATGTATGTCTTTTGGTGCTGGCTGCTTTGGTTTGGGAGCTATTGCTGGACGTTTGCTATTTTTGGAATGGAAGGCCCATTCGGCCCTTATAAATCCTTGTGTATGTCGCGTTAGGTTTCCTCCGAAGAACAAAGCCCTGGGACTCAGGTCAGAGGGCCTGTTTGTAGGTGCCATGGGGCGGTTTGAGGCCAGGTATGTCTTTTGGTGCTGGCTGCTTTGGGTTGGGAGCTATTGCTGGACGTTTGGTATCTTTCGAATGGAAGGCCCATTCGGCCCATATAAACCCCTGTGTATGTAGCATTAGGAGGTTTCCTCCGAAGAACAAAGCCCTGAGGCCCAGGGTCAGAGGGGCTGCTTGTAGGTGCCATGGGGCGTTTTCAGGCCAGGTATGTCTTTTGGTGCTGGCTGCTTTGGTTTGGGAGCTATTGCTGGACGTTTAGTATGTTTCAATGGAAAGCCGATTCAACCGAGAAAATTCCCTTCTTAGGTAGCATTAGGAGGTTTCCTCCAAAGAACAAAGGTCTGAGCCCCAGGGACAGAAGGGCTGCCTGTGGGTGCCATGGGGCGTTTTCAGGCCATGTATGTCTTTTGGTGCTGGCTGCTTTGGTTTGGGAGCTATTGCTGGACGTTTGCTATTTTTGGAATGGAAGGCCCATTCGGCCCTTATAAATCCTTGTGTATGTCGCGTTAGGTTTCCTCCGAAGAACAAAGCCCTGGGACTCAGGTCAGAGGGCCTGTTTGTAGGTGCCATGGGGCGGTTTGAGGCCATGTTTGTCTTTTGGTGCTGGCTGCTTTGGTTTGGGAGCTATTGATGGACGTTATGTATTTTTGGAACGGAAGGCCCATTCGGCCCATATAAACCCCTGTGTATGTAGAATTAGGAGGTTTCCTCCAAAGAAAAAAGCCCTGAGCCCCAGGGTCAGAGGGGCTCCTTGTAGGTGCCATGGGGCGTTTTTAGGCCAGGTATGTCTTTTGGTGCTGGCTGCTTTGGTTTGGGAGCTATTGCTGGACGTTTGGTATCCTTCGAATGGAAGGCCCATTCGGCCCATATAAACCCCTGTGTATGTAGCATTAGGAGGTTTCCTCCGAAAAACAAATCCCTGGTCATGAGCGTCAGAGGGGCTGCTTGTAGGTGCCATGGGACGTTTTCAGGCCATGCATGTCTTTTGGTGCGGGCTGCTTTGGTTTGGGAGCTATTGCTGGACGTTTGGTATGTTTCAATGGAAACCCGATTCAACCGAGAAAATTCCCTTCTTAGGTAGCATTAGGAGGTTTCCTCCGAAGAACAAAGCCCTGAGCCCCAGGGACAGAAGGGCTGCCTGTGGGTGCCATGGGGCGTTTTCAGGCCATGCATGTCTTTTGGTGCGGGCTGCTTTGGGTTGGGAGCTATTGCTGGACGTTTGGTATCTTCCGAATGGAAGGCCCATTCGCGCCTTATAAATCCCTGTGTATGTAGCATTAGGAGATTTCCTCCAAAGAACAAAGCCCTGAGCCCCAGGGTCAGAGGGGCTGCTTGTAGGTGCCATGGGGCGTTTTCAGGCCATGCATGTCTTTCGGTGCTGGCTGCTTTGGTTTGGGAGCTATTCCTGGACGTTTGGTATCTTCCGAATGGAAGGCCCATTCGGCCCATATAAACGCCTGTGTATGTAGCATTAGGAGGTTTCCTCCGAAGAACAAAGCTCTGAGCCCCAGGGTCAGAGGGGCTGCTTGTAGGTGCCATGGGGCGTTTTCAGGCCATGCATGTCTTTCGGTGCTGGCTGCTTTGGTTTGGGAGCTATTGCTGGACGTTTGGTATGTTTGGAATGGAAGGCCCATTCGGCCCATATAAACGCCTGTGTATGTAGCAGTAGGAGGTTTCCTCCGAAGAACAAAGCCCTGAGCCCCAGGGTCAAAGGGGCTGTTTGTAGGTGCCATGGGGCGTTTTCAGGCCATGTATGTCTTTCGGTGCTGGCTGCTTTGGGTTGGGAGCTATTGCTGGACGTTTGGTATCTTCCGAATGGAAGGCCCATTCGGCCCATATAAACCCCTGTGTATGTAGCATTAGGAGGTTTCCTCCGAAGAACAAAGCCCTGAGCCCCAGGGTCAGAGGGGCTGCTTGTAGGTGCCATGGGGCGTTTTCAGGCCAGGTGTGTCTTTTGGTGCTGGCTGCTTTGGTTTGGGAGCTATTGCTGGACGTTTGGTATTTTTGGAATAGAAGGCCCATTCGGCCCATATAAACCCCTGTGTATCTAGCATTAGGAGGTTTCCTCCAAAGAACAAAGCCCTGAGCCCCAGGGTCAGAGGGGCTGCTTGTAGGTGCCATGGGGCGTTTTCAGGCCATGCATGTCTTTTGGTGCGGGCTGCTTTGGGTTGGGAGCTATTGCTGGACGTTTGGTATCTTCCGAATGGAAGGCCCATTCGGCCCTTATAAACCCCTGTGTATGTAGCATTAGGAGGTTTCCTCCGAAGAACAAATCCCTGAGCCCCAGGGTTAGAGGGGCTGTTTGTAGGTGCCATGGGGCGTTTTCAGGCCATGTATGTCTTTTGGTGCTGGCTGCTTTGGTTTGGGAGCTATTGCTGGACGTTTGGTATTTTTGGAATGGAAGGCCCATTCGGCCCATATAAACCCCTGTGTATGTCGCATAACGAGATTTCCTCCAAAGAACAAAGCCCTGAGCCCCAGGGTCAAAGGGGCTCCTTGTAGGTGCCATGGGGCGTTTTCAGGCCATGCATGTCTTTCGGTGCTGGCTGCTTTGGTTTGGGAGCTATTCCTGGACGTTTGGTATCCTTCGAATGGAAGGCCCATTCGGCCCATATAAACCCCTGTGTATGTAGCATTAGGAGGTTTCCTCCGAAAAACAAATCCCTGGTCATGATGGTCAGAGGGCCTGTTTGTCGGTGCCATGGGGCGGTTTGAGGCCAGGTGTGTCTTTTGGTGCTGGCTGCTTTGGTTTGGGAGCTATTGCTGGACGTTTTGTATGTTTGGAATGGAAGGCCCATTCGGCACATATAAATCCCTGTGTATGTAGCATTAGGAGGATTCCTCCGAAGAACAAAGCCCTGAGCCCCAGGGTCAGAGGGGCTGCTTGTAGGTGCCATGGGGCGTTTTCAGGCCAGGTATGTCATTTGGTGCTGGCTGCTTTGGTTTGGGAGCTATTGCTGGACGTTTGGTATGTTTGGAATGGAAGGCCCATTCGGCCCATATAAATCCCTGTGTATGTAGCATTAGGTTTCCTCCGAAGAACAAAGCCCTGAGCCCCAGGGTCAGAGGGGCTGCTTGTAGGTGCCATGGGGCAGTTTGAGGCCAGGCATGTCTTTTGGTGCTGGCTGCTTTGATTTGGGAGCTATTGCTGGACGTTTAGAGTGTTTTACACGGAAGGCCACTCAGGCCAATAAAATTCCCTTGTTAGGTATCATTAGGAGGTTTCCTCCAAAGAACAAAGCCCTGAGCCTCAGGGACAGAGGGGCTGCTTGTAGGTGCCATGGGGCGTTTTCAGGCCAGGTATGTCTTTCGTGCTGGCTGCTTTGGTTTGTGAGCTATTGCTGGACGTTTAGCATCTTTTTAATGGGAGTCCGCTCAGGCCGAGAAAGAAGGCATACATGGCCTGAAAACGCCCCGTGTCACGTACAAGCAGCCCCTCTGTCCCTGGGGCTCAGGGCTTTGTTCTTCGGAGGAAACCTCCTAATGCTACTTCCCTAGGGATTTTTCTCGGCCCTGAGCCCCAGGGACAGAGGGGCTGCTGGAAGGAACCACCGGCGGCAGCTGTACGTCCCTTTCCCATCCCGCAGCGGGGGCCGAACAGACGGCACCTGTGGAGCCCCATGTTCCCCTTCGTATCCCATCTGGCACAGCCCAAATTCCGGATCGATGCCGGCTGCACGGCATCTCCCACGCTTGGTCAGGCCATGGGGCAGGGTCCCTGCTGGGATTATGGGTCCCTGTGGGGCTGACGTGTGTGAAAGTGCCGTGACACCCCCTGCCGCAGCCCCCCGAAGTGACCAGGGGTTCTCCAGCGGCACAAGGACTGGGAGATGCACCCCCCATCCCTGTGCCTGAGGGCAGGGACAGCGTCCCCGCAGGGCTGCTGGACAGATCCCGCCTCTACTGCAGCATCGGGTGAGAAGCAGAGCTGGGGTTTGGGGGGCAAGTAGTGAGAGGGGGGTCTCGTTCAGGCCAGAGACCCCCGCCACGCTGAGGCTGTGCAGCAGCGACGGGCAGCCAGCCCCGCTCTGAGCCCCATGCAGGAGTGCTGCAGGGCCAAGAAGGGGAATTGGGGCCACCCCAGCCCAGCTGGAGGGCTTGTAGCACCCACAGGTACCTCAGCTCAGGGTCTCAGGCTTGTGTTGCCTTTAGATGAGGCATCTCTAGGGCCGCAGAGCCCAGCCAGCTGCTCTCTGCCTCTGCCCGTGCCCGCTGCAGCCTGGAGAGCTCAGCGCTGGCCCCAGGAAAGCTGTTGGGTCGATAAATCCAGCCAGGGAAAAGAGGCCTTGGGAAAAGAAAAGGGGAAAACAGAAAAAAAACAAACACCAAACCCTCTTTGGGTTTGCGCAAGTGGCCTTGGGTCCCAGACAGTATCGATCCCCGAGTCTTCCACCCTGCCTGGGCACAGCTGGGTCAGCAGGAGCCCTTCGGGCCTGAGACCTGGCAGGCGGCATCTCAGCGCGGCGGCTGCTTGGGCCTGTGGGGAGATGTGGGAATTCCTGCTCCAGCCAGGCTTGGTGAGAGCACCTGCTCCAGCACGTGAGCCATGTGGGAGCTGTGTCCAGTGAGCAGCTGTTCCATCCCTGCCCGAGGTGTCACACGTTCCATGGGACAACGTGCATCCCGGTCTCCAGTCCAGCTGTGCCTCTGACCAGCCCAGCCGGATCCCGGAGTGGGACAGCGGGTGCAGTGTCATAGAATCCCAGCCTGGTCTGGGTTGGGAGGGACCCCAAGGGTCACAGAGCTCCAACCCCCTGCCACAGGCAGGGACACCAACCTCCAGGCCTGGAGCTACACAAGGTTGCCCAGGGCCCCAGCCAACCTGGCCTTGGACACCCCCAGACATGGGGCACCCACCCCCTCTCTGGGCAGCCCCTTCCAGCCCCTCAGCACTCTCTCTGGAAAGAGCTTCCCCCTAATATCTCATCTAAACCTCCCCTCCTTTAGTTTTCAGATGGGGAGAGGGGCTGACACTGCACCCACCCTCTTCCGACCTCATTCAGCTCCATCTCCAGCCTCTGGGGTAGGATGGTCAATGCTTCCAGGACGGACCATGGGACCACATCGCCCCAGGAGCTCCCCTCCTGAGCCTCCTTCTCCCAGCCCCAGCACCTTCTCCCAGCTTTCCCAGCCCTCACACATGGGGGACACGTGGGAAGCCGTGGAAAAAGCCTAACACAAGGTTATGCAACGGGGCCGATGTGTCAGAGCCGCCCTTTGCCCCTGGCTCTCACAGCACTGCCATGTCCTACTTCACAGCAGCCCGGCTGGCGAGGGGCAGCAAAGGGGGCAGCCCCCCAGTGAGGGAGCTGGTGTGGGGTCATAGGTATTGGCACGGGGGGGTGTCCTGGGCACCATGGCTTTGGCGGTCTTGTGCGATGGCCTTTATCTGCTTTAGGAGGGACAAGCTGCTTGGTTTTCTCCCAATGTGGGATAAGAACGGCCTGAAGATGGATGGTTTTGGTGGAACAGAAGATTTGGACCAAGTGAGGAGTGGTGCCTTCCCCGGTGGGAGTCACAAGCCCCCGTGCCTGCGGGCTCCTGTACCACGCATCCCCCTTGGAAAGGGGCAGAGAGCCTGAGAGCCGCGGGGACCAGCAGCTCTGCAAGTCCTGGGGCACAGCATGCTGGGGGGGTTGTTGGGGGCTGCCCAGCTCCGCTGCCATAACCAGGAAGGGGTTAGAAGGGGCATGGCAGATCAGGTCCATTCTGCACCATCCCATGGCTCATCCACCGCTGGTGCCTTGGCGGAGAGGTGGACGATGTCCCCCCTAATGCCCGGGCACACACATGCGTCCCCACACGCTGCGGCCGGGAGTCTTTTATTGAATACCAGGGATGCTTGGAGAGGGATACCCTTGCCTCCCGCTGGGATCGATTTCCCCTTCCTCACCTGCCTCAACCTCACACCCAGATGAAGAGCGGGACCCCCCTGGGCGTGGATGTCCCTCTCCCCTCTGACCTTGCCACCCCCCAGCATCTTTTCAGCTTCCATCTCCCGCAGCAGCCCACAGTGGCCACTGCTGGGACCTGATGAGGACATGTTCATGTGGCTACGACATGGCCCAGGACCAGCGTTGGGGCAAGCAGGGGCTGCCCTGAGCGTGCTGTGCAGAGTCCTGTGGGTCGAAGGGCTTGGCATCCATCAGGAGCCAGGCTGAGCCTGTGGCTCGTGGGCCGGGAGGAATCATGGGCAGATCTGAAGGGGGAAAAGAGCCGTGTGGGAGGTGCGGGCAGAGGGGACTTTTGTGGGTTCAGCGTCACCCTTGATGCTGAAAACACCTTGGTGGGGTTCCCACTCCCAGCAGCTCCCAGGGTCCTGCGCTGCCAGGAGGAGGGGAGCCCCATCGGCACAGGTCCTGCCCGTCCCCCTGCCCCTCCGGTCAGCCGCTCAGGTACAACCGCAGGCGTCAACAATCATGTTGGGGATGTCGGTCTTGACAATGTTGCTGTCCCGGTCATAGTAGAGCAGAGAGAGGGGACGGCGCTGCGTGGGCACGCAGCAGGAGTCCACGGCTGCGTCCGCGTTGTTGGCTTTGATGAGGTTGAGGACAGCGGTGTGGAAGGAGGCGGCGAGGCCGGGGATGCCGGCCATGTGCAGGGGGCAGAGCCCCACGCAGTAGTTCATGTGATACCCCTCTGGCTGGATGATCCAGTCCTCCCAGCCGATCTCCTTGAAGTCCACGAAGAATTCCTTGCGGCAGCACATCCGAGAGTCCCCACTGCAGTCAATGCTGCGTCGCTGGACCCGGTGGGACGTCCTAGCCCGGGCCTGAGTCACCACAAATGGCCAGTGGGAATCACCGTGGCCAGCCAGGAGAGGAGACCCCCAGTCCCCTGCCACCTCCAGCTCCACGGTGAGCCTTGGGCTCCCTCGGCTGAAGATGCTCCGCACAGCTCGGCTCACATCCAGCGTGGCCCAGCCAGCTCTCTGCACCTCCAGCCGCGTCTCGATGGCCGTGGTGGTGTTTGGTCCCGTTGGGTCTGGCTGCAGGAGCCTGACAGTGACAGGGTGCGTCCCAGAGCTGGGGGACACCCAGAAGAGGTAGAGGGTGGCTTGTAGGATCTCGGTGCTCCCGGCCAGCTCCCAGGAGAAGCGGAAATGCAGGCGAGCGCTGCGGGAGGCGGAGGAGCCTGAGCACAGAACGGAAAGGAGAGTCAGGGGTGAAGGGAGGGAGATTGGGGGAGGCTCCCCCAGCTGGGGGGCTCCCCCAGCCAGGGGGGCTCAGAGCCTCAGTTTCCCCTGCCCGTGTGAGCAGTGGCAAGCTTGGGATGTGGACGCAAAAAGGTTGTGGACATGGAGCTTCCCATCGCTGGTTCCTCCAGCGGCAGTGTGCCCACGGCACGGCACGCAGCCTGGTGAGACCTTCCTTCCCTTCGTGCCCCCCCGCCTCCCGCACCTCTCCTCCAACCCCAGTTCCCATCCCACTGTGCCCGTGGGGTGCAGGGTCCGTACCGACCTGACTCAGCAAAGCTCAAGATCTCATACTCCTGCCCGCCCATCCCGGGATGAGCGTGAGGGATGCTGCCGTCCCGGGGCGTCCCTGGGGAGCCGGCCGTGTCCAGGCGCCGCGCACGCATCCTGCGGAGAGCAGTCAGGAGGGTCCCCCTGGACACGGGCTGGGTGACGTTGGGCCTGTCCGGCAAGCGGAGCTTGGAGAGGATGCTCTGCTTGGCCAGCGCCATGAGGACGTCCCGCTGCGCCGAGGAGGCCAGAGCCGCCAGCCCGCAGGCTGGGCACCACGCTCCCTTGGGAGCCGCCATCCGCAGGAGGCTCAGGAGCAGGAAAGCTACTGCGGCTGCCATCCCAGCGCCCAGCGAGGTGACAGCTCCTGAGGTGACAGCTCCTGAGGTGACAGCTCCTGGGGCTCGGCAAAGAGTGTTCCCTCCAACCCTCCGGGAAGCCGAATTGGGAGCGGGACGGCAGCGCTGGGAGGGGAGCGTGGCTGGGCAGGAGCACGGAGAGAGGAAGGGCTGGTTCTCCTGACGTGGCCACAAATATTGGCTGATCCTGGGCAAGATAAACACCCCCGTGATCCTGTCGGAGCCTCTCCGGGCACAGCTCGACCCCTCCCTTCCCCGCCCCCGTTAAGGTGGACCTGGGCCTACAGTGCCCCTGCTTGCGGGGGTTCAGCCCGAGGCTGCCCGCCCCAGGGTGGGCACCTGGGGAGATGTGGGGGTCTTGTCCACGTGTGCGCTGCCCAGGGTGCAGCATGGGACCCCCCAGTGCAAGTGCATGGCCCCCCGGAGTTGGGGGGATGCCAGCGTGCCCCAGTATGTGTGTGACCCCGGGAGTGGGGCAATCCTGGGACCCACTGTACAGCACATGGCTCCTGGGAATTGGGGGGATCCTGGGACCCCCCAGTATGTGTGTGAGCCTGGGAGCTGGGGGGATCCTGGGACCCCCGGTACGTGTGTGAGCCCAGGAGTTGGGGGGATCCCAGGATCCCCATTACAATGCCTGACCCCAGGGATTGGGGGATCCCAGGACCCCTGGTACAGTGCATGGCTCCTGGGAATTGGGGGCATCCTGGGGCCTCCATTGTGGTGCCTCAGCCCAGGAGTGGGGCATCCTGGGGCCCCCAGTACACCAGATGGCTCCTGAGAATTGGGGGTTCCCGGGACCCCCGTTACGGTGCCTGACCCTGGGAGCGGGGGATCCCGGGACCCCCGTTAGGGTGCCTGACCCTGGGAGCGGGGGGATCCCGGGACTTCCGTTAAGCGCATGGCTCCCGGGAGCTGGGGGGGATGCCGAGACCCCCTGTACATGCGTGAGAGCCCGGGAGCGGGGGCATCCCAGGACCCCGGTGCGGTGCCTGGCCCCGGCCCCAGGAGCGGGGGTCCCCATGGGCGGGCCGCGTGCCGACACCCCCCCACCCCTATCGCCCACCGCGTCTCCGCTCCCCTCCGCGACCTCCACCCCGCTAGGGGGCGCCACCACGTCCCTCCCGCCACCACGGCGCTGCGTCCGGTGCGTGCGTGTGTGTGTGTGTGTGTGTGTGCACGTGCCTCCGCGCCAACGGCCGCACGGCAGGCGGGGCGGGGCGGGGCGGGGCGGGGCGGGGCGATGACGCCACGCGCGGCGCGGCGGTGACGCAGAGCGCGGCGCGGCGGTGACGTAGCGCGCACCGGTCGGTGACGCAGCGCGCACGCGGGGGGAGGGGCCGCCGCTTCTTTCCCTTTTTCTTTTTTTTTTTTTTTCCTTTTTTTTTTTTTCCCCCCTTCCCCCCCCCCCACGCGCGCGCCCCTCGCGCCGCTCTCCCTTCCCCCCCTTTTCCCCCCCTCCCCCTTCCCTCCCTCCCCAACCCCCGGCCCCGCCGCCCCGCCCGAGCGGCCCCGTGCTGGCCCAGGCCCGGCCCGCCCCGGGGTGGCGGCGGCGGCGGCGGCCCCGCGGCGCAGGGCCCGGCCCGGCCCGGTAAGTGTGTGTGCGCGGAGGCGGGGGGGGGGGGGACACGGGCCGGGGGCTCGGGGCCCGGCCGCCCGCAGGGATCCTCTCCGCGTTCCGCTCCCCGCCGGGGCCGCGGCCCCCCTGGCTCGGGGCTGCCCCTCTCGGGCCCGACTGCGGCCCCGCCGTCTCCGGTGGACGGAGGAGCTCGGGGCGGCCCGGTAACCCCCAGCGCCGGAGCCTGCG
This sequence comes from Hypotaenidia okinawae, assembly GCA_027925045.1. Taxonomy (NCBI): domain Eukaryota; kingdom Metazoa; phylum Chordata; class Aves; order Gruiformes; family Rallidae; genus Hypotaenidia; species Hypotaenidia okinawae. The sequence continues at coordinate 1,539,706 of BSDF01000029.1, read as the reverse complement.
GAGGCCGCCCCGGTCCCCCCGGGTGTCTGTCTGCTTGCGAGGGGAGCAACAGGTTGGCGAGGCAGCCGCCCCCCGGGAAGCGCCGTAACGGCCTCCGGGCCCTTCACGGGCGACGGCTTTGCCTTGAACCGCTTCCCCGGCAGCTTCCCGCGTGTCTCGGGCCTCGCCGGGGGCGGGGATGCCGCGGGGTCGCTTCTCTTCTGGCGGGGCCGGGGGCTGGAGGCCGCGAAGGGCCCAGCGACACGTTGAAATCCCCGCGGGGCCTTTCCGGGTGCCCGGAGATGCCCGGGCCGGGTGCCCGGGTGCCAAAGGTGCCTCTGCCGCCTGCCAGGGCAGCACTCGGGTCGGAGGCCCCGCGGGTGAGTTGATATTAATCCAAAGTCTTCCCCTGTTCCACTGGAAACAGCCTGATAAAGGTTGTCCTGGGGCCCTGCCACGCTGCATAAACAGGTGTAGCTGGTGGATGGTGTGTGATCCCTTGGCTCCCTTAGCCTTTGGCCTAGCTCATCCCTCCTGGGCATGGCCATCTTTTGGGCTCTCCAGCCGTGGCTCTTTCCGGCCTCTTTGTTTTGAGGCGGGTGAAAACCTTGAGCCCAGGGCGCTGCTGTGCTGGCCTCTGGTTTGCACAGGCCTTGGTGATGCCCCACAGGCCTGGGGGGAGCGCTGTGCAGAGAGCCGGCTCTTGAAATGGTGGGCAAGGCTCTGACTGGTTCATGAGGGCTCTCTGAGGGCGATGCGCAGACCCCAGTGCTCTTCTCCTGTCTCCTATTATCAGTCACACCTTCCCTGAGCAGCTGTTCCACCTCTTCATGAGGCCAGGGAGGACCTGAACTTGCTGGTGATGTTCTCACTTGCCTCACTCCTCCTTAGGGTCTGTACTGCCTCCTGCTCCAGCTGCATCCTTCTGACTTACTCCAGCTGATCTGCCCTGCACAGGCTTTGGTGTAAGATCCCTCTCCTTTCCCTCTCTCTAGACCCTTTTCTCCCATGTCTCTCATGGCTGTCGCTGTGGTGTGACCATGCAACACGTTGGAGAGCTGGGCTGGCCTGTCCTTCCCTATCAAGCAGTGGTCAGGACATCAGGGCTGGCTGTGCTGACCCCTTCTAGACGTTGCCTTGGATTTTAATGTGGACATGCAGGCTAGTGAAGGTGGCAGGGGGTTGGAACTAAGTGATCTTTGAGGTCTCTTCCACCCCAAACCATTCTAGGGCTCTCTGAAGATGGATGTGTAAGGAAACAAGCCCCAGGGACTGGCCCAGCTCTGTGCAGCTGCTCTCTCTGTGGCTGGAAGCTGTTGTGTGAGGCTTCTGCTTTGCCTGGAGTAGTTGGTGGCGGGAGAAGGGAGCAGCATTGCTCAGTGTCACAGGGATGGGAGATGTGGTTTGGTGTTTCCTTGTCTGTCCCTGTTGGAACAGTCACAGGTTGGTTGTAGCAGGATTTGGAAGGGCTTGGGGTGGTGGAGTGGCCTCATTGAGTGGATTAAAGGGGCAGGTATGGATGGGAGGCAAGCAGCAGTGTGGCTGGGAAGGAGTCAGACCTCCCTGCTCAGTGCTGGCCCGCAGAGGAGAGCGGTGGCCAATGTCCCTGTGAGATCCCATCCTCCAGCTGCCCCGCAGTACCTCATGCTCTGCCTCGGGAGATCCTGTCCTCTCCCCAGAGCGCAGATGCAGTGAGCTCCCCTTGCAGCAGGGATGCCATTTGTGGTGCTGAAATGAAGGCAGTGTTCTGAAAGCCCATTTCCAGGAGGAAGGTGAATAAACCACCTGCTGGAGACACAATGATGCTGAAAAACTGAGCCTGTCTGTAGGTCTCTTGAAGTCAGGAGGCGTTTGGGTGTCTGCCTGGTGGGGAAGTGTAATGTTGGGAGGGGATTTGGGTGGGTTTTTCCTGAGGAGAATTTAACTTTCACCTGGGCCTGGATCTTTATTTCCATGATGCCCGTGGCTGTCGGGGGTGAAGGGTCTTAAAGACCCTGGCAGTTCAGAGCTTCACGTGGCAGTGCTGGTGGATGCTGCTGGGTCTGTGGCAGGGGAAGGTGGCACTTGCACCTTGCTGAGGCTCCAGCATCAGCCTTGAACCAGGAGGAGAGTTCTGGGTTTGGATGCTGCTTCCAGCTCGTGTCAATCTGAGTTTCTAATAATAACTCCTTGTCTTTTCCTGGCTTCTTTCATTGAAGAGTCTGGGTTCCTTAGGAACAGCAGTTGCTCTGGGAATGGTGAGGTGGAGGTATCACTCTTGGGGGAGCTTGTAGCATGGTGTGGAAGTGACTTGACCCAAAAAGAGCCCAGAGCCCCAACTGTCACCCACTGCTGCTGCCTGGATGAGCTGCTGCCCTGGGCAGATTCTGGTGGCTCTTTGTCTGTGGAGTGTGGGTTCCTGGGAGCTGGGGAATCGCTCTGCTCTGAGTGACTGGATTGTTTTCCTGCTGCCTGGCTGTGGTTTCTCACAGAGGTGCTGAAAGCCCTGGGTGCCTGAGTGCTTCCCCTTTGGCTGCTTTGGCTTTGAGGGACCTCACAGATGGATGCAACGTAGGATCAGAGAATCCCAGCCTGGGCTGGGTTGGGAGGGACCCCAAGGGTCACAGAGCTCCAACCCCCTGCCACAGGCAGGGACACCAACCTCCAGGCCTGGAGCTACACAAGGTTGACCCCAGCCAACCTGGCCTTGGACACCCCCAGGGACGGGGCACCCACCCCCTCTCTGGGCAGCCCCTGCCAGCCCCTCACCACTCTCTCTGCACAGAACTTCCCCCCAATCTCTCCTCTCCCCCTTCCCTCCTCCAGCTTCACTCCAGCCCCCTTGTCCTGCCAGGCTCTGCCCTTGAACAAGCTGATTCCCCTCCTGTTCCTCTGCTCTCTTCAACACCTCCAGCTGAGATGGGCTCCTGGCCTGAAGAGGACATGGGGCTGGAAAGAAGTCTAAAGCTGACAGAATTCATGGGGTACCCCATCCTCTTTGCAGTGGAATACAGAAAGAGTTTCCAGCAAGCAGCTGGGGCTGTGTCAGTGTGTCCAGGGCTGTGTCAGTGTGTCCAGGGCTGTGTCAGTGTGTCTGTCCTGCAGATAAGGTGAAGGAGGGTGTTTGCAAAGTCTTTTTTTCCTCTTTCAAGGCCTAGAGGCTTGTTCTCTGGCTTAACCATGGGCTGATCTGGCTGGGCTTTAGAGTTAATTAGTGCCACCAAATAACTTCCTCTAGCAAGAAGTTTCTCCTGTGTGTCCCTGTCCATGAAGTCACCCCAGCTCTGCAGACCAAGCCTGATGACACTCAGAATACATCTGGCTTGTGTCAAGTATGACAGTGCCAGGGGAAAAAAAGACACCTCTACTCCCCTGGTGCTGTGGAACAACCAGCTACAGCATCCCAAACGCTGTTGCTTCCCCCATCCTCTCTGGCACTGTTGCAGAGAGCTGGCCAAGCTCCAGAATGGTCTTGTAATTGGGTTCATTAACACCCAGGCCTGATGATGCTTTGGGGTGCACTCCCTGTTTCTTTTTTTTTACCTCTTTCTGGGTGAGTGCTTCAGGATCACTGGGAAGTGAGCTGCCTGGCAACGGGGAATGGCAGATCCTGAAAGGAGCTGCAGTGCTTCCCAGCCCTTCCAAGCAAGCAGAGCTGTGCAGACTGGGTCTCTGGAGGCTTTAGGGCAGGGTGATGCTGTCCAGGCTCCCAGGGCAGCAGAGAGGGGTTCCCTCCCCTGAACTCTGGTGTAACTGGTGGTTATTTGCTGGAGGGCAGCAGCAGGATGCCCGTGACCAGCACTGTGCCCTCGTGGCTGGGAAGGCTGATGGCATCTGGGCTGTGTTAGAAGGGGGTGGTTTGTAGGTCAGGGGGAGGTCCTCCTCCCCCTCTGCTCTGCCCTGGTGAGGCCACACCTGGAATATTGGGTCTGGTTCTGGGCTCTTCAGTTCAAGGGGGACACAGAACTGGTCCCATGTTGGGGTTGCTTTATTTCATTTGCTGAATTCCCTCCTGTTGGTTGGGGTTGTGGCAGGACCAGGCTGAGGATGGCCCGAATGATGAATCCTCTTGGGAGGCCAGCACAGAAGGGAGCATGGAAGGGGGCTTCCTCCTCTCCCTTCTTTCCTTTTTCCCTTGTTTTTTAAGACCTGGAGGGGACAGGACAAGGGGTGATGGCCTCAAGTTGCAGCACAGGGAGTTCCACACCAATCTGGGGAAGAACTTCTTCCCGGTGAGGGAGCCCTGGGACAGGCTGCCCAGGGGGTGTGGAGTCTCCTTCTCTGGAGAGATTCCAGACCCCTCTGGATGCCAACCTGTCCTGGGGACCCTGCTTTGGCAGAGGGTTGGACCCAATGAGCTCTGGAGATCCCTTCCAACCCCTGTGACATTTGAAAGGCTGGTGGGATGCAGCTGAGGACCAGAGTTACCTTCCCTCCCCCTTCCAAACCCATCACACTCCCCTCCATCATTTTTTTTTATATACCTCCTCTCAATTCCTCCACCCAGATAAACCCAGCTGGAAGCCAGCACATCCAGCCCAGGCGAGGAGCTGTGCTCCTGCAGAGACACTTCTGTGTCTTTGAGTGTGGGCAGGAGCAAGAGGCAGGGCTGCTGGTTCCCCTCCTGCCTCCCAGCACTGGGATTCCCCTGCCTGCGTGTCGGCAGCGGGGCGCATGCGGCTTCTGCTTCCCAGTAAAACCCAGTTCCAGTCTGTGTCGGGAGCACAAGCTGTCGTGTTCTGCAGGCTGAGTCACTGCTGCCTCCCAGTGAATTTTGGGGATGATTATTGAGTGTGGGCAGGTGCAGCCTACTCTTCAGAGCAGCTCGCTTGTGGGGTGCTGGTTGGGTTGGGTTGGTTTTTAATGAAGTTTTAAACCTTTTTTGATATTGCTTTGACATCCTTTTGTTTGAGAAACTAATTTCTCCTGAGCTGAGTTTAGACACAAGAGCTGCTTTGTTACAGGAGGTGTTTGCTGTAGCTTGGAAACGGAGACCTCTTTTAGGAGGCTTTAGGCAGGGGGATTTCCTATCTGTTAGGGTCATGGAGATGCTCAGAGGGCTGGAGCAGCTCCCCTCCGGAGAGAGGCTGAGGGAGCTGGGCTGGGTCAGCCTGGAGAAGAGAAGGCTGTGGGGGGACCTCATTGCAGCCTGCCAGTCCCTGAAGGGAGCAGAGGAACAGGAGGGGAATCAGCTTGTTCAAGGGCAGAGACTGGCAGGACAAGGGGGCTGGAGTGAAGCTGGAGGAGGGAAGGGGGAGAGGAGAGATTGGGGGAAGTTCTGTGCAGAGAGAGTGGGGAGGGGCTGGCAGGGGCTGCCCAGAGAGGGGGTGGGTGCCCCGTCCCTGGGGGTGTTGAAGGCCAGGTTGGCTGGGGTCAACCTTGTGTAGCTCCAGGCCTGGAGGTTGGTGTCCCTGCCTGTGGCAGGGGGTTGGAGCTCTCCTCCTCAGCAGGTCTTCTGCTCCAAGGACTGATCTCTGGAGCCTGCCTTGCCGCTAGCTGGAGCAGTGATGGGTTTTCTTCCTCTGCTCACTTACCCAAAGGCTTTTTGGGGGGGTTGAGCAGCTCTGAGCCACCCTCACAGTGGCTGCTGCAGTGAAGTTGAACAAGTAAGAGCTGCACACAGTGAGACCAGCACAATTCTATAAACCTTGATTACTTTTCCTTTTCTTTTGCAATTCTTTCTAATAGATGCTATTCCCTCCCCAGAAGCATCCTGGCCCTACCTGGTCAGGTCATTAGGGTTAAAAACTTCCCAGGCTCCAGTGATTAAGGCCAAGTAACACAGTTCTGTTCACCTTGGCTCAAATTTAGGGCAGAAGACACTTTTTGGATGATCTTTGCTGAACCTGAAGGAGGCACTTGGGTATGATTTCCTCTTTGAGACCACGGTTCCTCACGAGCAGGCATCACATCTATCTCTCAAACTTCCTTCCACTGACCTTTTACTTGGGTTTTTTTCCCCCTTTTATTCCCCTGAGTCTTCACAAATTTATTTTGAATAATTTATTGGGTGGGGGAACCCCCAAAATACTTAGAGAAAACCCTCTAGATTTGGATTTGATTAGATTTTCTTTTTCCCTATCGAAAATTTACCCTCTATTTTCTCCTTGCTGGCAGTTTCCTGTCTTGCAAGTGCTTGGGAAGCTGGTATCCTCCTCCTTCATGAGGAAATGGGGAGAGATTGGTGTCTTTCTGGTGTTATTTTTTGAAGCTGTGAGGAGGGGATAGAAGCTGCCATCTGTCAGAGCGTTTTCACAGGTTCTGCAAAGCCTGGGAAGACCAGCTTTTGCTTCAGAGCAGCCCAGTGGCAAACTGGGATGAAGGGGCTGGACTGGTGAGCAAGGTTTCTCCAGAATGGATAGTAAAGGTGAAGCGTGGTAGAGTGCAAGGAGGGATTTGTGGGTCTGATAATGACCTTTGTACCCTCACAGCCCTTCTGCTGTGTCCTAATTCCCACCCTGGTGACACCATTGGTGCAGAGGTTGGGGGTTTGGATTGGGGGGTGTGTTTCTTTTTGGTTTGGTTGGATTTTGAGGTGGGGTTGGAAGTGTGGGGAGCGCCCTGGAATCCAGAGAGAAGCTTTTTGAGCTCTTGGTGATTGTTGCCTCATCACAGAACGTTAGGAGCTGGAAGGGACCTCGAAAGCTCACCCAGTCCAACCCCCCCACACACACACACCAGAGCAGGGACACCCAGACTAAATCCCACAGGAACACATCCAGGTGGGGTTGGATGTCTCCAGAGAAGGAGACTCCTCAGCCTCCCTGGGTGAGCTTTTGCCTGTGCCTTTGCCAGCCAGTGACAAAGTTCCTCCTGACATTCCCATGGAGCTTCCTCAGCTCCTGGTCCTGGGGCTGCCACCCCTGAGCAGAGCCTGGCTCCAGCCTCCTGACTCTCACCCTTCACATCTTTACAAACACTAATGAGCTTCCCCCTAAGTCTCTTCCCCAGGCTAAAGACCCCCAGCTCCCCAGCCCCTCCTCATAAGGAAGATGTTCCACTCCATCACCTCAGTGGCCCTGCACTGCCCTGGTTAAATCTAATGGTGCAGGCTGGGATGTCTGTCTGTCTGTCTGTCTGTCTCTGTTGTTTATCCCTATTGTGTTTGGCTGGTCTGTACCTTGTAGTTATCCACATTTCATATATCCCATCTATTCTGTGGGCTGGAACTGATGTGGTGACTGGAAGTGTCCAGATTGAAGGTGGTTGAGTTGATATGAGACAAACTCAATTGAGAAGAAGGCTCCTCTCCACCCAACCCCCCTCCCCCCCCCAGCAGATTAGACTGAACTGAAGTTCTTAGAGCTCCCCACCCATTATCAGAGCTTCTGGGTGCTCCCACCCCCTGCTCCCTGCAAGCTCTTCAAGCACAGAGACTGTTTCTCTTTTTCCTCTTTTTTTTGGGTCTGTTCCTCACATGGATTAAAGCTGGAGGAGGGAAGGGGGAGAGGAGAGATTGGGGGGAAGTTCTTTGCAGAGAGAGTGGGGAGGGGCTGGCAGGGGCTGCCCAGAGAGGGGGTGGGTGCCCCATCCCTGGGGGTGTCCAAGGCCAGGTTGGCTGGGGTCAACCTTGTGTAGCTCCAGGCCTGGAGGTTGGTGTCCCTGCCTGTGGCAGGGGGTTGGAGCTCTGTGACCCTTGGGGTCCCTCCCAACCCAAACCATCCTATGACTTTCTGATTCTCTGATTCTCACAGCCAGGCTCCAACCAGCAGCGACGGGGAGGTGGGGGGGTGGGGGGTGGGGGCACCAGCCCAATTTCCTGCTGCCTCATTAATAACAACAATCACCTTTGCCTTCCCAGTTTCAAAGATTAAGCAAACAAACAGCTGCTGGGATCGATCCATGGGGCTGGCTTGCCGACACACCCCCCTCACTCTGCTTCCCCCATCCCCTCCTCTCCCCTGGCACTGGCTCCTGCTCTATTTTTAAGCTCTGTATTGCGGCATTTCTCTTCCTGAATTATTTAGCGGTGGTGGGAGCTGAATGGAGGGTGCTCCACGGTGGTGCTGCTGCTGCTGCTGCTCCTCGGTGCCCACGTGGCTCCTCTTGAGCCATTGACAGATTTGGTTCATGTCAAATCACACTCAGCTCGGAGAGGGGCTGGAGGGGGTTCGGATGCTGCCCGGGCAGGACCGCTCGGACCGTGTTTGGGGCAGACAGGGAGGGAGGGGGTGGTTGCCATGATAACACATCCTCAGCTGAGCCAGATTTCAATGGAAGAGCCTTTTTCTGAAAAAAAAAAAATATATATAGGAAAGAAAAGTCCTTTTTTTGCTGCCTGGAGCCTGGCTTCAGCCTTGGCAAGTGACACCTCTCTGCACGTGGAGGGGAGAAGGTGGCATCAGACCCTGGGCATGGCTGAGGTTGACCCAGAGCTCCCTGCTTGGGGGTGTTTAATACTCACCAAGTAAAAGCAGTAATGTCTTTGCAGTGTGAGCCCTGATCCCCAGGGCTGGGGATGATCCTGTTTAACACCTTCATTAATGATCCAGGTGAGGGGATTGAGTGCACCCTCATTAACACCAGAGTGTGTGGGAGTGTGGCTCTGCTGGAAGGTGGGATGGCTCTGCAGATGGGCCTGGCCAGGCTGGATCCATGGGCAGGGGCCAACTGTATGAGGTTCAACAAGGCCAAGGGCTGGGTCCTGCCCTTCAGTCACAACCCCAGGCAGCGCTACAGGCCTGGGGCAGAGCTGCTGGGGGGAGAAGGACCTGGGGGTGTTGGTGGGCAGCTGGCTGGACACGAGCTGGGGGTGTGCCCAGGGATCAAGAAGGCCAAGGGCATCCTGACTGGGTCAGGAATGGTGTGACCAGCAGCAGGGCAGGGATAGCTCTTCTGTACTCAGCTCTGGTGAGGCTGCACCTCAAGTGCTGTGTCCCCTCACTGCAGGAAGGATGTTGAGATGCTGAGTGTGTCCAGAGGTGGGTGATGAAAGGTCTGGAGCACAGGACCTGTGAGGAGTGGCTGAAGGACCTCTGGGACTTTTCAATCTGGAGAAGAGGAGGCTGAGGGGAGACCTCATTGCTCCCTGCAAGAGATGTTGGGGTCGCTTGGGTGACAGTGATAGGATGAGAGGGAACAGCTTAAAACTGCCCCAGGGGAGGATTCGGTTGGATATCAGGAGGAATTTCTGTGCTGAAGGGGCTGTCAGGTGCTGGCACAGGCTGGGTGGTGGGGTCACCATCCCCTGGAAGGATTTCAGAGCCGTGTGGATCTGCTGCTCTCCTGCTCTCAGTCTTGCAGCCTGGATGTTCACGGGGCTGTTTTCACACTGTTCTCAGAGCAGGCAGCTCCCAGCACCAACATGCTGCCCATCTCATCCCTCCTGCTCCCTGATGCCCCACACCAAGAAGTCTGTCCTACAAAACAAAACAACAGGAGCTGGAGGACGTAGGAAAGACCTTTGGTTATTAATATCTGCCTGGGAGTGTTCCCATCCAGGCTGATCCCTGCTGCTTGGCATATACCTGGCAGCACCCCGAGGTGGAGTCACGTCAGGCAGCCAGCTCTCCAGCTCCTTCCCGCAGTCCCCCGTGCTCGTTAGTGTCCTTGGAAGGGGGATGCTGGCTGGAGAACGCCCTCCTACCTCTGAGTAATTAATGACAGCTCCATGTGATGAGCAAGGTCAGTCCCAGCCCAGCCAAGGGGCTGTGAGGCTGCTGCTCCAGGGCTGCTCTGTCCCCTCGTCCCCCTGGGGCTGGCAGCCTTGTTTGACATGCCTGCAAGTGAGGAGTCTGTCCCAAGGGCTTTTGTTTTGGGGGTTTCCCCCTAAGGGAAGAGGGGGTTTGCTGCTCTGGGTGGGTGAAGGAATGTGTTTAAGCCCACCAGTAACTCAGTAGGGCTTTTCCTGCTCCCAGCCACCGTTGGTGTCTGTGTGGATGCTGCTGTGACCTGGGAGAGCCCAGTCCTGGGCTGGTGGCACCAGTGCCATCCCAGCAGCTCAGTGTCACAAGCTGTGACTTCCCCACCCCTTCTGATGGGATTATACCTTCTAGGAGCTTCCTTGTCTGGACAGAAGCTGGGTCAGGCCAGCTAGAGCCCGGGCTTGCTGGATACATATTTCAGGGGGGCACAGAGCCTGCCTTGGAGCTTTCCCCCTTTGTTTCCTCTGTGATATCTCTGTGGTAGGCACAGGCAGCTTCCCAGTAAGGCAGGAGCACAGACAATACCTCGAGCTGCAGCAGCTTCACCGTGCCCTGCTTCCCCTGCCCTAGTTCCACTGTGCGTGTGCTCCCGTGCGTGCACACGCGTGTGATCCCGCAGCACGCGGCTCTGGAGGTGGGAAGGGCAGGAGCCCGTTCTGCAGGGCTTTTGTCCAGGCTGCTGGTGAGGCTGACTCCCTCTTCTTTCTCCTCCTCTTCCTCCTCTCACCCAGGATTTTCTGCCTCCCCCATCTAAGGAGAAAGGTGCAGCTGAGGAAATCCTCTCACACGCGCTTCGGGAAGAGGAGATGCTCCCGGCTCTGATGGAGCTGGATGTGCCCGCAGGAGGCTGGATCTGCCCTGCCCTGGGGGCAGGGGCTTGTGTCCCAGGGCTGCATGGTTTTCTTGCTGGGAAATCTGTCCTTGCTCAGCTGTCTGCTCGCTGTGGAAGTGCTGGAGGTCGGCTTTGCTGCTCGGGTTATGGAGCATCTTTCCTTTTGGCTTTACCATCCCTGTTGAGAACTGGCAGTAGGGTTTCACCAGGAGGTCCTGAGCTGATGGCGTGTTCGTGCTCTGCCCTCTGGGTTTCTTTATAAACAGGAAGACCCTGCAAAAGGGAAGAGCAGCATCCCAAGTGCCTTTTATAGTGCTGGTCTTGCAGGGCTCTGGAGAAGAGGGTGCCAGCCACTGTCCCCAAAGATCCTGAGTTGAACTGCAGCAGATCACAGATGCTCCTTAGCAAAATAAAGCTGTTCCAGTAGGCTTTGTGGATTTCTGTAGGTCTGTGTGGAGCAAAGATCCTTGGTGTGGTGGGCAAGGCACTGCTGGACCTGAGCTCCCTGTCCCTTTGTGCTGCTCAAAGTATGAGCATCTTCAGGGCTCCAGGTTTGATACTCCAGAGACCTGCCTGGGTGCTAGGTGACGGGGATAAACACATCCAGAAGAGATGAGCTGAAAAGGAAGGGGGGAGGGAGGGAATCCTGATGCTGTTAACCTCATCTCTGTGTGAATCTCAGCTCTGCTGGGTTTGGCTGCCGCAGGGAGTCACTCTGAGCACAGGCTCTGTGCTGGGCACACACCGGTGTCCAGACCGAGCCATCCACACAGCGCTGGCAGACACGCTCTGTGCCAGCTCTCTGGCTGTGCATCAGGCTGAGGAGCTGTCCTAGGAGAGCCCAGGAGCTCAGCAGAAGGTCCTTACACCAGGCTTGCACTGCTCAGGTGGCAGGGGCTGTGTCTCAGGGAGCTTGGGAGCCCATGGTTGGGTTCAGCTGGGCGAGGAGGTACCTTCCTTTTAAAAGCTCTTTGCAGAACTGGGAGGAAAGAGCTTGAAGAAGTAGGAGGCACAGAAGGAACTTGGATCCTTTGGGTGTGTCTTCCTCACACCTTTGGGTGGGGAGGTCTTCTATAACATCCACAAAGCCTTTGCATTCCCATGGGGTTGGGGGGTGGCTGTTTGTGACCCCCCACTTGAAAACGCTGCCATAGCCTGGCAGTGACTTTTGCCTTCTCTACCCCTCCACCGCCCCTTTCTCCAGCCACGGGATCCCCCCTTTTCACATCTCTACATCAGGAGCAGGGAGGTGTTTGCTGGGATCACAGCAGCTTCAGGAGGAAGAGGAGAGCAGCTGCCCAGGGATCTTCACCTCCCTCTGCACGGGTACATGGGGAAGGTTTGAAGAGGGGTGAGCCAGCAGCTCATGGGTACGTTTAAACCGAAGCCCTTTGCAGAGCAGGGCTGCTCTGCAGACTCAAAGCTCAGGTTGGGAGCTGAAATGGCACGTTGCTCCTGACTCCTTGCTTTGTAAAAGCTTTGTTGGTCCCATCCTATGGCTGTAGCTGGGGATCTTTTAGAAGAAACTCCATTAACGTGGCTGAAGTGGAAAAGGAGAGGCCCAAAGAGGCTTTACCAAGGCAGCACTATGCTGGGCTGATCCTGCATCTCCTCCTTCCTCCTGCAAAGCTTTTATCTTGAGGCAGCTTTCCCTTGCTCCATCACCAGCTCCAGCACTCCAGTGAGGGAGCATCTCCAGACCAGCCACTGACAGAGCTGGACGCATTTGAAGCCAGCACTGGCTCCACCTTGCTTGGGACAAGGAACTCTTGGGGCAGGAGAAGAGTGACACCAACCTGCTGCTGACCAGTGTTTGGGGCTGAGATTGGGAACATCTCCTGAATCCCACCAGAAGCAGTTTGGGAGCCTGGCGAGGGGAAGGATGTGCTCTCAATCCATCGCAGAGCCTGCCTGCTCTGCAAGGCTGCCTTGTGTGCTGGAGAAGAAGCATTAGTATATATGGAGGGGAAACTGGATTGCAGCCTGCAGAGTTGCCAGGGCTGGGGAAAATTTAAACAAAATGAGGGGTTTACAGCCTCTCTAGGGCCCTCAGCATCTCTTGTTCCCTGTCTCTGTCACTATTTGGCTGCTAATAAACGAGCAAGGAGGATTATAACTGAAAGGAGACCGTTTCCAGCCTGACCCCTGGGAGTGTTACGGCATCCACGGCAGGAGGGGAGCAGGACAGCCTGTAACCTACCTCAGCACGTGTTCTGGCGCTCCCCAAAGTCCCATTTCTTCTGGAAGCTGCTGCTGTTGGCTGTGGTATCTCTCTCCTTTGCTCCCTGCGTGGTAGGTTTGTGTTGCTCCAGTGCCTGGCAGGGGAAGGATGCTGTGTCTTTAAAGCCTTCCCAGGGCTGTGCGGAGGCAGATCCATTGAAGGATTTGAATGAGAGCAGGAGAAAGGGAGGAGGGGGGTGTGTGTGTGCATGTGGCTATTGGCAGAGCTCTCTATGACATCCCTCTGAACAGCTGGGCTCTGCTTTGCTTCAGAGCTGCTTGTCAGAGCAATTAGCTCGCTGTAGCAGCAGCAAAGATCGCTGGCGTTTCACTCGGGGCCGGGAGCTGGCGGGGGCTTCTGAGGAGCAATATTATCCTGGCAAAATTCCTCTTGAGCCGGTTGTGGCAATGGAGCCTGGGCTGAGACTGGGAAACAGATGACCTGCTGAGAGTGCAGAACCTCCACGGTGAGTTTATTTATAGAATAAGTCTTCAATTATTTGGGGCTTGAGAAAGATTGACCGGAGACTTTTCTCCTCCTCCTCCTCGTCCTCCTCCTCCTCTTCCTCCTCCTCCTCTTCCCATCCCCAGACCGTGCAAAATACAGGCTAGGTAGAATGGGGAGCGAGTTATTTTGGGGATGGGGACCTGCCACCCTTCATCTCTGGTAAGTGAGAGGATTGCTGCTGCCTGAATGGGGTTAATTTAAAATGGTGCTGTGCTAAAATGCCTGCGTGGCTCTGTGATCCCAGTTCAGGACTGGAGAGAGTGAGATGAGCCTTCTCTTTCCTCTTGTGATGCTGGGGATGCACCTAGGGAGCCAGGGGAATCCCCGATAAGCGTGCTGTGCTCTTCCATGTCATTAAGGAGTTCCCGTGACGGGCTCTGGGGTTCTCCCTCTGCCTTGGCTCAGGCTCTCTGCAGCTTCTCCTGGGCAGTTCCTGCTCCTTTTGCAGTGACAGAGGACACCCAGCTCCTCCCTGGGGTTACACTTCACAGCATTTACTGGTTTGGAGGTGGCTAGTTGATGGGAAAGGTTGGCTGGTGAATTGGCTACATGCCACAGGATGTTTTCAGGTTAGCTTATGCAGTTTGGGTGTCCTGGAGGACTCTGCTGCAGTCCACATACAGGCATTAACCCCCTTTATAAAACAGTGTTAAACCTGTCACTGAAGTGGGCTTGGTTTTAGTGGAATGGGGAGTTTGGATTGCCTTCAGCTCCTCCTCACACGTGTTCATCACCCAGTCCTGCCTCAGACCAAAGGTGCTGGAAGTGCTGCTCCCTTCGTGTGAGATTCAGTGCTCAGGGCTGGTTTTCTTGGGCTCAAGGCAGCAGCCAGTTACTGTACCACAGGATCCTGGTTCAGGTGCCTTGGACCCATTTCCTTAAATCCTTATTTAACCTGGAAGCATCACCTGTGGCTCTGGGGGTCTGTAAAGAGCAGCAACTGCTGCTGCACCGACTGGCGAGCGACAGCCGAGTTCCTCCTGCTGAAGTGGGAGGAGGGATAAATTCCTTCAGGTTCCCCCTCCTGTGTCACATCCAGCTTCTGCAGCTGGCAGCCCAAAAGGTGAAGGTGATTTCATTTCATTGTTTAGTTTTAGTCATCACTCCCCCTCGTTGTTCAACCATCAGATCGACTCCTGGATCCCACCTGGAAAGCAGCCCCAGCGTCTCTCCTTGCTGGGTGCCCCTTGGCTCTGTACTGCAGCCAGTGGCAGAGTCCTTTGCCAGCATGGGGAGAAGCAGGAGCATCAGCCTTGAGAACAGTTTTTCCCCCTCTCCCAGGAGCTGGAATGCTTTGGCTCTGATAAGTACAGTGTGAGGATGCACTTTGCCAGCCCAGGGATGGCACATGGAGCTGGGGGATACCGTCCTTGCTCCACCAGCTCTGTGATCTTGGTGCTTGTGCTTCCCACTGGCACAGACACGGCACGTGAGGGTTGTGCCAGCAGGAGGGGAGAGCTGTTCTCTAACCTTGTGCATTTTGGGGTTGGGGGCTGGTCTTCTCTCTGAGCCCAGGCTCTGTGGGTGTCTCCTGGCATTTCGATAGGGATGGCTTTGGGTGGAGGGAGTTCTCTGGACGTGTGGGTTGGGAGCTGTGCCAGGGTCTTCCTCTGAGCCACACAAGGGTTAACACAAGTTCCTGTCCGATGCTGTCCTACTGCATCTTGACACTGTAGAAAGTAGGTGGATAATTCCATGCTAGCTTTTCAGGAAACCCCTGTGGTGGACAGCCCTCATTAATTGTTGCTGGGAAACTGCTTTGACGTCACGGCAGCAGTTCCCTGGTCTTGGGATGAATACAGGAACAGCTCGTGGTGGGGAAACCGGTGTGAGATGGAGCAGGGAACTCTCTGACAGGGAGATTTGCATCTCATTTCTCTTCTCTTTCTCCCACCATCCTGCCTGGGGACCTTTGGAGGAGCCATCCACAGACGTTTACAGCGCATGTAGAGCCTTTCCTTCTCCAGGGCAGTTTTATACCGACAGCTTCTGCCACCCTTTCACTTCCCAGCTTGGCTGAGGGGGCTGGTTTGGGGGTTTCTTTTCCTCCTCCCTGATTTTCCTCCCCCTGATTTGGAGCCTGCTTTGGCAGGGGGTTGGACCCAATGATCTCTCGAGGTCCCTTCCAACCCCTACAATTCTATGATTTTCTACACGAGGGGGGAGAGGGGCTCACTCGGCTTCACTTCAGCTCCTGGAATAAAAGGAAAAGAGAGCAGCAGCATCCCTGGCCCTGTTCTGTTTGCTGGGGTTTGAATGGCAAACAAACAGTATCCCTGCAGAGCGACAGAGGGGGAGCAGAGGGGCTGAAGGCGGCTGCTATTGCAGGAGCTTCAGGAGAAGAGAGCTCAGCAGCCTGGGGCTGTCCAAGCCTCTGTCCTTGGTGCCATCTGACCTCCCTCTCCACCCACCCTTCACGGTGTTTGTGAGGAATCTCCCAGCATCATCCTGTCTGTCCAACCTGTTGGCTTCTGGGAGGCATGGGCAGCCACGGGCACCTGGTGTCTGGAGCAGGACTTTGCTGCATCTCTCTTTGGGTTTAATTTTCCTTTCTCCATGTCAGCAAAACAGGTAGAAGCAAAGTTTGTCTGTCCAGTTCCAAGTGCTGAAGAGCTTTTTGTAACCCAAGGAGAGCAGCAAAGAGCATCCTGGGCTGCTGGTGGAGCCTGGTGTTTCCAGGGAGGGCTTGAGATGCAAGTAAATGGTCTTGTAAAGAGCTGGCATCGAGGTGTTGCGGTGGGGAGGCAGGTGAGGCACTGCTGCTGGGGAACAGGCACTGCAGGCACAGCTCCCAGCTCCTCTGGGGTCATTTTGCTGTTTCCCTTTGGTTGTGAGCCCCTGGTCCATGTGGTGGCAGCTGCCTGGATGGTGCAGTGGCTGTTGTCACCTCTTCGTCCCCAGCAAGTGACCAGACCCTGCGTTACATCACTGCTAACGTCATGTCTCCCCTCCGTGTCCATCCACGTGGCAGGGATGCTGCTGAGCATCACCCCTGGGGGCAGCAGGACGTGCTGGGTGTGCTGGGATCCCCTCTCCCTGCAGCAGGGATCCTTCCTCTGTTCCTCCCGTTGGGAAGGGTCAGAGCTGACGCGGTTGGGGCTGCCTGGGAAGGACAGCACAGCCTTTGGGGTGGGGAGCAAAGCCCCATCTTGAGTGGGAACAACTGGAATGTGGAGGGGGAAGGAAGTTAATTGTCCTGCTCTGAGTTTCTCTATCCCAAGACACGTGCAGGGGGTGGTACCATGAGCTGCATCCCGACCCAGCGGGCACCAGCATCCACCTGATGGGTGGGCAGCTGGACACGTTCATCTTTCAGACATGATTCCACAGCATCTCCTGTTTCCTTCCCTTGGATGGTGTGGAACATCCCCAAGAGCCTTCAGCACCTCATGGCATTGCAGGGGTGGGAAGTAGACCTTGGTATGGGGGCTCTGCTCCGCTGTGGATGAAGGGGATGGAACTGGTGTTGCCTTACCCTCTGTGGAATTACTTGGGAGGGTCGTGTTGGAGACCTGATACTCTGCAGAATTAACTCAGGGGGCTTTCTGTCCCACCTGCATTTCCTGTCTTGTCTTTCATACAAGGTTTTTCACACTCCCCCCTTTCCACCTGAAGCGAAATCCTTCCATCTGCATCACAATTTCACCTCTTTGATGTAATGTGGGGGTGGAGATTAAGATTTAAAGCAGTGACTAAGCACTCAGGAGCCTGTGCACTGTGCACTCCAATGTGCCTGGCCCCCTGCTTTGGTTTTGGCTGGGTTTTGTAGGAGCTGTACAGCAGTGAGGAGTTAAATTTATTTTTAAAAAAAATAGAAATTAAAGTGATAATAGAAAAGGCAATGGAGAGAATGCAGGAGGGATGGCTTCCTTGGCAGAGAGGCTTGGCTGAGAGCTTGTGAGTGTTTCCCAGGATGGTTTCGGGTGCTCGTTGTAGCCAGAGCTTGTTTTCTCCTGCACCCAGCTGTTTTCCCACTGGGAGGGAGTGGAACATGCTGGAGAGGCTCTTCACTCACTTCTTTGCAGGCTGAGGCTGCAGAGTTTCTATGGGATGCTGGGGATGCCCCAGTCAGCACCACTGGTGTTTTGCAGAGCAGACTGGGAGCCCGAAGGGGAGGGAGATGTTTCCGGAGCTCCATGGCTTTTCTTGCTCCTCCTGGCAAAGCCTTTTCCTTACAGCTCTGCTCTGCAGGGAGGTGGACTTTTTAACCCAGCAAAAACGTTACTGGGGGCTGTGCCCTGGCAGGAAAGGAGCAGACAGACACCTCTCCAAAAAGCCTGGGTGCAGGGGGAGCACCAGCTGGTGCGCCAAGGAGGCTTCATCGCCTGGGATCTGCAGCACCCTCTCCACCACCTCCACTTCTTCCCTGTGAAAACCTTTCTCCTGCAGCAGACGCTGTGCTCAGGAAGGGCAGGGAAGGAGGGAAGGGGAGGAGGGGGGAGAATTAAATCACCCCCAAACTTGTCGGGCTGCTCCTAGCGATAGAGCCGGTTGCCATGGAGCCGTTATTCCCATTGGCTGACCGGGAAGCCAATGAGCAAATTGTTGGGGAAAGAGCATCATCCGGTAACCTCGGAGGAGGAACTCACTCAGTGATGTATGATGCTAATACTAAAGCCTTACGCAGAGGGGTGAAGTGCTTGGAGAGAAGCTGCTGCTTTCCCCCTTCCCTGGTACGGGCTGACTTGTGAATTCCCAGTTGTACCAGCTCTTCCTGTGCTCCAAACTGGTTTCGGTTGGCCGTGGGAGCGGTGTGGTGGGGACTGTCCTGCCCACCAGCCCTGGGATGTTTATATCTGAGGCCTCAGAGTGTTTTAACTCTGTGGTTGGGTGTGTGTGGTTTTACTGTGAGCTTCCTGTGTAGGTTACAGCCAGGCTGGGGGTGGAGAGAAGCTGCTGCTCTTGTGGCTGTGTCAGGGCTCCTCTGCAGTGAGAGCGCTGCTGCGGTAAGGATGATGAGCCCAGCCTGAGGTCGTTGCTCTGCCCTGTTGAACACCTTGTGCCCTGGGTCTCAGGAAGGAAAAGAAAACAACAGAGAAGAGAATTGGTTAATAACTAGGAGGGTGAAAGACAGGTCAGAGGTGCTATAAGGTCCACCCCTGGAGCCTTCTCTTCTCCAGGCTGAACCAGCCCAGCTCTCCCAGCCTGGCTTCACAGGAGAGCTGCTCCAGCCCTTGGGTCATTTTTGTGGCCTCCTCTGGACCTGCTCCAACAGGTCCATGTAACCCAGCTGGCATGCACAGGGTGCTCACACTCTCATTGCCTCCACTGGAGAGGGGTCAGAGGAGCCCTGGAGATGCTCAGAGGGCTGGAGCAGCTCCCCTCCGGAGAGAGGCTGAGGGAGCTGGGCTGGGTCAGCCTGGAGAAGAGAAGGCTGTGGGGGGACCTCATTGCAGCCTGCCAGTCCCTGAAGGGAGCAGAGGAACAGGAGGGGAATGGGCTTGTTCAAGGGCAGAGCCTGGCAGGACAAGGGGGCTGGAGTGAAGCTGGAGGAGGGAAGGGGGAGAGGAGAGACTGGGGGGAAGTTCTGTGCAGAGAGAGTGGGGAGGGGCTGGAAGGGGCTGCCCAGAGAGGGGGTGGGTGCCCCATGCCTGGGGGTGTGCAAGGCCAGGTTGGCTGGGATCAACCTTGTGTAGCTCCAGGCCTGGAGGTTGGTGTCCCTGCCTGTGGCAGGGGGTTGGAGCTCTGTGACCCTTGGGGTCCCTCCCAACCCAGCCCAGGCTGGGATTCTATGACTGCCCATCCTTTGCCATCTCTGGACCCAACCCAAAACCAAACCCCCACCCCCACCTCCCCAGCAGCTCACCCACTTCCTGGTGCTCTGCTGTTCTCTTTTTCCTGACACAGATTTGGTGGCATCCCTAATCTACGTCACCTTTCTATCTCCCTGGTGAGGTGCAGCTCTGTCCCACCCACCCCACCGAGGCCTCTGAACTTCCCCTGTCTCTGCAAGCCGCTGTCTGTCACAGCGGATCCCGTCTGCCGCCCCCTCGCTGCATCCCACGCCTGTCCTGGGGGAGCAGAGCTGATTCATTCATATGGAAAGGAAACCTCCTCTCCAAAACCTCGCTGGCAGTGCAGAGCTTGGAGTTTTATGGGCAGGGAGATATCCCAGAGGATTGCTGGCAGGGACAGAGGCTTAGCCCACCAGTGTCGACTCAGTGGCTCTGAGTAGTTGTCACTGGGAGAGGAGAGGGAAGAGCGATGCTGTGAGCTGCTTGTGATGCTGCAGTGACATCGTGTGATGAGCAGAGATCAGAGAATCCCAGCCTGGGCTGGATTGGAAGGGACCCCAAGGATCACACAGCTCCAACCCCCTGCCACAGCCAGGGCCACCAACCTCCAGGCCTGGAGCTACACAAGGTTGCCCAGGGCCCCAGCCAACCTGGCCTTGGACACCCCCAGGGACAGGGCACCCACCCCCTCTCTGGGCAGCCCCTGCCAGCCCCTCCCCACTCTCTCTGCAAAGAACTTCCCCCTAAGATCTAATTTAAACCTTCCTCCCTTTAGCTTTAATCCATCCCCCTTGTCCTAACATCATCTATGCCCCATCCCTGGGGGTGTCCAAGGCCAGGTTGGCTGGGGCCCTGGGCAACCTTGTGTAGCTCCAGGCTTGGAGGTTGGTGTCCCTGCCTGTGGCAGGGGGTTGGAGCTCTGGGACCCTTGGGGTCCCTCCCAACCCAGACCAGTCTATGATTCTCTGATGGCCCTCACATGGTTGAAGTCAGGGTGCTGGTGCTGATGACCTCTTAGGCTCTGTTCAGCACCATAGCATCTCCAGAGAACCACAGAGCCCCTGCAAGGGGATGGGGGAGGGGGGCTCTCACCGGGGTGCCTGGTTTGGGATGAGTTACAAGGAGGTTACAACCTAGATGTGCAAGAGTCTGTCTTCCAGACAGAAGCTCCCCCCAGCCTGCTGAATCCCTTCTAACCTCTGTCACCTCTTCTGGCAGGCGCCCGTTGCTGCGTCGTAGGGCTCTGAAGATGTCCAACAGCACCACAGCGCAGGAGTCTCTGGAAATAATGAAGGAGTCAGAAAAAAGGTGGTTGAGGAATCTGTGAACAAAACCAAATATGTATCCAGGTCACCAAGCAAGGAGGAAGCAGAGAAGGATCCAGGGGAGGAGGTTGGTGTGCGCCAGGAGTCTCAGGTGAGCATGTGGGTGTGTGGGTAGTCCCTTCTGCAGGAGCTGGGTGCTCTTCTTCCACAGGGCAAACACCAGGGAGTTGCTTTCTGTGCAGGAAGGGCCCTGAGCCAGTCCTGCCAGCACCCAGGGGGCTGCCCTGCAGTACAGGCAGCTCTTTAGCTGAATCTGTTCCACTCAGAGCAGAATATAAACATCCTGTGAGCCTGGGAGATGAGCGCTGTGCTCCTAGGGTGCTTGTGCTCCATCCCCAGGTTCTCATCCTGTGGCTGTTACCTCCCTCATAGAATCACCTGGGCTGGAAGAGACCCTTTAGGTCACCAAGTCCATGTTTGTGTCCCAGGAGTGGCAGAAGACTCGTAGCTTTCCCACTTAGAAGCGTGTCGGGCGCCTCCGCCCCGCGATGCCCTGGTTGTGCTGGCTCTGTCAGGAGCAGAGGAACCAAGTCTAAATCCAAGGGAGGTTTCTCAGGCAGTTCTGGGGGCTGACAGGGCAGTTCTCCAGGCCTTCCCATCTCCATGTGCTTCCATGGCTGCCAGAAGTGGTCTTCCCAGTCGGTGTTGGGCTGCCTGCACCGTAAATGCCCTTTATGGTGTCCACAGCCAGATGAAGCCTTTTGCCTTCTTTTCCTTTCTCCCCAGAGGCGACCTTCGAGCCATGGACACGCCAGGAAAAGAGCCAAGGTATCTTCTGACACCCTCCTTCCCCTGTTCTGAGCTGGGATGTTCTCCCAACCTTAGGATGGCACTCTCCTTTAGCTCATTAATTACCAAGAGCTGTATGAGTGGCTTGGTGGTGCAGCAGCATGAACCTAATGTGTGTTTTGGCAGAGGTGTCTTAATGATGCTCTTTCTTTTCCTTCTCCAGTCTAACTCAAAGCTTAAGCTGGTCAGGAGCTTGGCTGTGTGTGAAGAATCATCCAGCCCCTTTGTGGATGGGCTGCTGGAGTCCCAGGTAGGTAGAGTGAGATGAGCTGTGGGGTCTGGGAGCCCAGAAAATCCATGTCCTGCCAGAAATGATGTCCTGACCCAGACTCCTGAGTCTGAAAGCCACAGACTTCCCCCAGGAGGCCACTTTTGGAGGCAGCAGTTATCCCTGTGAGCGCTGCTCGTGTGTAGGGTCACCTCTTCCTCAGCACCCCTGGCTGTGATGGCAGGGACTGTCTGAGTGACTCAGCCCAGCCTGGTTTGTTTTGTTCCAGGACATCATCCAGCTGCACGTTAGCTGCCCCTCTGACAAGGAAGAGGAAAAATCCACGAAAGATGGGGCTGAGAAGGAAGAAAAAGACAAGACTAAAGAAAAGGCCCCCAGGAAGATGCTCTCTCGAGGTCAGGAGCTCGTTGGAACAGGGCAGCTCCTGTCTTGACCCTCTTTTGGGGGGTTCTGCTGGCCAGGGAGGGGTGCAGCTGGGAGCAGAGCATTTACCTCTGCTGGTGCCTCTACAGGGATGCACCATTTCTCTAACATCCTTTCTGGAGCAGAGCATGGGGAGGGAAGGGGAAGGTTTCTCCAGATTGGGATGTGCCCCAGCGGACTTGTGGGCTTCCTGCTGAGTTTATAGTGACCTGGTGGCTTCTTAAACGTGCAGATGCAAACCCAGTTTAGATTTACCTTTATAAAACCTGTGAGGTTGCAGGCAGGTGAGCTTAGTTTCTGTTGGGTGATGCTGTGTGGATGATCTTGGGGGCACAGGAAGGGTGAGAAGATCCACGTTTCACCTGGTGAGCAGCGTGTGCTTGGAACCCTTGCACAGGCTCTGCCCTGGTGCAGATCAGTCTCACTTGCTGGTTTGTTTGAGTGCTTTTTTCCTGTTTGTTTTGGGTGTTTTTCCTGTTTGTTTTGGGTGGTTTAAATTAGAAGGGGTGTGGGGAGAGGAGAAGGACAGGACCAGAGGGGCTTTCTGGGGCTTTCCAGCTAGAGAACTCAGGGATCAAAGGTGCAGAAGTTGCTCCTACAGAAGTGTGGTGTGCTGCTCTTGGAGGGGCTCCTGTAGCAGCACGGGGTAGCCAGAGGGCACCCTAAGGAGCTGGGATTCCAGGTGAGGTTTCCTTCCACAGCCTGAGCTGATATCCCTCTGTCTGACATCTTCTTCAGCGTAGCGTCCGGTTGTCCCAGTGACCACAGGGAAAGGAACAAGCTGGAGAAGCTTCACTTAGAGCTTATGTTCCAAGCCTGAGCTCTGCCCAGAGCGAGCCCAGGCACTGTGGGTCCCAAGCCATGTGGTTCTGTGACCAGGCAGGCTTCTCTTCCTGTGGTGAAGTCAGAGCATGAGGCTGAATCTCCTTCAGCACCAGCATGGGGGCATCACCCTCCTGCGTGTAGCGAGACGCACGCACACCCCTCTTCCCTTCCCTCTTCCCTTGTTTGGTTAATTTGTTCTGCTCCTCTTCTTGTTTCAGATTCCAGCCAGGAATACACAGACTCCACTGGAATAGATTTGCATGAATTTTTAGTAAATACACTGAAAAAAAACCCACGGTAGGTCCCAGTCAGTAAAACATCTTACTGGTGGAGTGATGGGAGGGAGGACCTAGTGACTGATGTTCCTTTGAGTGACTCTTCAATCCACAGTGTTTGTGTGCCTGGGGGTAGGGGGAAGTGGGAGGGGGGCAGAAGGGGGGCTACAGCTACTACAGAAAGTACCTGAACGTGTGGGGTTTTCCTTTTTGGAATTCAGGGAGTGTTACTAGAGCTGGGGCTGTGTAGAAACAAAAAGCACAACTGTAATTTTATATACCACACTAGATCCAAACATCTAATTGTGAGTTAGAGAGAGGGAAAGAGCACAGATAATTAGCTGGAACCCAAGCAGGAAGGAATCCTGATTGCTTTCAAACCCTTTCTCTGAGTGATTGTCACATATCAGCCCTCTGAAGGAACTGCTGCTGTGTCAGTAATAAATATAATCAAGGAGGAATAGCAGAGCTGGAGTCTCTGCCAGCAGAGCAGAGATTCTCTGTTACCCAGAGCTGAGCACGGGGAGCAAAGCAGCTTGAAACTGAAAGAAACCCCCCAGCAAACCCAACAGCCTGGTGATTAATTGACTATGTATGAAAAACCATGGAGAGTTTTAGTTCCTTCCTCTGGAGGATGAGGGAAGGAGGGTTGAAAGTGCTGCTTGCTCCAGGTATTGGTGCCCCTGTTGCAGGGAGAGTGGCACCCAGCAGAGGAGGCTGGGTTTCTCTCTCACTGAAGGTGGCCTTTTCCCTTTTCCTTTCCTTGACAGGGACAGGATGATGCTACTAAAGTTGGAGCAGGAGATTCTGGAATTCATCAGTGATAGCAAGTAAGTCACCATCAAGTTTGTGTCAAGGTCTGTAACGTACTGTGAGGAGCTTGTGCACCCAGGGGAGAAGGGAGTGTCTTTGGGACAGGCTGGTTAGGAGACCTCATCTCTTATACATCCCCCACCTCCCTTTGTCCATACACAGGGTTTTGGAGCATCACATTGATTGGGTATCAGTTGCTTTCACACCTTATCCACTGGGAAGGAGCTTAGTGCCATTGTGCTGCTCTTCTGAGTGGAAATTGGGTGTGGAGAAGCCAGGAGCAGGATTTGCACCCCAGAATACAAATAGGTGTCTGCAGCAGAGCTTGTGAACTTCGTTACCTGTGTCCCAGTGTAAGGACTGATTCTGACTCCTCATCCTGCTTGGGATCAGACGTGCTGGTGTAGCTGGAGCCCTCACATCAGCCCAGCTCTGTCTTGCCAAGCACCCCAAGCCCTTGCAAGGGCTCTGTGTAAGACCCAACGCTTGAGTGGTGACTTAACTGCTCAGAAGAGGTGGCAGGGTCCTATCTGGGATCTGGTTAAAGCATCTCTGGCCTTTATCCCAAACCAGTGGGGCTTGGAGGGAGCTCTGGAGCTCATCCAGTCCAAACCCTGAGGGGCACCTCGAGCAGGTCGCACAGGATGGCATCCAGGCAGGTCGGGAGCATCTCCAGATACTCCAGCTGATCTCTTCTGGTGTCAGATTGTTGTTGTCCCATTCCAAGGGCTTCCAAACTCTAACACTCTGTCCCCTCTTCTCAGCAATCAGTTTAAGAAGTTCCCTCAGATGACCTCATACCACAGGATGCTGCTGCACCGGGTAGCTGCCTACTTCGGCATGGACCATAACGTTGACCAAACTGGGAAGGCAGTCATCATCAACAAGACCAGTAACACACGAATGTAAGAGGGAGGGAGGGAGGGAGAACAACTGGGCTGGCATCTCCTTCCCTCCCCTGTGCTCCATGACCCCACGCACAGACCCCTGGCATGGTCCAGGTCAGGATGGATTCCACACCACACGTTTTTGCCCCCATGAGAAGGTCAGGGCCCCTCTCTAGAAGAGAAGAAGCCCTTCTCTTCCTGACTGAAGTATTTGCAAGCCCTCCTGAGCTCCCTTTGCTTCTCAGAAGGGCAGGGCCCCTCTCTAGAAGAGAAGAATCCCTTCTCTTCCTGACTGAAGTATTTGCAAGCCCTGCTGAGCTCCCTTTGCTTCTCAGAGCTCTTGTTGCCATCAGAGGAGAGATGTAACACAGCAAACACCTTCGCTCACCTGCTTGAAGCAGTGGGTTTATCAGGAGGGTTCTATGCCCATTTTTGCCCTTCTAACAAGGGCTGGTTCTTCCTGCAGCCCTGAGCAGAGGTTCTCTGAGCACATCAAAGATGAGAAGAACGCAGAGTTCCCGCAGAGGTTTATCCTGAAACGAGATGATACCAGCATGGACCGAGATGATAATCAGGTAAGAGGTGGCCATGGGGTATCTGGATACTTCCTGGAAGTCAAACCTGGCTTTTCTAACTTGAGAACCACCTTGGATGTCTCTTGGGTTTCCTAGAACCTTCCACCCCACCCAAGGGGCACTGTCCAGGTGTATCATAAAGTCTACAGAATACTGTGGGAGTGCATGGAGGATTAGTGGGGGCTCTAGGGGGTCCTTTTCTGTGCTCTGAGTACTGACTGGGGGCTGAGCCAGACTTAAGGTGAAGTCTTTTCCTGAGGCTTCCTTGGAAAAGCCCTGGGAATCAGTTGTTGCCAAGCATCTCTCCCACCCTTCCATGGGGCTTGCAGCGATGTCATGAGTTGTGGTGCTGTCAGGAGGAAACCATCAGCAGAATGAAACACTTTGAGAGCTCAGCAGCACCTCCAAAACCCCCCTGGTGACCCTGTGGCTGCCTGGCTTCACCCATGGCTGTCTTCCCAGCCTGGGCCAGGCAACCTGGAGTGTCGAGAACTCAAGGGGCAAGAGACAGGAGGCCTCTTCACCAGGGATCTCGTGCTTTCTGCTCCTGTAGCTCCCATCTTTACAGCAGCCCAGTGTACCATGGCCCTTTGCTCTGGGACATGTTGCTGAGCTTAAATCAGGATGGGGAGTCAGTGTGGGTTTCTGGTTTCCTTGTGGTGATGCAGTGCAGCATCCAGGACTGAGCAGGAGTTTGCTGTGTTGACATGTGCTCCAAAGAGGGTCCCATCCCTTTTAACCCTGGGAGCAGGCTCTGAAGCACACAGTGGATCAAGCTGGGTTCAGGCAGGGTAGTCATGCTTGATCCAGGAGGTAGAACACACCAAGACCTCCAGGACCTTCATCCCTAGATATAGGTATCCAGACAGTAGGTTTGCAGGCAGAGGCTGTGTCAGTGCCCCCAGGCATCACCCACACGCTCCGTAACCCACGTCCTCTTGTGCTGCTACGTAGAAATACCAGCAGCTGACAGCCCACCGCTCCCCTTGGCACCTGCTGACCCGCTGAGATGTGTTTGTCCCCTCAGATCAGACTCCCCTTGCAGGATGGGAGAAGGAGCAAATCCATAGAAGAGCGAGAGGAAGAGTACCAGCGGGTCAGGGAGCGGATCTTTGCGCGAGAGGTAAGCTTGGCTCACTCCCTTCCCCTCAAGGTGCTCTCCCAGAACTTCATGGGAGAAGGTGTCCTTGAGGATGCTGAGGAGTCAGAGCCCATCACTGCCCTTCCTGCAGACCTCCTGGTGTCTCCCACTGAATTCCAGCTTCTAACAAAGGTGTCTGACACACTGAGATGGAGGAGCACCTCCACTCCCCCGTCTGCTCCTTCCCTAAATCCCCCGTTTCAGGGGCAGTGGGAGTGTGGGCACTGACCAAGGAGGCACTTCTGCTCCTTGCTGCCCAGCAAGAGTACGAGCTTACAGAGAGGTGGTTCTGGGCTGGCTGGCAAATCGATTGATGGACCTGAAAGGAGCAGCAGCTTCTCTCCAGCGCCGCAGCTTTTGACCTCCTGGCTGGCCTCAGAGTATCAGGCAGGGCTCTGCCTTTACAGGATGAGTCTGTAGCTGGTTTATTGTCCTTCTTCTGAAGTGTCCAGCTTGGTTATTGCCTCCTTGAGATCTCTGCTCCCTGCGTGGCAGCACTCAGGGCCAGAGCTGTGCTCCTTGCACACGTCTGGCTGCTGTGCTCCACTGTATGAGTCCCAGCTGCCAGCTGTCTGTGCTGTGCCAAGCAGCAACTGATAGAATTGGGGATGATTCCAAGTGCCCATCTGCTGCAGATCACGTTCAGAGTCCAGCTCCTTGCCTGCTGCTTTACTGCATCTTGGGGACGCCACCTTTTGTTTGTCCTGTGCCTGCCCGAGGAGGGTGTCACAGCAGCCACCATGCCCAGTCCCTGGGTGGGTCACCAGCCTTCAGCCGATGACCTCCTGGCCAGTTGTGGTCATGGACTTGGCTTACACAAGCCCAAAGCTGCCCAGATGTGTTAGTGAGCAGCTCTTCCCACAGCCCTGGCCTTGGGGTGGGGGCTGTCCCATGCTAGCAGCGCTGGCTGGCCACGCTCTTGCCCTTACTCTGTGCTTTTGGGGACTGAACTGGCACTTTATGCCTGACTCCAGAGGCAGGGGCGAGTCTCACTGGCTGGGCTGGGCTGGCTTTGAGCCCCCTGGCTCTGGTAATTATGCCCACACTCAGCAAACAAGGAGACCCTTTCTGTGTCTGGCCTTGATGGTTCCTGACAAAGCTCCTGCCAAACCTGCCTCAGAGTGATGAAGCGGGGAGTCAGGGGCTCTGACTTGCAAACTCTGGAGAGATCTCAGGGTCACAGGTTGGTCAGGAAGGGTTCCCAGTGAGCCTGGATGGCGAGTGGGGTGGCACTGGTGTGCCGAAGGCTCGGTGACACTCCCAAGTCACCGTGTAACCAGTGCACAACACACGCCGTGTCCGAGCTCCATCCCTGTTGTTCTTTGCTCCTCTTTGCTTTCAAACTGCCTGGATTTGTTGCTTTCAGAGTTACTAAGTCTCCCTTTTCTCTCCTTCCACATCTCCACGTCTTTTCCCTGCTTCCAGACCGGCCAGAATGGGTATCTCACCGACAGCAGGTTAGTACTGGTTCCCAGACAGTGTGCCTGCCTTGCTCTGGGGAGCGCTGCATGACCCTGTAAGGATGCTGTTCTCTGATGCCAGCCAGCAGACTCTCCCCAGAAGGCTTTGCTTCTGGCTCTCACAATCAGAGGCAGATTTTTAGGTGTCTCTGTGTGACTCTGTGCATTGTCCTGCTCAGTAAGTCCACCCCATGCATGGCTGCTCCTGGGCTTAGGGCAGTTGCTGTGCCCCGGGGAGGAGGTTGCTGTCGGATCCCCATAGGAAGTCCTGACGTGCTGGAGAGCTGACACACTGCTGCAGCACCACTGAGTGGGCTCAACCCCCCAGCACCGGGGGGTCCTGTTGCTGGGGGTTCCCGCAGCCAAGGGGGTCCCACTGCTGGGGTCCCGCTGCTGGGGTCCCGCTGCTGGGGGTCCCGCAGCCGGGGGTCCCGTTGCCAGGGGGTCCCGCAGCTGGGGGTCCTGCAGTTGGGGGGGTCTCGCTGCTGTGGGGTCCTGCAGCCGAGGGGGTCCCGCTGCCGTCCCTCTCTGTGGGAGGTGCAGTCTAACCCCTCTGGTCTCTGCAGGGGGAACCGGGACGGTTTGAGCCGGGCCTCGGGCAGCCGCCAGAGCAGCACGGAGAGCGAGATAAAGTCTCTGGAACCCCGGCCCTGGAGCAGCACGGACTCAGACGGCTCCATCCGCAGCCTGCGACCGCCCGTTACCAAAGCCAGCAGCTTCAGTGGCATCTCCATCCTGACACGGGGGGACAGCATCGGGAGCAGCAAGGGCAGCGCTGCCGGCAGGACGTCCCGGGCAGGTACCACGCTGCACACCACCTGCCAGGGGACACCTAGCAGGGAGTGGGGGGGACTGGGGCTCACAGTGCTCTCCTGGTCAGTGCTGCTGGTTCAAATGGGACGTGGTTGGCATCGTCTGAGTGTGTTTAGGATGTGCCAGTTGGTTCGTGATCTGCTTTTCCAATAGCCCCTGTCAGATCTTCCTCCCCTTTAGCAGGGTTATCTGTGACAGGGGATGTTGTTCAGTCCTGTACCCTGGAACTCAAGCTACCAGTTTGCTGCTGTCTTCTCCCCCCTGCTGTGCTGCCGCTCCCCTGCACACCAGAACCCCTGGCAGCCTGAAGGACACTCAGCCAGGGTGAACCATCTGGCACTTTTCCTTGCTTTCCACCAAAGGAGGTCCAGGGAAGGGTGTCCCCGATGAGTCTATCTCATCAGACACACAGTCTATCTCATTAGACAAAGGCTGTGTTAATTGCTCTCTGCCTACGATGTTCTCTGGGAATGATTCACTCCTCCCCAGAGCAAACACAGCAGTGTGGAGCTGGGCCTGTGGCTCTTCAGGAGCTGCTGAATACAGCTCAGGGCTTCAGGAGCACCAAAGGGAATTAGGATCATGAGCCTCTTGCCAGCTTCACTCCTTCCTGATCCTTAGGGAGCACAGAGGGTGTAGCCTGTGTGTGGAGGCCGCTATCATGGGGTGTCCATGGCGGCAGCAGCATCCTGGGGAGGCTGCGCTGTGCTTGGTGGGGCTCTGGCTGCTTTATCAGTGGGGAGCAGAGTCCTTCAGCTGCCTCCTCGCTGCTGGCGTGGGGTCTTTGCTCTCCTTTCAACGGCCCAGTGAGGACTAAGGAGCTGGACAGTGGCTGGTTACAACTGCCATGTGCTATCAGTGAGCAGAGCCCAGCGCTGTCTCGCTGCTGGGCTTCCTCCCCTCGTGCTGGCAGGCAGCAGATCCCCAGATACTCAAGAGCTGCTGTGTCAGTAGGGAGGGGAGGCAGGCTGGTGCTTGTGGTGCCAGCACCCAGGCTGGCTTTGGAAACCACACGGTCCTTTTGCGGTTTGAAAGGCACCTACATCATCTCCCAGCACCCTGTTTCCATCGTGCTCAGGGCTGTGCTTATTCTGATCACTGCAGCCACCTCCGGGGCTGATTCATCACCTGATGGGAGCCGTTATTTGAAGGTTTGTCCCAGCCATGTGCAAAGCAGAGCAAGAGAGGATGCACTTCTTGCTCCTTCTGTGTTTTCCTCCCCTGGGAAGAGCAGCTCTCCAGGCTTTATATAATGTCAAGTCATTCAAAATGTCCTGGGAGGGGAGGGGATAAAAAAAAGCAAGGGAATTTGCACTTGTGGGACAGGGGGAGCTACCACCCTCTGTATCCCCTTGTTTATTCTGTGAGGGAGGAAGAGTGAAGGACTCTGGGGGTCTTTTCCCATCTCAGCATCCAGCCCCTGGGCAACTATCAGCAGAATGTTTCCATCTTTGGACGTGTTGCGGCTCCTTCGCAGGATGCCTGAGGATGAGGAGCTGGGATGCAGGAGAGCAGAGGCAGAATTAGTTCAATAGCAGCTACTGGGCATGGAGCAGCAGTTTCACAGCCCTTTTATTTCTGGAAGTAAAGCCTGAGCTACCAAGGAGAGTGCTGGGTGCCCCACAGCCTGCATCACCCTCCTTCTGAATGGCTTTTCCTGCCCTGGGGAGGAATTGGCTTTGCTGCCCCATCACCTCTTACTCCAAGGATGTGTGTGTGCTGGGGCTCTTCCCTGCATGGGGCAGGGGAGAAGATGATGCTGTGGAGGGTCGGTGTGTGGATGTGGAGAGGAGAGGGGTGCCATCATTCCAGGTCCCCAGGGTGTCGGAGCCCCCAGGGTGTCGGTGCCCCCGGGGTGCTGTGATGCAGAGGCAGAGCATGGCCTGCAGCCCGCTGTCCCCAGAGATGTGAATCCATCAGTGAACCCGTGGTGTTCTCAGCCAGATCCCAACCCTGCCCTGCCTCTCTCTCTGTTCCAGGTCTGGTACTAGGTGCCCCCGAAGGATGCAGCCAGCCCCCTTCCTCGCAGCCCAGCCGCGGCCTCCTGCCCTGCGCAGCCCAGCAGCCGCCCCAGCAGCCGCCGCAGCCCCAGGGGCTCCCTCCTGCAGCCCCCCAGCAGCCAGCCATGAGTAACCACATGCTGTCCCAGGTGAGTTCCCATACCACGCTTTGGGCTCAGGAACACCCGTGCTGCTCGGGGCGGCCCAGGGGGGCTTTGGGGATCCACATTTGCCCGATGATCCCAGGGCAGGGAGCGATGGCAGCTGGGTTTTGCTCCCCAGTGCTGGTCCCTGATGGCCAGGGGAGAGGAACCCCCAAACTGTCCCTGGGTGTGCCCTCCAGAGCCTTCCCACGTTCAACCCAAGGGACGATTGCAGCATGCAGGGCTGTTTCTGAGGATGGAGCCCTCTGGGAAGCACTCGTGGCTGCCATCCCCACATACTCTGTCCTGCTCCCGAGGCTGTAAGGAACCACACAGCACAAGAGCTGTCCCCTTGTCACTGTGGGAGCCAACAAAGCAGCCTCATGCTCAGCAGGAGCAGGGCTGGATCTCAGCCTGCCCAGGGGGGTTCCTGGGATCCCTTCTGGTGCATCATCTCATACTTAGAGTGTCCTGCAGCAAAGAACTGCAGGTTACACTGGAGGTTTTCTTATCCCAGCTGCCTTTCCCATGGCAGGTTGGACCCAATGATCTTCTGAGGTCCTGTCCAGCCTGGGCTGCTCTTTGATTCAGAGTGTTTTCAGTGGGCTGGGAGGAGGAAACAAACCTCCTTGAACAGCTTTTACCATGGAGAACATGAACAGCTCCGTGCTGTCTGATGCTGTTTGTATGAGGATGGGGGAAGCTTGTGGTCCTTGGGCCCTGGACTGGCTCCAGGGTTGTGGGTCCAGTGGCAGAAGATCCTGAAGCTCAAAGGAGACTTCTCTGTGGTACAGATGAGGGGTGTCCCTGAGGCAGCCAGGGCCTGGCATGGAAACTGGCAGGAGAGTCTGGAGCTGGAACGTGGCTTGGGGCAGAGCGTGGTGCCCTGGGGGGAAAGTTGAACACACAGCAGGTTCCTGGAGCCTGTGCAGGATCGCTGCCTCTTGCTGGAGTTTTATTTCCTACCTTCTACTCTCAGGCTGTTCTGATGGGTTGGGTGCTGGGAAGACTTTTGTTTCATGTGTCTGGTAGTGAAGGGTTGGAGAATGCCCTGCTCCCCACCTGCACACACCTTGTGTCTCACCAAAGGCCAAATCAAATGATCCAAAAACCCCCTCCCAGTGCTGACCAGCACAGGTTTGGTGCCCGGGGCATGGTCCACGGTGCTGGAGTTGGGTGTTGTCATCAAAGGGCATCAGCTGGGTGAAAAAACCCTGTGACAAAGTGAGAGGAGCCCTACAGAAAGGAGAGAGAAGGAGGAACATTTCCAGCAGGAAAGGCCTCAAGGCACCACGGAGCCGGGTGCTGGTGCCACCCACCCTGGGCACCGGAGCAGGAGGGACACAGGGAAGCAGCTCTCTGGGTGCCCTTGGCTGTGCCCAGCCTTAGTGAACACACCTCCAGCTCACAGCAGGCCAGAGCTGCTTTGTGGGCACAGTCAGTGTCCCAGCTGCCACAAAGCAACTGGCCAGGCTGTGTGTGTGTCCCCCCCACCTTCTGGTCTCCGTGCTTTCCAGCCCTCTGCGATGCCCCCTCTGTGTGTTTGCAATCAGCTCACTTGACTAACCTTGTTGTTCCTTCTTTCTCTCCTTCCTCCTATCCTCCCTGCCCTCCTTCCTCCTACCCTTCCTCCCCTCCCCACCACCCTTCTCCCACCCAAACCTCTCTCCTCTGCTCCCTTCTCTGCTGGTGGTAGCCGGTCCCAGCGCTGCAGCCTGTTCAGTATTCTCCAAGCTCCTGCCCCCAAGTCCTCTTGCCAGTCTCTCCACCCCAGCAGTACAACTTGGTATATAAACCCCATTTCCTCTTCTGCACTCTCTCTGTTGTGCTCACGTGCTGTGTTTGTGTTGTGTGAGCTTTTGCTGAGCAGGTATGTCACTATGGACACCCCACGCAGCGGGTTTGGGATGCGTGCAGGCTCTGTGCTGCAGTGGGGTCCAGGCAGTGGGGTGCCTGAGGCTGTGGGACCCACCAGGGCCAGGCACTGCCAGAGTGGAAAGAGCCTGGGGAAGAGCAAGCTCCAAGCCCAGAGCTGCCCCAGGAAGTGGGGAAGCAGCACTTGTGCCCAGCGCTGGGTTCCAGGAGCCGTGGCTGCCCCGTGGTCTCAGTCAGCCCCTGTGTTGTCTCTGCTGGGTCTTTTGGGAGCAGTGCGCCCCACAGGATGTGGCCTCTGTGCTGGGGCCCCCCCTGCCCTGTGTGGGGCCCTGCATGTGGCTGCTGTTGGCTGAGCATTCACTCTCCCAGCAGCTCGCATGTCCCGGTGCCCCGTCCTGCAGAACGCTCTTGGTCTGTGCCTGGTTTTTGGGGACCCCATCCTGGGTGAGCTCCTCCACAGAGAGCAGGGAGAAGGGGGCTGCAGCCTACTCAGCGGAGCTGTGTCCTACACACTGTTGTAGTGTCGTCCTCCTCCATCCTTCCCACTTCTCCCCTGTGCAGGCTGAGGAACTCAGCACCCCCTTTGGGCAGATCAGCCTCAGCAGACAGAGCTCTACGGAAGCACCAGACCCCTCCTCCGCGATGTTCCAGTCATCCCTCATCTCCCAGCATCCTCAGCAGACTGGATTCATCATGGCAACCCCTGGGCAGCCCATTCCCACCTCCAACTACTCGGCCTCAGGGCACACAGCCCCCACACAGCAGGTGCTGCAGCCCCAGGGCTACATTCAGCCTCCCCAACAAGTAAGGACACGTGGGGGAGCGCAGTGGGGACGAGCACCAGCCCAAAACACTTGGGCTGGGGGCTGCTGGGGACCAGTCCAGAGAGTGGGAACTTCCCTGCTTGCTCTTCTGGGTTTCCTCCTGCTGCTCTCTGGTCGATACATGGGGGTCCAAGCTCTGGGTCAGCACCACGGGGTGGTCTCTGCCCCATGTCCCTCTCTGAGCTCCCAGGATGCTCCTCTGGGGACCCGTGGGCCATTCCTGGCAGGGACAGGGAGCAGGCACAGGGCTGACACCTCTGAGCTCTCTCTGGAGTCCCACAGGGCGTTAGGACCTCTAGGCCTGGTCCCCTGAGCTGTGATGAGAGTTGTGCTCTTGCACTACGGTGCTGGGAAAGGCTTGGCTGTGGAGGCTGGGAGGAGTGGGAAGGGGCTGCAGTTCCCTGAGGAGTTATCAGCTGGCCAGAGTAAAGCCCTGGTTGGTTTCCTCCAGCAGAAGCCAGGCCAGGTGAGAGAAGCTGGTCCCTGGGGACTGCTCCCCCTTGTGTTCTCATCACTGTCTCCTCTTGATTCCCCACAGATTCAGGTTTCGTACTACCCTCCTGGGCAGTACCCCAACTCCAGCCAGCAATACCGATCTCTCAGTCACCCAGTGGCCTACAGCTCCCAACGCACCCAGCAGCTCCCCCAGCAGTCCCAGCAGCCTGGTAAGGAGGTGGGGAGGAATGGGGGGTGGGGGTGGATTTAAGCCAGGAGCTCCCTTCAGGTCTCTCCCTCTGCTGTAAGGGAAGCCCTTTTCCCACTGTTCAGTGAGAGGTGGAGGCAGAGCAGGATTTGAGCCCTCACAGGCTGAGCCTTGGGCTGTCCCCTGTGGGAGAAGCTGCTCCATTTAACCTCTGTCCTGACAGGTTTACAGCCAATGATGTCCAACCAGCAGCAAACGTACCAAGGTGTGATGGGAGTGCAGCAGGCACAGCCCCCAGGGCTCCTCAACAGCCAGAGGAACGGCATGGGAGGCCAGATGCAGAGTATGATGGGAGTGCAGCAGGCGCAGCCCCCCAGCCTCCTCAGCAGCCAGAGGAGCAGTATGGGCAGCCAGATGCAAGGCCTGATGGTCCAGTACACTCCACTGCCTTCCTACCAGGTAGGCAGCATCTGCTCTCTGATATGGGGCTGCTGGGGAAGGTGGGGGGTGCCTCTGCCCTGCAGGAAGCACCCTGTTCCTGTGATGGAGCTGAAAGTGGAGGCTTCCTCCCCTTGGGAGGATGGTGGGTGCTTGCCAGCTAGAGGAGGGCACATCCATGTTTGGATCTGGGTGGGATGTGGCTGGTCCCTTGCGTGACAAGATCTGGGAGGGTCTGGCCTTGCCTGGGCAGAGCTGCTCTAGGCTGCAATAGACACCCATCCAGCATCTCTTCTGCCTTGTGTGGACCTTGCTGATGCCTCTCTGGGGCTGGTTCTTCCTGCTCCTGCTCTGCATCGCTCCCCAGTGCTGCTGCTTCCCCTCCACACAGGTTCCCGTGGGCAGCGAGTCGCAGAGCGTGGTGCAGCAGCCCTTCCAGCAGCCCGTGCTCGTGCCAGCCAGCCAGTCTGTTCAGGGGGGCTGCAGGCTGGGGGGTGCCCATCTACTACAGCGTCATCCCCACCGCCCAGCAGAACGGCACCAGGTAAAGCTGCTGTATCCCTGCCCCACCCTGGGGAGAAAGGGGGGTGATCCTGAGGGAGGGGTTGCAGCATCCTGCAGCTGGAGGAGGTGGCTGGGCACCACAGATGCTGGCTGCCCCCAGTCCTGGCTCCCACAGCCAGCGCTTCCCCTGCTCCACCAGATCTGGCCAGGTCTCAAGGGTGCTGGGGGTTCCCTGTGCAGATCAGTGGGCTGTTCTCCCCCCATCCCCATCCCCTCACCAGAGCTCTCTCTGCTCCACAGCCCTTCAGTGGGGTTCCTGCAGCCTCCTGGCTCAGAACAGTACCAGATGCCGCAGTCCCCGTCACCCTGCAGCCCACCACAGATGCAGCAGCAGTATTCAGGTAAGAGGGGCTGCGGGCCAGGGCTCAGCACCAATCCTGCACAGGTTCCTGTGGGGCTGCAGTGAGCAGAGCTGATTCCCAGCCAAGTCCTGGCTGCAGGGAACGGAGCTGTGGTGTGGTGAATTGATGTGAGAGCTGGAACCAGGACCCCCTGAGCTCTGTGCCCAGCTCAGGGATTAGATCCTTTACCTGTGATGCTCAGGTCACCCAAGCTGCCTTCAGCTTGTCCAACTTATGTTTCTCCTGGATTAAAAGCAAACTGTGAGATCCAAGAGGCATCCTGGCTGGGATGGGGTGTAGTGCCTTTCCTCAGCCCCCCCAGGAGGTGGGAGTAGCAGAGGAGGGTACAGAGGGCGTGTTTTGGGGGTCCTGGGCAATACAGCAGCCGTGTTCTTTCCCCAGGGGTGTCTCCATCAGGCCCTGGAGTGGTTGTGATGCAGCTGAACGTGCCCAATGGCCCCCAGACCCCCCAGAACCCCCCTGTCGTGCAGTGGAGCCACTGTAAGTACTACAGCCTGGACCAGCGGGGGCAGAAGCCAGGAGACCTGTACAGCCCAGACACCAGTGCTCAGGTATTGGGAGGACTGGGAAGAAGGCAGCTCATCTTTTGGAAGCAGCTTGGTGGGACAGAGCAGACCCCGGCACCCGTGCTGTCAGGACGGGCTGGGAGATGGGGGTGGGCTCACCCCACGGTGGTGTGATGGGTGTGGGACCTCTCACGAGCACGGGAGGGGGTGTCTAACTCTCTCCCTCCCCCAGGCCAGCACCCAGCTGAACAGCCCCATCACGTCCCCCACCCAATCCCCGACGCCGTCTCCCGTCACCAACCTCAACAGCGTCTGCACGGGGCTGGGCCCCCTCCCTGTCCTCACACAGTTCCCCAGGCCCATGGGCCCGGCACAAGGTAAGGAGGGGGGTGGGTTTTGGGGTGCTGGCTCTGTCCCCTTGAGGTTTTCTCAGCCCCCTACAAACACTGTCTCCCTTTCTTCTCTCTCGTTCCCAGGTGACGGGCGCTACTCCTTGCTGGGCCAACCGCTGCAGTACAACCTGTCCATCTGCCCCCCTCCGCTGCTGCACAACCAGCCCAACTACAACGCACACCAGGTAGGACAGGGACAGGGACAGACCCCCACCCGCCCTCACAGTGTCCCCCCCACGGCCCTGGGCAGGGCCCAGGAGTCGTTCAGCAGCGAGTCTGACCCCAGCCCTGTGCTTGGACACCCCTTGATCGGACAGTGGGCTGCTGCCCATCCAGCAAGGCTGCTGCCCATCCAGCAAGGCTGCTGCCCATCCAGCAAGGCTGCTGCCCATCTGGCAGAGCCACCATCCCGTTGGGTTCCTCTGCAGCCTAAAACTCCACCCCAGCCCCAGCTTTGCCCAGCCACCATGTCAGCCCTGAGTCCTTTGAGCGCCCCAGCAGCGTGGCCGTGCCTGGATCCCACCTGTGGTTCCCCAGCCTGGTGCTGACTCTCTCCTGGTTTTGTTCTTTAAGGGGCAAACTGGGATGAAACACGGGAACCGGAGCAAGAGACAGGCCCTCAAGTCAGCCTCCACCGACCTTGGGACGAGCGACGTAGGCAAGTGATCCTGGGTTCCCTCTGGATGGTCCCTGCAGTGGAGCTGCAGCAGGAGCAGGCAGAGGGTCCAGGTGCCACCTCTGCCCCCACCAGTTTCCCACAGAGCCTGTACTGGGGGTGGTTGTGGAGAACAGTTACTGCCTGTCACCACACCCCCACACAACCTCCTGCCTGCCTTCCCACAGAGCCCATACTGGGGGGTCGTTGTGGAGAACAGTTACTGCCTGTCACCGCACCCCCGTGTGTGTCCCCCGCAGCCCACAGGTTTGGGGTGCAGCAGAGCCCATCCCAGTCAGCTCTGCCCTTGGGAGGTGGGATGACAGGGGTTCCTCAGGAGCTCAGCAGACCTTTAGAGGAAGAGTGGGGAGAAACTGTTGGGGAGCCAAGGATGAGCACCAGGAAATCCTCAGTGGGTCTTTTCTCTCCAAAGGGGAAAGGCACCCCTGTTTCTCACTCTAGGGGGGTCTCCACTTGCTTGTTGGGCTCCAGCCAGCCAGCCTGGAAGGGAAGCAACCTCTGCTGCCTCTCTGGGGGCTTCCAGTTTGTCCCCTGTGTCATCCCCGTGCCTCACAGAGCAGCTGGTTGCAGGGGGCCCTTTAAGAGCTGCTTGCCAGAGCGCTGCCCTGTCCCTGTGGCTGGTGTGTGCCTTACACACTGTGTTAATATTAGCAAAGAATCCCTGCAGCCAGCCCTGCGCTGAGCCTGGACGCTGGGGCTGGAGCCAGAGCCAGCAGAAGTGTGTGGGTACCACAGAGCAGAGGCAGAGAGGTTGGGGTGACACCAGTCTGGGTGGGTGCAGCCCGTTTTGGTGCCTCTTGGGGACAGGGCAGGAGAGTGAGTGAGCTCCTGGTGCTGGGACCCAAAGGTCAGGGTCGGAAGCACTGCCTGAGGAGCTGAGGCCAAGTGAAGGGAGCAAGGGGGGGCTCCGTGTCGGTGGGGGCTGGGGAGGTGGGGTGTAGGGGTCTCCTCTTGAAGTGTGGGTCAGCGGGATGCTCGGCATGGCGTCAGGGGCAAGAAGGGGCTGAGGAAAGGAAAGAGATGGGTGATAGGGGGTGGGTTGGGGAGGGGCTGCTTGTGTGAGCATCCCCCAGGGAGGATCCCACCAGGGAGGATCTGCTGGGTGAGGATCCCCCCAGTGAGGATCTCCCAGCAAGGATCCCCCCAGTGAGGGATCCCCCAGCAAGGAGCTGCCAGTGAGGATCCCCCAGGTAAAGGTTCTCCCAGTAAGGATCTCCCAGAAAGGATCCCCCCTACCTGGTGAGGATCCCCCCCAGTGAGGATCCCCTGGCGAGGAGCTCCCTGCAGTGAGGATTCCCTGGGTGAAAATCCCCCCAGTGATGATCCCCCCAGTGAGGATCTCCCAGCAAGGATCCCCCCAACTTGGTGAGGATCTGCCAGTGAGGATCCCCCGGGTGAAAATCCCCCCAGTGAGGATCCCCCCCCCAGTGAGGATCCCCCCCCGTGAAGATCCCCCCAGTGATGATCCCCCCAGTGAGGATCCCCCAGTGAGGATCTCCCAGCAAGGTCCCCCCTCCCGTGGTGAGGATCCCCCGGCGAGGAGCCCCCGCTGAGCCATGCCGTGCTCTTCCCACCGCAGTGCTGGGCCGAGTGCTGGAGGTGACCGACCTGCCCGAGGGCATCACCCGGACAGAAGCCGACAAGCTCTTCACCCAGCTCGCCATGGCTGGTGCCAAAATCCAGTGGCTCAAAGAGACTCAGGGGCGTCACGGGGATGGAGGCGGCGGGGACAACAGCACCGGGACTCCGGAGAACGGCCGGCACAGTGACCTCGCTGCCTTATACACCATCGTGGCCGTGTTCCCCAGCCCTCTGGCTGCCCAAAACGCCTCCCTGCGCCTCAACAACTCCCTCAGCCGCTTCAAACTGCGGGTGGCCAAAAAGAACTACGACCTGCGGGTGCTGGAGCGGGCCAGCTCCCAGTAGGGCTCATGCCTGGGCACCCAGAGCACACTGGACTTGCGGGCACTTCCCTCGGCCTTTTTCCTTCCCACCCTCCCTTCCTCTCGCCTTCCTTCCTGGATATATTTATATGGACATAATTAAGAGACAAGAAATTGATTTTATTATTATTATTATTATTAATTATTATTATTATTTTTGGAGTGCTGCCCGTGCCCGCCCACCTGACCCTGTGTATATTGGTTTGTTAAGCACTGTGTTGAACCGCACATACAGGTGTTGATTGGTATGTTCACTGCACATTTTATTTAATCAGATTATTATTTTGGGGGGCTGGGAGGGGAGGGGTGGGGGGAAGGGGGGGTGTCTTTTTGGGTTTATTTTATTTGGGGAGGGTTTGTTTTTAAATATAAAAAGAAAAGTGGTCCATCGCTTTAATGCTGCGTCTCCCATTCTCTGCTGGTACTGATGCCGGGGGGTGTGGGGGGGCACATACACACACACACTGGCTGTGCTGCCTCTTTGGGGTGAGAGGGTGGGGAGCTGTGGGGTGCTGAGGGGGAGATGTGAGCACATGGACACCCCCCCCCCAGGTCCTCGCCCTGTGTGAGCTTCAGGGCTTGCTGAGGTCGCATTGAGGAGCCCTGGGGCTGCTCCCCTGTCCCCCCATATCAGATGTTGGTGCCCCCCCCCCCCCCGGCCCCCCATCACCTTTTCTCCCATCTGCTGGCCCCGTGCCGTGGCAAGAAGTGGGGTGCAGGGTGTCCCCAGCTGTATCCCCAGCCAGGAAGACGCCCGTTCCCCCGATGAGAGGGGAGCAGCCCTTGAGCTGACGGGTCGCTGTGGGTGCAGGAGTTGGACCAGTCCCCCCTTCACCAGGCGCTGCCTTCACAAGCAGAGAGGTAAGAGCTGCCAGGAACGGGCTGGGGGGTGTCCAAAGTCCTGCCCCACTGCCCCCCGCAGCCTGGAGGGACAGATGTGCCCCATCCCTGGGGGTGTTCAAGGCCAGGTTGACTGGGGCCCTGGGCAGCCTTGTGTAGCTCCAGGCCTGGAGGTTGGTGTCTCTGCCTGTGGCAGGGGGTTGGAGCTCTGTGACCCTTGGGGTCCCTCCCAACCCAGACCAGGCTGGGATTCTATGATTCTCTGTCCAGGGGTTTGGGTGCTGCGGTGCCTGCCCAGCTCCAGGGCCCCCTCTACCCCACAGCATGACCACTGTGGGGTCCCAGCACTGTCCCCCCACGGCAGCGCTCAGCCCAGCGAGTTCCAGTTGTGACACAAAGGCCGGAGCACTCGGTGTGCGGCTGCCCCGTGCTGGGGGGAGGTTGTGTGGGCCCCCCCGGACACCCAGCAACCCACCAACACAAATAGCCAGCGGCTCCTCCGCCCCGCTCCCCTCCCGGCTCTGGGGCTCCAATTTCCCGGCGTCAGCCAGCGCTCAGCTGTCAGTTCCCCTCTGCCCTGTCACTCCTGCTCTCCCTGGGACCCGGGCAGCTTCCCCCCGCCCTACGCACCCGTCACCGAGGGCTGGGGGCTCTGCAGCCAACGGGGCCCAAACATCGGACACCCTTTGTTGGGGGGGGGGCTCATCGCAGGACCAGAGCTCCAGCCACGGTGTAAGTGAGTCTCCCAGCGCGGCTCCTGCCTGTCGTGTGGCCCCCTGACCCCCCTCCTCCCCCCAGCCCATGCTGTGAGCCCCTGACCCTCGCAGGTTGCTCCAAGGCCCTGGGGGGAGGGGGTCCTACGCTCCTGCAGCACCCCCTGTCCCAGGACTCAGCCCCCACCGCTGTTTCCTTCATCGTCCCGGTGGGTTTTTGGGGTGGGGGGTGGGGGTGGACCTCAGGTGTCCCCAAAAATCGTGACTCCTGTGGGGATGGGTGGCAGACAGAGGTGGAATCAGGCAGGTTTGGGGGACGCAGGGGCAGATCCTGCCCCCACGGTGGCACGGGGCTCCTGCAGAGAGGGCAGTGGGGCTGCACAGTGATGTAGGCCCGGCCAAGGAGTGAGGTGGAGATGTCGGGACAGAGGTGGACACACAGCCCAGGGTCTGGCTCATGGCGCTCAGCACCGTGTCCCCCTCAGCACATGGGGCCCCAGGACTCGCCCAGGGCAGAGCTGGTCCTTGCTGGGGCAGGAGGGGGCGGAGGTGGAGAGGTGGGAGATGCTTCTTCCCATCCAGGAAGCTCTGGGCACCCACAGCAGGAACAGCCCAGCTGGTGTGATGCCTGACAGCTCTTCTTCCTCCTCTCCCTGCACAGCATGACAGAGAAGGAAGTGCCAGAGCCACCAGCTTCACCTGCCTCAGGTGGGAAACCCAAAAGCAGGGTAAGTGGGTGCCCAGAGGGCAGCTTGGGGTCGGTGGGGGAAGCCACCGTTCTGGCATCATCTCTGCCCCAAACCCTGGGAGTTCTGTGGGGCCAGGGATGCCTGGTGGGATCCTCACCCAGCTGGGTGCCGGGTGGCCGTTTCCCAGCTTGGCTTCTCCTCCAGGGTGCCACATCCACGTCACAGCTGCTCCTGCTGTGGGACAGGAGGAGGGTCCCTGTCCTCGCAGCCTGTTCGCCCCAGGTTGACCCCTGGGGTCTCCTCCCGCTTGGGAGCCTCTAGGTCAGAGCCAAGGGGCCGCTCCCTGCCTGCCTCCCCCCAGGCTCCTGCCCCGTGCAACGTGTCCTCTCCTGCCCCAGCAGCTACAGAAGCTGAAGCAACTTTTCCAGCGAAAACCCAAGGAGGAAACAGCTCCAGAGCCACAGCCCAACGGGGAGCTGGTCAGCCCCTCAGGGGGGCCCATCTACTACATCTATGAGGATGAGGAAGAGGAGGAAGAGGAGGAGGAGCCTGAGCCCCCTCCGGAGCCTGAGAAACTCGTCAACGACAAACCCCACAAGCTCAGAGATCATTACTTCAAAAAGCCCAAGTTCTGTGACGTTTGTGCCCGAATGATTGTCCGTGAGTCCAGGGAGGGGGCTGGGGCTGGGGGCCGTGCTCAGGGCGAGGGCTGGGGGCCAAGGCTGGCTGCAGTGCTCCAGCCCAGCCAGTCCCCCACAGCTGCAGTGTCACATTCCCTGTCCTTCCCACCCCCATCCCCACCACCAGTCAACAACAAGTTTGGCCTGAGGTGCAAGAACTGCAAAACCAACATCCACCACCACTGCCAGTCCTACGTGGAGATGCAGCGCTGCTTCGGCAAAATCGTGAGTGCCACCACCACCATCACACCCCCCCACACACCCCCCACCCCTCCCCTGGGGGGGGGGGCTTTGGGGCTCCTCCACACGGGGGAAACCAGAGCATCGTGGTGGGGAGCAGCCAGCTCACTGCTGGGGGGCACGAGCCAGGTCCCATCCCCTCTTCCTGCCTCTGGGAGGGAGGACCCGGGTGTCCCCCCCCATTGCTGGGTGGTCACCCTCTGGGTCCCCAGCATCCATTTGTTCCCCCCACCCCTCCCAAACTCATCTCTCCCAGGAAGGGTCCGTGGGTCTGGGTGGTGGGTGATGCTCTGCCCTCCTCTCCCCTCGCAGCCCCCAGGGTTTCGCCGGGCGTACAGCTCTCCCCTCTACAGCGACCAGCAGTACGCCTGCGCCAAGGACCTGCTCTGTAAGCACTAGGGGGGGCCCCATCCCGTCCCCTCACACCCCCGCAGCTTGAACCCCTCTCACGCCATCCCCCTGCCCCCCAGCAGCAGCCAACAGGAGCGACCCCGTGTTCGAGACCCTGCGGACGGGCGTCATCATGGCCAACAAGGAGCGCAAGAAGGGGCAGGACGACAAGAAGAACGTGAGCCAGGGCTGGGACCACCTTGTGCCCCAAATACCCAACGTGCTGGCCCCCACACACACCCCACCCCCTCCCCACACACACCTTGGTCCCCCCACCTCCCTGCGCCCTCGCACCCCCTGACGGCTTCTCTGCCTTCCAGCCCTTGGCTGCTATGATGGACGAGGAGCCGGAGGCCACGAAGACACAAGGAGGCAAAGCTGAGGGTGGTGAGTGATGTGAGGAGCTGGGGATGGGCAGGGAGCCCCGGGGGGGAGGCTGCACCTTGGGGGGGGGGGTGTCCCACGGGGGGTGGGATTTTTCCCTGCAGAAAAAGGGAAGCTTCAGGTCTCCCCTTTGGGTTCTTCTCTTCTCCTGGGCACAGGAGACCCTCGGGGGGATGCTGGTTTGCCAGGGTGGTGGGTTGGTGGCACCAGGGGGAGGTGTAACCCCCCTTCCTCCCATCCCCAGGCGCCTCTGAAGGGGACAAGAAGACTGAGAAGAGCCCAACAGATGACAAGGTGCCCATCGCCCTCACCCCACGCCCCAAAGGCTGTGGGTCTCCCTGCTGGGCTGCCCCAGCCTCTCTGGGGTGCTGATCCCCTCTCTCCCCCCAGAACAAGAAGCCCCAGCCGGGGATTCGTGGTGGTTTCCTGCAGACTCATTATTTCGTGGCGCTTTATCGCTTCAAAGCTCTGGAGAAGGATGACCTGGACTTCCCGTGAGTTCCCAGGCACGGGGCGGGCAGGGGGTGATGGGAGGGGGGCCAGGGGCTGTCCAGGGGGTGATGGGAGGGGGGCCAGGGGCTCTCCAGGCGGGTGATAAGAGGGGATCCATGGGCTATCCAGGGGGTGATGGGAGGGGGCCACAGGCTGTCTAGGGGGTGATGGGAGGGGGTCTAGGGGCTCTCCAGGCGGGTGATAAGAGGGGATCCATGGGCTATCCAGGGGGTGATGGGAGGGGATCCATGGGCTGTCCAGGGGGTGATGGGAGGGGGGCCAGGGGCTGTCCAGGGGGTGATGGGAGGGGGTCTAGGGGCTGTCCAGGGGGTGATGGGAGGGGGTCCATGGGCTGTCCAGGGGGTGATGGAAGGGGGTCCATGTCTCCCTCTTCATCCTGAGCCTTCCTGTGCCTTCACAGGCCAGGGGAGAAGATCACAGTGGTCGATGACTCCAACGAGGAG
Organism: Hypotaenidia okinawae; assembly: GCA_027925045.1. NCBI lineage: Eukaryota > Metazoa > Chordata > Aves > Gruiformes > Rallidae > Hypotaenidia > Hypotaenidia okinawae. The sequence continues at coordinate 1,495,996 of BSDF01000029.1, read as the reverse complement.
TGGTGGCGGGTGAGGCTCCGGGGGAGCGATGCAAAGGGAGAGGGGTGGGTGGGAGAGCACGAACCTGCTGCGACTTGTACACCCCCCCCCACCACCCCCCCATCCCCCTAAACCTCTCTCTGCTTTTCATGGAGCGGGGGGGGGGGGGGGGGTGCACAGAGCCTGTCTCTGACCCTCCCCTCCCCCTGCCCCCCCTCCGCTGCCTTTTTCCCAGGGGAAGATCGGGGAAAAGGTGGGCTACTTCCCCCCAAACTTCATCATCCGGGTGCGGGCGGGCGAGCGGGTGCACAAGGTGACCCGGTCCTTCGTGGGCAACCGGGAGATCGGGCAGATCACGCTCAAGAAGGACCAGGTGAGACAGGACCACTGACCCCCCAACACACACACCCCACACCCCCCTTTCCACCTTCCCCGGCACCCCTGCTGCACCCCTGGGCTGCTCCTGCATTACCCACCCCCTTCCCAGCCCTTCGTCTGACATCCCCCCTCCCGAAGCTTGGGGGTTGTTGATGCTCTGACACCCCCACCACCCCCACCCCCCTCTCGCCCCCAGATCGTGGTACAGAAGGGGGAGGAGGTGAATGGGTACGTCAAGGTCTCCACCGGCCGCAAAGTGGGGCTCTTCCCGGTGGATTTCCTGCAGGAGATCTGAGGGGGGCCACATCCAGGGCCCCCCATCCCCACCCCCCACCCCAGGCTGGGGACAGATGAACCCTGGCTGCAGCCGGCTGCTGGAGCTGGGGATGGTGACATCCCATCCATCCCCCCCCCCACCTTTCCTGGTGCCTGCAGACGTGTGGGGGGGGAGGGTCCTGCTGGGGGCCGTCTCTGCCCGGGGTGGGGGTGTTGGGGGTGCCAGCTAGGGCTGCTTCCCCTGGGGGGGTGTCGGTGCCTGCAGAGACAGTGGGGGTGAGGAAGGGGTGCCCCCCTCCGGCTCTGGAGGCACCCATCCCCCTGTGCCTGGGGTACCTCTGGGGGGGTCGGGGGGTCCTGTCTGGGTGCCCTGGGCTGTGTAACCCCCGTTCTGGCAATACACGTCTGTTCCCCCCCACCCCGCCCCGAGCTCTGCCTGGTCTGGATTGCTGGGGGGAATAGAAGGGGGGGGGGGGCTGCAAAGGGGACTGCTGGGGGGTAGAAGGGGGGCTGCAAGGGGACTGCTGGGGGGTAGAAGGGGTGGGGGGCTGCAAAGGGGACTGCTGGGGGGTAGAAGGGGGGGGCTGCAAAGGGGACTGCTGGGGGGTAGAAGGGGGTGGGCTGCAAAGGGGACTGCTGGGGGGTAGAAGGGGGGTGGGCTGCAAAGGGGACTGCTGGGGGGTAGAAGGGGGGTGGGCTGCAAAGGGGACTGCTGGGGGGTAGAAGGGGGGGGGGGGGCTGCACCGGGGCTTTCCTGCTTCGGGCCGTTCCCGGTGCAGCCCGAGTCTCCCCCCGACACCGAAGGGGGTCTCGGTCCCCCATCACCCCCCACCTCCCCATCACCCCCCGGGGGTCCGGGGCCGCCCCGCGGGGCCGCGCGCTGGCGAGGGGCCCGGCAGGGCCCGAATTGGGGCCGCGGGCGACAGGTGACGGGGCCGGGGACAGGACGGGACCTTGGGAGGCGGCGGGACAGCTGCTGGGATTGGGGGGGGGAGCGGTGGGGGGGGGCGGGGAGCGGCCGGGGAGCGCCAGCCATGGGGGGTGAGGGTGGGGGGGCACCCGGCCGGCCCAGGGGGGGTTAACCTGGCCAACCCCGGGGGGTGGGGGGTGGGGGGGCACCTGGCCGGCCCCGGGGGGGTTAACCCGGCCAGCCCGGGTGCAGGGCCCGGGGGCGGCCCGGCGGGGGCTGCCCGTGACGTCCCGCAGCCGTGACGCTGCCGGGAACCGAACCGGGGGCGGGAACCGAACCGGGGGCTGGCGGCCGGGAGCGCGTGTCGCCGTGGCCACCGGGCACCCGCGGGGAAAGGGGGAGGGGGGGAAGGGGAGGTGTGGGGATGGGGGCGGGGAGAGGGGGACCCCGAACCCGCCCCCGCCCCCCCCCCGGGCACGGGCCGGGCGCAGGGCTCGGCCCCGGGGCGCTCGGCCGGGCTGTCCCGGTACCTCCGGGCCAGGCGGGGGCGCTGCTGCTGCGGGGGGAGGGAGGGGGGCGTGTCCGTATGCAAAGTAGATGCAAATCACGCAGCGGGAACCCTGGCGCCCCCTGGCGGACGGGGTGGGGGGGCAGCGCCGTGTCCCCCTCACCCGCTGCTGAGCGGCCGGGGGGTGTCAAGGGCGCAGACCCCCCCCCACAACCCACACCCACCCCGGGGGCCGCCGCGGTCCCCCTGCCCCCACCCCCCCCCGGGGCTGCCCCCGCCCCCCCCCGCGGGATAACCGGGAGATTTAACCCCCCCGTAGCTCGGGGGGGGCTCTGCTTCCTGGGGGGACACGGGGGGAGGAACACGGGGGGGGACACACGGGGGGGGCTCTGGCTCCCGAGGGACACACACACGGGGGGGGGGACACACGGGGAGGGGACACACGGGGGGGCTCTGGCTCCCGGGGGGGACACTCGGGGGGGCTCTGGCTCCCGGGGACACACGGGGGGGGGTCTGGCTCCCGGGGACACACACACGGGGGGGGGCTCTGGCTCCCACCCTCTTTGCCCGGGGTAGGGGGGACACCCCGCGCCGGGGCTGCGGGTGCCGGGGAAGGGTGGGGAGCGCCCATCCCGGGTCCCCTCACCCCCGGGGGGGGGTGTGTATGCTGCTGCTAGCGAGCTGGGCTGGCTGGTCCCGACACCCCCCGCCCTTTCTCTCCCCCTCTTTCTCTCCCCCCCTCCTTTCTCTCCCCCCCCCCCTTTCTCTCCCCCCCCTCCGGGTTAACCTCTCCAGACACCACGGAGGACCCGGGGCGGGGGGAGGGGGATGTGCCGGGTCCCCCATCCCCGGGGGGGGACTCCTCACTTTGGGGTGCTCCTCCCCCCGTAGCTCAAACACCAGATGGAATTGGGGGGGGGGGGGGGAAGGGCTGGGGGGCTCCCTGCTCGCTCTGTGCCCCCCCCCGGCTCCCTGACTGCCGAGCTATTGCAATTTTCCGCCTCATTAGCGGCTCCTCGGCCGGTTAATTGTCCCGGGAACGTCTATTTATTTATTTCCCGAGCCCCGGGGGGGGGTTTGGAGGGGGGGTTGGGGGGTGGGGGGCACGGGGAGGGGACACACACACACACGGCTCTGGGAGCCGATTTGCTGCATCCCAGAAGTAGGGAGGGGAAAAGGGGGGGGGGGGGAACCACCCAGGGATGGGGGTTTGATGGGGGGGGGGCGAGGCGCGGGGGGGGGTGGGGAGGGCTCCAGCTGATTTAACAGCTGAAGAGAACAACTTAATTAGACTCATCTGGAAAATTGGGTAAAGCCCCTTTCATCAGCCTCCCGGAGCCCCCCCTCCCCCCGCCCCTCACTGGCTTCGCAGCCGCTTTGGGATGGGGGGGGAGCGCTGGAGCGCAGCCCTGCGGAGCAGATGGGCTTCATTACATGCCGGGGCTAATTGGATTGATCGGCAGTTAATAGGAAATTAAGAGGGGAATTTCCACCCCCCCACACACACACACACACACACCCCCGCCCCCTCACACACCCAATTCCATCCCGGCTGCCCAGGTGTTCCTCACAGCCTTTCCATCCCAGGATAGTCCAGTCTCACTGGAGGGTGGTGATGCTGGGTGCACTGGGATGGGATGGGATGGGATGGGGAGAGGATGAGGATGGGATGAGGATGGGGGGAGGGATCAGATGGGGATGGGATGAGGATGGGGATGGGATGGGGATGGGATGGGATTGGGATGGGGATGGGATGGGGATGGGGATGGGATGGGATGAGGATGGGATAGGGATTGGATGGGGATGGGACGGGGATGGGGATGGGACGGGGATGGGGATGGGGAGGGACGGGGATGGGGATGGGGATGGGGGAGGAATCAGATGGGATGGGATGGGGATGGGATGGGGAGGGGAAGGGGATGGGATGGGATGAGGATGGGATAGGGATTGGATGGGGATGGGGATGGGGATGGGATGGGATGGGGATGGGGATGGGATGGGGATGGGGATGGGATGGGGATGGGGGAGGGATCAGATGGGATGGGATGGGATGAGGATGGGATGGGATGGGATGAGATGGGATGGGGATGGGGGGAGGGATAAAATGGGACTGGGATGAGGATGGGGATGGGATGAGATGGGATGAGGATGGGATGGGGATGGGATGGGATGGGAATGGGATGGGGATGGGGATGGGATGGGGATGGGATGGGATGGGATGGGGATGGGATTGGGATGGGATGGGGATGGGATGGGGATGGGGGGGAGCACTGGAACATTGTTCTCCATCTCCAGGCAGGGAAATAAACGCATTAAACCCAACTGAACCATCTCCCCTTCCCACCTGCCCCCCCCCCCCGACCCCTCCCCCCAGCCATAAATCAGCATAAATGCAATCTACATATTCATGGTATTTACCCAGTGACTGTCCTGGCCCAGATTAAACGTGCCCCGGGGATCACCGGGGCTCCTTATCTGCCGGGGGGGCGCTCCCGGGAAGGAGCAGCTCTGCTCGGGGTGGGGGGGGCTGCTCTCCTCGGCGTCCCCCTCCTCATCCTCCCCCTCCTTCTCTCTCCCTTCAGGCAGGTCATGGGGAGAGGAGCTTGGATGGGGGGAGATGTGGAGCTGGGCAGCAGTCCTGAACCCCAGCCCAAAGCTCTGCAGGGCCCCCTCCCTTCCTTCCCCCATCCCCCTCCCCCCTCCCCCTAGGGTCCCCACCTCAAGCCCCCCACCCCATCCCCAAGCAGCGTTGGGGGGGGGGTGTGGGGGTGTCATTTCCCTCCCTGCCTGGTCCGGAGGGGAGGCCCCGAGGGTAGCTGGCAGGGTTTGGGGGTAGGTGCCCCCCCAGCCCCCCTCCGCGTGCCCCGTGCGTGGGACACGGGCGCATCTCCCCTTCCTGACAGGTCCCTGTCAGCGGTAATGACCAGCTCGGAGTCCGGCGGGGCCCCGGGGCTCGGTGCCGGGCTCATTAGGGGGATTTAATGAGGGCAGGCGGCAGGCGCTGCCTCTGGCTGTTTGTCACGCTGCCTCTGGCCGTGCAGCCTGCCTGCCCCCCCACACACCCTGCTGCATGGAACCCCCCAACCCCACTGCCTGGACCCCCCCACACCCCGCTGCATGGAACCCCCCACACCCCGCTGCCTGGACCCCCCCCAACCCCACTGCCTGGACCCCCCCACACCCCGCTGCATGGAACCCCCCACACCCCGCTGCCTGGACCCCCCCCAACCCCACTGCCTGGACCCCCCCACACCCCGCTGCATGGACCCCCCCAACCCCACTGCCTGGCCCCCCCCACACCCCGCTGCCTAGACCACCCCCCAACCCCACTGCCTGGACCCCCCCACACCCCGCTGCCTGGACCCCCCCCAACCCCACTGCCTGGACCCCCCCACACCCCGCTGCATGGACCCCCCCAACCCCACTGCCTGGACCCCCCCACACCCCGCTGCATGGACCCCCCCACACCCCGCTGCCTGGACCCCCCCCCAACCCCACTGCCTGGCCCCCCCACACCCCGCTGCATGGACCCCCCCAACCCCACTGCCTGGCCCCCCCACACCCCGCTGCCTGGACCACCCCCCAACCCCACTGCCTGGACCCCCCCACACCCCACTGCCTGGACCTCCCACACCCCACTACTTGGACCCCCCTCCCCAGCACCCACTTTTGGGTAGTACCCTGTGTGGGCACTACCAGGGGCAGGGATGAGCTCTTGGGGGGGAGGCTGGGGGGTGTCTCCTAGTGATGGGGGGGGGGCTGCAGGTCACTGCAGGGACCCTGTGTGGCAGCTGAGCGTGTGGGGAGAGGAGGGGGGTGTCTTGGTGCAACCCCCACTCTACCTGCTCCCCCCACTCTACCTGCTCCCCCCACCCACTTTCCTGACCCCCTGCACCATGGGGTTCTCCCTCCCCCCCCCAAAACCATTAGCTGAGGATGAAACACCCCCCCCACCACCGCCCCCCCCCCCCAAAGCCTGGCTGGGGAGGGGCCGCCGCGTGCAGCCCGTGTCCCCACAGCCCCTGTGATGTGAACTAAATCCATCCTAATTAGCGCTGATTTGCATGGGGAAATGAAAATTAATCTAGCCTGGGTTTATTGGAATTAGCCATTCCAGTTGGGCACAGCAGCACGTGGCAGGCAGCTGGGTGGGCAGGACTGGTGTGCCCCCCCCCCTCCTTTTACCCCCCTCCCCCAGGTCTGACTCTGGGACCCCTCCCTCAGCACCGGGGTGCACCCACCACCCTGGGTTTTTGCCCAAGTCGGGTTCTTCCTGGGTGGCAGGGGGTGCTGGTGCACCCCACTTCCCCACACACACCCCCCCTCCCCATAACTCCCCCCCAAAATTGCCCCTAATTGTGAGAACTGGCACTTTTCTGCCCCAATTACCCCATCCCCCAGGTAAGGGGGGAAGGGGCCAACTCGGGACCCTCCAGGGAGCTGCAGCAAAGCTCCCTTGCTGGGGGGGCGGGGGGGTGGGGGGTGCAGGGGGGGGGTCACGTTTCCCCATGTACCTCGACTCACATGTGTTCACCCCCATCCCCGTGCCTCTATTTCCACACACACCCCTGCACCCTCCCACACGTGTGTGCACGCCTGTGCCCCCCCCCCCACCCCCCCACCCCCCCAGCCCTGTACATGCCAACTGGGAGCACGGGCAGGAGCTTGTTCTCATCATTCTGGGGGAGGAGGGGGGCACTGTGGATTGGGGGGAGCCCTGGCCGTGCCCCTTTCAGAGCCCTCTGGCCCCCAGCTGCCCCCCCCTCCAGTGCTGGTGCTGCCCGGCCCAGGGGTGCCCCCCCCCGCCCCCCCCGCCCCCCCAGCTCATTGTTATGGGGCCGGTGGCACAATTAGCATCAGGCTGATGAAAAATTAACGAGGAGGAAAGAGCTGGGCAGGAGGTTTGTCCACCAAGGGCGAGGGGAGGGGGCTGGCTCACGGGACGGGGGGTCGGGGGCCTGTCCCTTCCTCACGGGTCACCCCCTCCTGGGGACACCCCATCCATCCCCCAAACCCGCCCGGCGCGGCATCTCCCTCCCTGGCAGGAGTCACTTAAGACACTTGGGCAAGTGGGTCCCTGCGTGTCTCCTCTCCCCTTCTCCCACCTCCTGGGGCACGTCAGGATGCTGTGACACCCCCCTCACCCCCACCCCCTCCCCAGAACCCAGCTTCTTTCCACCGCCCCCCCCCCCCGCCCCGGGATTTCATCCTGGCTGACAGGAGCGAGACCTCCAGCTCCTGCGGCTGCATTTGCAAGTCAACCAGGAGCCGGAGAGGGCTGCGGGGGGCCGGGGGGCGGGAGGGGGGCACCTGTCCTGTCTACCGTGGGGACAGCGACGGGGACATCCAGGGGAGGGGATGCGAGGCTAGAGCAGCCCCTCCTGTAATCCCCACCACCCCCCCCTCATCCTCCTCCTCCATCCCTCGCAGTGGCTTTGGTTGAGGGGGGTGTGAGGATGCTTGGCTGCAGGGCTGTGATATCCCCCCCCCGCCCCCCCCCATCCCGCCCCCAGCCAGGGCTGTAAACACTCAATTAAGCACGAGCGCCTGGTCCTGCCTTCCCTGTCGCTGCCGGTAATTATGTCGGGTTTGCGGTGTCAGGCACCGCGGGGAAGCGCGATTACCGTTAATTGGAGCGGCTCTCCCCAGCCCCGGCCCTGCTGCAGCTGCTGGAGCTGCCGCGTGACAGCGGCTTCGTGTGTGTACCCCCCCCCCCCGTCCCCCCCCATACACACACTCCATCCATCACCGACCCCTCCCTCCACCCCCCAAATCTGTCCCCGCAGGATGCCCGGGTCCTCCCCATCCTCCTGCCACATCCCTTTGGTGCTGTGGGTTTGGGTGAGGTGAGCCCTTTGGGTGCCCTCCTGGGTGTGCAGGTTCATCCACCCCACCCCAGAACACAGACACCCCCCCCAATATTGTGGGGTGCCTGTCTGGGGTCCCCATCCTCCTGCCACATCCCTTTGGTGCTGTGGGTTTGGGTGAGACGAGCCCTTTGGGTGCCCTCCTGGGTGTGCAGGTTTATCTCTACCCCCCCCCAGACATAGACACCCCCTCCCCAATATTGTGGGGGGCCTGCCTGGGGTCCCCATCCTCCTGGGGGGCCGCAGAAAGCTGGGGAGGGCTGGTGGGGGTACTCAGGGCTCCGCATCTCTGGTGGGAATCATCCTCCACTTGGGTGATAGGGAGTTGGGGGGGGGGGGGGAGAGAAGGAGGGGGGCTGAGCACACCCCACACCTAGGGTGCACGGAGGTGGGGGGTGGGGGGGTAATTTGGGGAGGGGGCTGCAGGCCAGGAGGGAGATGTCCTGCACTGGGAGCTGGGGCCTGGCGAGGGGGGGGTTAGGGGGAGGGGGTGGGGGGGATGTTGGGAGTGGGGGGGAAGGGGGGGTGTGTGTAGTGGGGGGGGTCTGGAGGAGCCGCTGGTGCCTCGTCCCAGGGGAGATGCGGCAGGAGCGCGGCGCCCGCCATCGATTTGTGATTACGGAGCCCAGGAAGAAAAATGAGGCGCTGGGGCTGCGGAGCCGCCGCCGTGATTTGTCGCCTCCTCGGCGTGTCCTGGCGGGGATGGGAATTGATTCGGGAGGCGCTGGCATCGCTCAGCCGGGCCCGGGGCGGGGGGGAGGTGGGGGGTGGGGAATGGGACATGGGGAGCTGGAGAGGGGGTGGAGGCTGGGGGCTCGGCGGGGACACGGGCGGCAGGACCTCCCCCCCCCCAAGATCTGTTTATGGGGCAAGGGGGTGCTCCCTCAGCCCTCCCCTCCCCCTCTCCACCTCTGGAGCTACCGGAGGGGGTCTGCGCTCCCCCCGACTCCCCTCCCATAAGGGGGCTGGGGTCCTTTTGGGGTTGGGGTCCCGGTCCTAGGTGGGCGCACGGCGGGTGCGGGGGCCGGTCCCCTCCCCGTCACCTCCCCGGTCCCCTCCCGGTCCCTCTCCCGGTCCCTCTCCCGTCCCCTCCCCGGTCCCTCTCCCGGTCCCTCTCCCGGTCCCCCTCCCGTCCCCTCTCCCGGTCCCTCTCCCGGTCCCCTCCCGTCCCCCTCCCGGTCCCCTCCCCGGTCCCTCTCCCGGTCCCCCTCCCGTCCCCTCTCGCGGTCCCTCTCCCGGTCCCCTCCCGGTCCCTCTCCCGGTCCCCTCCCGGTCCCCTCCCGGTCCCTCTCCCGGTCCCCTCCCCGTCCCCTCCCGGTGCAACCCCCTCCCGTCCCCTCTCGCGGTCCCTCTCCCGTCCCCTCCCGGTCCCTCTCCCGTCCCCTCCCGGTCCCCTCCCGGTCCCCTCCCGGTCCCTCTCCCGTCCCCTCTCCGGTCCCTCTCCCGGTCCCTCTCCCGTCCCCTCCCGGTCCCTCTCCCGTCCCCTCCCGGTCCCTCTCCCGGTCCCTCTCCCGGTCCCTCTCCCGTCCCCTCTCCGGTCCCTCTCCCGGTCCCCTCCCGGTCCCCTCCCGGTCCCCGCCGCCGCCACCAGAGGACGCCACAGGACTCCCGGAGGCCCCGGGACCGCCCCACGCGTGACACTCCCCCCCCTTCTCCTCCCCAAAACCCCACAGAGGGGGCTGCCCGGCCCCGGACAGAGCGAATCGGTGGGTGGCAGTGAGCCCGGTCCCGCGGGGACGTGATCCTGCCCTGCACACGCGTGTCAGCCATGAGCATGCGTGTCCTTGGCATGTGAGCGTGTGTCTCAGCTGCGTGCGCCTGCCTCAGCCATGTGCACGTGTGTCAGGCGTGTGCCCATAGGTCTTACCTGTGTGCATGCATGTATCAGCCACGTGTGCCTGCCTCAGCTGTGTGCCTGCATGTCCTACCCATGTGCATGCATGTATCAGCCACGTGTGCCTGCCTCAGCCAGGTGCACGTGTGTCTCAGCCATGTGCAAGCGTGTATTAGCCATGTGAGCATGTGTGCCTCGGCCATGTGCACGTCTGTCTCAGCCATGTGCATGTATGTATTAGCTGTATGAGTGTGTGCCTCAGCCATGTGCACCTGCCTTAGCCTTGTGCACGTGTGTCTCAGCTGTGTGCAAGCGTGTATTAGCCATGTGCATGCATGTATCAGCCATGTGCTCCTGCCTCAGCCATGTACCCATGTGTCTCAGCCATGTGCATGCATGTATCAGCCATGTGCTCCTGCCTCAGCCAGGTGCACGTGTGTCAGCTGTGTGCATGCATGTATCAGCCATGTGAGCATGTGTGCCTCAGCCATGTGCATGCATGTATTAGCCATGTGCATGCATGTATCAGCCACGTGTGCCTGCCTCAGCCGTGTGCACGTGTCTCAGCCGTGTGCCTGCATGTCTTAGCTGTGTGAGTCTGTGTCTCAGCCATGTGCACACGTGTCCCAGCCGTGTTTGCATGTCACACCCATGCACCCACATGCTGCCATCTCAGACCTGCTCTTGCCTGTCAGCCAGGGACACACCTCAGCCACGGTGCACACGTGTGTCCGTGTGTCCTCAGCCGTGTGCTGTGCTCAGTGTCTCTGTGTCACCCCGAGGGAGGAAGAGGCTGTTGTGGTGACTGCCCCGTGTCGCGGGTGACCCCGGTTATCCAGGGTTGGGGAACCCAACCGATGGATGCCGCGGCTAGGGGGGTTAATCCTGGGGTGGGCTCCGGGAAACACCTCCTGATGCCACAGTGGAATGACCTGACCCCCCAGGTCAGGTAACAGGATGCTGAGGGAAGGGGGATGTGCCCCCCCCCCCAACACTTTGGAGATGGAGGGACCCATCACTTGGGTACCAGGTCACAGAGGGAAGGGGGATGTGCCCCCCCTTCCCCCCAACACCTTGGGGAAGGAGGGACCCGTTACTTGGGTACCAGGATGCTCCACCCACACCTGGCTGTGCGTCGCGACGGGTTGCGATAGCGCCGACACACGATATGGTGCTGCCCATCCCCTCACTTCACCCAACACCTCACTTCATGGTGCTGCCCATCCCCTGGTGGGGGGGGGGAGGGCGTCACTCCTTCCCCCTTCCCTTGGTGTTGCCCGATGGAGGGGACCTTCCATCCCCAAGGTGTTGGAGGGGGTGGGGGGTGTATCCCCCTTCCCTCAACATCCTGGTACCCAAGTGATGGGTCCCTCCATCCCCAAAGTGTTGGGGGGAAGGGGAGGGCACATCCCCCTTCCCTCAGCATCCTGGTACCCAAGTGATGGGTCCCTCCATCCCCAAAGTGTTGGGGGGAAGGGGGGCACATCCCCCTTCCCTCAGCATCCTGGTACCCAAATGATGGGTCCCTCCATCCCCAAGGTGATGGTGGGAGTTGGTGGGGGGCACATCCTCCCTTCCCTCAGCATCCTGGTACCCAAATGATGGGTCCCTCCATCCCCAAGGTGATGGTGGGAGTTGGTGGGGGGCACATCCTCCCTTCCCTCAGCATCCTGGTACCCAAATGATGGGTCCCTCCATCCCCAAGGTGATGGTGGGAGTTGGGGGGGGCACATCCTCCCTTCCCTCAGCATCCTGGTACCCAAGCGATGGGTCCCTCCACCCCCAAGGACGTGTCCCCCCAGGCTCCATCCCCTTGTCCCCAGGCCGGGGCTCCTCCTGCGCCGTGGCTCAGTGGGGGCCATGCGATCGAGCTCGTTAATCCAGCGGTTAATTACTGCCTGTTTGTTTATTGTTTGTTTGCTTTAGTTGGGATGAATCTTTCATGCCGGTTCCCAGCTCGCCCCGCCGAGCGCCGGGGAGATTTACAGCACGGGCATGAGCAGGGACTTAACGAGGCAACGGCCTCGTTAGCGGCGCGGGGCGGCTCTGGGTCACCCTCTCAGGGAGGTTTTGGGGTGGTGGGGTGGTGGGGTGGGGGGAGTGCTGGGGGAAGCACAACCAGTGGGTCACAGCTGTGGGGACTGGAAGGCTCCTGTTGAGGTGGGGGAGACCCCTACTGAGGCGGGGGCATCCCTAATGAGGAGGGGGGCACACCCATTGAGGTGGGGGACACCCCTATTGAGGGGGGGCACCCCTACTGAGGAGGGGGCACCCCCATTTAGGTGGGGGACACCCCTATTGAGGTGGGAGGCACGCCATTGAAGTGGGGGACACCTCCATTGAGGTGTGGGACACCCCTGATGAGGTGGGGGACACCCTTATTGAGGTGGGGACACCCCTACTGAGGAGGGGGACACCCCTATTGAGGTGGGGGACACCCCCATTGAGGAGGGGGACACACCTATTAAGGTGGGAGACACCCCCATTGAGGTGGGGACACCCCTATTGTGGTGGGGGACACCTCTATTGGGGTGGGGGGCACTCCCATTGAGGAGGGGGGCACACCCATTGAGGTGGGGGACACCCCTATTGAGGTGGGGGGCACCCCATTGAGGAGGGGGACACCCCCATTGAGGTGGGGGGCACCCCTATTGAGGTGGGGAACACCCCACTGAGGTGGGGGGCACCCCTATTGAGGAGGGGGACACCCCCATTGAGGTGGGGGACACCCCTATTGAGGTGGGGAACACCCCACTGAGGTGGGGGGCACCCCTATTGAGGAGGTCCTGGAAGGAGAGGTGCTGGGAGCTATGGGGCAGCGGGCTGTGTAATGGGGGGGGGGGGTGGGGGGGGGGGGGTTGGGGTGGGGGTGGGGGTATAGGGACAGGGGGGGCTGGGCTGGGAGCCATTGGGAAGCGGGATGCTCAGGTGTGGGCAGGTGCAGCCCCTGGAGCCTGGGCTGCAGCAGCTCCTGTTAATGAAGCACTTCATCACGGTGGGGAAAAAGGGGGGGGTTGGGGGGAAGGGGGGGGCACCCAATTCAGGATGATGAATTCCCCGCACCAGCAGCCCTGCTTCTCCTTCAGCTTGAGTAATGTTTGGGGGGGGGGCTGTGAAATCACCCGCCACAGCCACAGCCCCCCCCCCAGGCCCCACCAGCCCCCCAAACTGAAGTGGGGTGCTCCGAAGCAGACCTGGACCAGGTCCCCCACCCCCCCCTCCCCCCAGACCCCCAAACACTGCTGGGTACCCTCAGAGCATCCCAGCACCGCTTCCACGGATCCAAACACACCCCACGACCCCCCCCATCACTGTGCTCTGCCCCCATTCCCCCCACCCCCCACCTCCAGACCGGCTTTTCCCACTACCAGGGTGTGACCAGCCCCCCGTAAGGGTCTGGGGGGTAACTTCCCCCAGGCTGCTGAGGCGCCGGTGATACAGAGCACCAGCTCCCATCTGCACAGCAGCAGCTGCTCCTGCCAGGGAGATTTGCAGCCCTGAGCGGGGATGGGGGGTGGTGTCATTTATCAGAAATGGGGGGGGGGGATGCTGAGGGGGGTGGGAAACATGGGCTGAGTTGTCAGAACAAATCACTCGAGTCATCGTTCACCGGGGTTGGGGGGAGGAGGGGGGAAGGTGTGGAGCGACCTGTGAGGGGGTTGCAGGTGGAGGGAAGGGGCTGCTGGGCCCTTGTACGCAGAGGGAAACTGAGGCACGGGTGCGTTTTGGGACCCGGAGGGGGGTCCAAACCCAAAGCTCGGTGCTAACCCAGGTGTCGGGGTTCACTCTGGGAGAGCTGGAGAGGGGTCAGAGGAGAGATGCTGAGAGGGCTGGACCAGCTCCCCTCTGGGGAGAGGCTGAGGGAGCTGGTCTGGGTCAGCCTGGAGAAGAGAAGGCTGTGGGGGGACCTCATTGCAGCCTGCCAGTCCCTGAAGGGAGCAGAGGAACAGGAGGGGAATGGGCTTGTTCAAGGGCAGAGCCTGGCAGGACAAGGGGGCTGGAGTGAAGCTGGAGGAGGGAAGGGGGAGAGGAGAGCTTGGGGGGAAGTTCTGTGCAGAGAGAGTGGGGAGGGGCTGGCAGGGGCTGCCCAGAGAGGGGGTGGGTGCCCCGTGTCTGGGGGTGTCGAAGGCCAGGTTGGCTGGGGCCCTGGTCAACCTTGTGTAGCTCCAGGCCTGGAGGTTGGTGTCCCTGCCTGTGGCAGGGGGTTGGAGCTCTGGGACCCTTGGGGTCCCTCCCAACCCAGCCCAGGCTGGGATTCTCTGACCCCACTCCCAGCACCCTCCCCCCCATCACCCTTCCAGCCTGCAGCGTCCCTGGGCCGGGAGCCCCGTCCCGTCCCGTCCCGCCCCGTCCCTCCCAGCCCAGCCCAGCCCCAGACGCCTCCCTCGCATCTCCCGTTCCCCCCCCATCCTCGGCCGGCACTCGGGCGCCCGACGCCGCGGCCGGACCTTCCCCACGCCCCCCGCCATGAAGGGCCCCCTGCTCGGAACCATGTTCTCCCGCCACGTCAAGCGGCACCCCGGAGTGAGTCCCACCCCCCCCTCCAGACCCTCTCCTCTCTGGGACCCCACCTTCTCCCCCAACCCCTCTGCATCCCTCTCCTCCTCCTCCGGACACCCCACAGCCCCCGTCCCATCCTTGCCCTTCTCTCCCCACATCCCTGTCCTTCATCCCACATCCTTCTGCCCCTTCCCATGGCCCCAATTCCTCCTGCCCCCTCTGCCCCGTGCACCCTCACCAGCCTCCTCTTCCTCCCACCCCCCAAGCCCCCTCTCAGCCACCCCAGGGTGTCCTTGCTCACCAGCTTCCCCCTCACACCATCCCCAGGCTCTGGCAGCATCCCCCAGGTACATGGGGTGGTGCTGGTGGTCCCGGTGGTCCCCAGCCCCTTACCAAGGGCAGGAGAGCCCACCCCGTGCTGCCCAACCCGCTCCATCCCTCCGGAGCCGTCGAGGGGGCCACACTGCTGGGGTGAAGGGTGCTGCTCTGTGTCCTCCCCTTGCTTCCAGGGGCATCTTTGAGGGGGTGGGAATGTGAAGCGAGCCCCCCTTCCACCCCTCCCCGGGCAGCCCCAGGTTTGAAGTTCACACTCCCATCCTCCCAGCACCCCCCAACCCCACCAGCCGCCCCCCTCCCCCCCCCAGTAAAAATCTCCAGCTGAGGCTGGAAGATGCTTTAAAAAACCCTTCTAAACCACAAACACTCCAAAAGCTGCCAGGCTGAGCACCCCCCCACACCCCCCCCACTGTCAGGGGAGATTCCTGCCCCCTCCCTTCTCCCCCCATCAGCTCCCCACCAGTCTGCACCCACCACCCAGGGACCTGGCAGGGGCTGGTGGCCTGGGCAGGGTGTGTGAGCTGCGAGCTGGGCTGCACGTAAGCTGCTGGCTCGGGGGGGGGTGTGTGTGGGGGGTGGGTAGAGCTGGGAAGGATGAGGAGCCAGCGCCCAGCATCTGGATCCCTGGCTCCGTGTCCGGCCCCGGCAGGGAATGGGGACCCAGGGCTGGAGCAGGAGCCACGCTGGGGGTGGGAAAGGTGGGTTCCTGCATGCAGCGCTCCTGGGTGCTTTTTGTATCCTGGGGGAGCACGGACAGACAGGCAGATGGATGGACAGGGCCCCTGCGCTCCCCCACAGCATTTCTGTGCACAGAGCTGGGGGGGGTGGGTTGGGGTTCATCCCCAGCCATCCCCATCTGTCAAACAAGCATGATTTAGGGGGGTGGGTGTACAACACAAAGGGGTCCCCCCAAACAGAGCGTGTGAAGGGGATGTGGTCCTGAGCCTCCTGCCCGGAGGGGGGGTCGGGGGTGGGGTGAGGGGGGTGTCTGGATGTGCCTGGAGGGTGCTGGGTCAGTTTTTGACGTGTCATCCCTGGGCTGCGGCCCAGGGCAGGTACGTCAGCGCTTCCACCTGGCACTGGAGCCTGGCGCTGGCAGTGATGGATGGGCCCAGCTACGCCCGGGCAGCCTGGCAGGATGCAGCCCTGCCTTGCCAGGGTGGGATGGGGGAGTGGGGAGGGGTGGGGGGGACTGCACAGGGCTCTCTGGGTACCAGGCAGAGCTCAGCATGGCACCCCACATCCCCTCACCTCCCCTCAACCTGGGATGGCGATGCGCGAGGGGCTTCTGTGCCCCCCCACCCCCCTCACCCAACACCTTCCCGTGGTTGTTGCCTCCTTCCTGCTCATCTTTGCAGCTGGAGAGGGTGCAGGGGGGCCAGGTCCCCCTCTGCTTCCTTCGCTGCCGTGGCGCTTGGAAGGGCTGGGTGAGGGATGGCAGCTGGGACCGGCCAGGCTGGATGGGGAGGAGGCAAGGGGGGCCGAGCCCCACTGCTGGTGGAGGTGGGGGGGTGTGTCCTGGGGAGCAGCACAGCTCCCACCGTGGGGGCTGCAGGGCCAGCACAGCACGGCACCGGCAGCAGGTTAATGTTTAAGGTCAAGCCCACGGTGTGCCTTGGTTACCTCGGGAGGGGGAGGTTCAGGCCCCAGATGAGGCTCCAGAGCCCCTCACCAGCTGCGGAGAGCGGCTCCCCCCGCCTCCCCGCCCCCCTTTAATTCTTCCCAGGCATTAATTACCCAGAAGGTGTCAGCAGCAGATGGTGAGAGGAGCCCGCCGCCCTGACTCTCCTCCAGCAGACACCGGCAATTCCCGGTGCTGCCCAGCTCCTCTTGACGGGCGGTTGGGCAGCGGCCACTGCCAGACCCGCTGGCACCCGGCCACCGGATCATTATCTGCTGATGCCTCCGACCTCCTGGATCGGCACCCGGCATCTGCCAGGGGCTCCAGCAGCCGTGCTGAGGGGGGTGGTGGGGGCACCGAGCGAAGGACGTGGCTGGGGAAAAGGTGTGGTGGGGGGGGGTCCGTTTGGGGGAGCAAATGGATCCAGTTGGGGAGCTGGGAAAGGAGCATTTGGGGAAGGAAGTGGGGGGGGGGGGGATACATCCAACCCACAACCCCCTCCCCTTCCCCATGCAGGTGATGGAGGTGCAGTTAGGCAGGACCTTGGGGTTGCTGTTCGCCCAAGTGGGGAAACTGAGTCAGGGTGGGTGGGAGGAGGGAGTGGCGGCGGTGGGTGGGATGGATGGATGGATGGATGGATGGATGGATGGATGGATGGATGGATGGATGGATGGATTTGTTGTTCAGCTCTTGCTGATGAGCAGAGCTGTAAATACAACCCCGGAGCTCGGGGATGGGACCGGCGCGGCGCTGGTGGCCGCTCCACACTAATGGGCACCGAGAGGCACCGGCCGCGTTCGCCCTCCCAGGGGCAGCGGCTGGCGGGAGGCTCATTACGCCTCGAGCATCTTCCCCGCCGCGGGGGCCGCGGCAATTTGGGGGAGGTCAGGAACCGCTTCGTCTCGGCTCCGATTGAGGCCACATCCCCCCGGGCACCGGGGGATCGGCTGCGCTAGAGAAACTTGGGGGGGTGGTGGGTGGGTTTGGGGGGGGGGCGGAGAGGATGGAGCTGGGCACCCTGCACAGCACGATGAGACACCCCCCCCCCCGTGTGAGCTGGGAGGGGTGAAGGGACCCTCCCTGGGTAGGGGGTGGTTGTTGGGTGCCCCCTTGACTCTACACCTGGGATGAACCCACCCACCCCCCCCCCACTCCCACCCCTCATCTTGTGCATCCCTGGGAGATGATGGGGAAGGGGCGCCAAGGGCCAAATCCTGCTGCAGCCCACCAGCCCCTCAACCAGCACCCTCAGCACACAGGGAAGGAGACCCCAGGCTCCTTGTGCAGGGGTGAGGAGGCGGTGGGGGTGGGGGGAAGCACACAGTGAAAGGTGGCGGGGGGCGGGGGGGGGGGGTTGTGGGGGGAGAAGTGATTTCTCATTCCAAATCCAATTCCTCTCCAGCACGAGCCGATTTTTCTCTCCCTCTTTTAATTCAGTCACTCAAGCTGACAGCTACACTGTGTAGGGAGCCTGGCTACAGGATTGTGCTGCCATATTCCCCCTGTAAATCTCGGGGGTGTCAGCTCTCCCTTTCACTCTCCGCTCGGCCTGATAAATATTCATTTTATTGGGGTATTTTTCATTCCTCCCTCTCCCTCTCTCTCTCTCTCTCTCTCCCCTCTCCTCTCCTCTCTTCTCTCTGCAGCTCGTTCCCCTCATTGGCTTCATCAGCCTGGGCCTGGGCAGCGCTGTCCTGTACCTGCTGAGGCTGGCACTGTACAGCCCAGATGTCAGGTATGAGTTGGGGTGCACCCAGGCACCCCTCAAGAGCTCGCCCTGCACCCCTGGGACTGAGCGGAGAGGGGTGATGCAACGGGGGGGGTGGGAGCGCAAAGCGCCTGCACCCCCGCTCCAGCATCGTCGTCATGGGGAGATGGATACGGGGTGCTGAGCCAAACCCTGGGTGTGGAGGTGCCCTAAAGGGGTGGGGGAAGTGGGGGGGCCCCCCAGCCCTCTCCTCACTTAGGGGAGGAGGAGATGGGGGGTCCCTTCGACCCTGCTGCGCCACGAGCCAGAGGGAGGATACAGGGATGGATGGGGAGGGATGCGGGGCTGGGTGATGAGGCAGGTGGGTGATGTGGAGGGTGGGGGGTGGAGTGGGGCGGGGGGGCGGGATGGGGAGTCAGTGGAGGAGCAGGGAGAGGGGATGGACAGACCGAAACCTGCGTGAGGATGGACGGACAGACAGACTAAACCCTCAAGGACGGACGGACGGATGGATGGATGGATGGGAGAGGAGGCGTGAGGGCGAGTGTGTGGGGGGTGCTGGGCGCAGGAAGGGGGGTGCTGTGTGCCCCCCCGGTCCCCGTGCTGTCTAATATTTGTTTGCTCCCGGTAAAACGCTCATTGATTTAATTTGGCGCCAGCTGCCCGGGGTACTTAGCGCAGCAATTAGCGCATCCAGGCACCTTGGCTTTGATGATGCGTGAGGAGGTGGGGGGGGGGGGGTGCGTGTGTGTGATGAAACACCAGCAGCATCCCCCCCTCCTTCCCCCCCCGGCACATTAATGCTGTTAAACAGCTCCAGGGGGCTGCGTTTGCAGCACAGACCCCCCCCTCCCCAGCCTCCCCGCCCCCCTTCCCCATCCCCCCAACACGCACATCTTCCCAGATGGAAAATTCTGCTCTTGGCCAACGCCAGCGGATTAGGGGGGGGGGGGGAGTGAGGAGGGGGGCACAAGCTGCTCTCTCCAGGGATCCATCCCACGGCTCTCTGGCCTTCCAGAACCCCCCGGGACGGGATGGGACACGTCCTCATCGGGAAGGCTGAGGCTGACCAGCACCAGCTGCCCCGTCCTGTCCTCTTGCACACCCAGGAGCTCTGCACACCCAGGAGCTCTGCACACCCAGGAGCTTTGCACACCCAAGAGCTTTGCACACTCAAGCTTTGCACACCCAAGCTCTGCACACTCAAGCTCTGCACACCCAGGAGCCTTGCACACCCAAGAGCTTTGCACACCCAAGCTCTGCACACCCAGGAGCTCTGCACACCCAAGCTCTGCACACCCAAGCTCTGCACACCCAGGAGCTCTGCACACCCAGGAGCTCTGCACACCCACAGCTCTGCACACTCACCATCTTTGCACACTCACAAGCTCCTCAGACCCCATCAGAACCCCCTCCCCCCCCCGCCATCCTCCCCAAACCGCAGCAGAACTGGGGCGCACAGCAATGCCAGCTGCTGGGGGCACTGGTGGGGATGGGGGGAGGGGAACTGGGGGTGGGGGGGCTGTCTGCTCCTCCTCCCCCCCGCCCCTCACAGGCGCTGACATCGCCCCTCGCAGCTGGGACCGCAAGAACAACCCCGAGCCCTGGAACAAGCTGAGCCCCACGGACCAGTACAAAGTGAGCACTGGGCGAACTGGGGGCACTGGTTTGGGGCCAAGACACCGCGTCCTCCCCAGGGCAGAGCAGTGCTCAGAGCTGGGGAGGGGACCACTGGACACCCCCTCCCCAAAAGCGATGGCAGTGGCAGAGCTGATCCCCTCCTTTTCTCTCGACCCCCCCCCCCCCTCCAGTTTCTGGCAGTTTCCACCGACTACAAGAGCCTCAAGAAGGAACGTCCCAGCTTCTGAGCCCCCCCCCAGGACAGGGGAGAGGACCTCCACCCCCCCAGAAGCACCCCCACAGCCCCCACCCCAGGGCTTGGTACTGGGTCACCTCAGCACCCCCAAACCCGGGGGGGGGGGCTGTACCCCCCCAATAAACCATGTCATCATTCTGAGCACGATGTGACAGCCACCCCAGCGTGTCCCCCCCGTGTCGTCCCCCCCCATCCCCCTGCTCCCCAGCACGTGGTGCCTGCATTGAACTCTTCGGGGAGTCATTAATTACTGGGGGGGGGACACGCGGGGCCGGGGGGGAGCAGGAAACTGGTTGTTTCCCAGGCCCCACAACCAGAGGAGACATTAAACACCCCCCCCGGGAAGGCTGGGCTGGGGGGGGGGTTCCTGGCCCCTGGGTACATTTCCGCTCTCCCACGCTCCAAAGGACCCCCCCAGCCCAGGAAAGGGGGGGTGTTTGTGGGGGTGTCACACACACACACACGTCTGAGGATGCTCGTGTGTGTCCAGCACTGTGGGCACCCCCTGCACCCCCCTCCTCCCCAGGCTACGTGCCATGGGGCACAGGCTGGCCTTGGCCGGGGGGGGCGGGGTGTGAGGGTGTGTGTGTGGGGTGGATGCTGCCCAGTGGTGTTTGGTTTGGCTGGGGCCCTGGGGGGGCTCCCAGCCAGTAAATATGGAACAGATGAGGCATAGCGGGACGTGCTGGGGCACAGGCAGCCACCAGCCCTGCCAGGGCCTGGGGGGGGGGCAAAGGGATGGTGCTGGTGGCTCTGCCCTCCCCTCCCCCCCAAGAAGGAGAGCAGCATGGCCAACCCCCCACCCCACCAGCCTGATGTGGTGCTCAGCAAACACCCCCCCCCAGCTTCAGAACCACCCCCTGGGTGAAGCTCCAGAGTGGAGGAGAAAGGGTGGGGACACTGAGGCAGGATGGGGGGACACACACATGGATGGACAGTGGGACCTGGGGGTGCAGACTCCCTCCCCTCCACTGGGTCCTGGCAGGGTGCAGGGGGTCTGGGGACACCATCCCCTACACCCCCCATCACCAGCCCCTCCCTCTCAGCCCAGCATCCACACACCTCTGCACAGGCTCTGCCCCCACCTTTATTTAGCAACACCCCCTCCCCCGCCCCCCCTGTAGAAAAGTGCAAGACTTGGCCAGAGGGGACGAGGCTGGAGCAAGGATTGGTCCCTCCCACCCCCCCCCTCAACCAGGAGCTGTGTGTTGGGGGGTGGGGTGTCTCTGTACCCTAACACTGAGAGCAGGATGGGATCCCAAAGGTGCTGGTGGGTAGGGGAACGAAGTGGAGCAGGGAATGCAGAAAGAGAAGGGGTTTAACCCCCCCCATCAAGGTGATCCCAGCCTGGCAGGAGGTGGGGGGAGCTGCTCCCACCCCCCTCAGTGGTCGGTGAAGCCGGGCATGGGGAAGGCACGAGCGAAGGTCTCCACGCGCTGGCGCAGGTCGGCCAAGCGCTGCTGCGTCTCCACGTCCTGCAGCAAGAAGGTCTTGAACTCCTGGAGCTTGTCTGGGGTGGGGGGGAAGCAAAATTGGGGGGGGGTGTCAGAAATTAGAGCAGCCCCTTTCCCTGCCCTGGAAAGGCAGGGAGAAGCTTATGGGGTGGGGGGCTAGTCCTCAGGCTTGGATGGGCGAGATGCTGAGTGGCACCTGGGAAGGGTTTGGGGGGGGGTGTTGGGGAGGGGAGGGGGAGGTTGGGAGACCCTGAAATGAGGGGGGTGGGAGACTCAGGAAAAGGGAGGCTGGGACATCCAAGGAGGGGGAGGCTGGGGGACTTGGAAATGGGGGGCTGGGACGTCTGGGAAAGAGGGTGCTGGGACATCCAGGGAAGGGGGTTCTGGGAGACCCAGAAATGGGGGGGGGATGGGAGACCCAGGGAAGGGGGTGCTGGGACACCTGGAATGGGGGGAGGCGGGGCTGGGACATCTGGGAAGGTGGTGCTGGGACACCCAGGGAAGGAGGGGGCTGGGACACCCCAGAAGGGGGTTGGGGGGCTGAGACATCCTGGAAGGGGGGGCTGGGACACCCCAGAAGCAGGGGGAGGGGCTAGGACATCTGGGAAGGGGGTGCTGAGACATCCTGGAAGGGGAGCAGGGCTTGGACATCTGGGAAGTGGGGTGAGCTGGGACACCCCGGAATGGGGGGGCTGGGACACCCAGGAAGGGGGGCTGGGACACCCCGGAATGGGGGGGTCTGGGGTCTCCCCTGACGCACTGGTTCTGCTCTTGACCGCCAGCCCCAGGGCGATGCCCTCGTCGATGAACTCCACGACCTTCTGGAAATCCTCCTCGCGGAAGTGGCGGGATGTCAGCGCGGGGGCACCTGCGGGGCAGAGCGTCAGGGCTGGGGGCACCCTCTGCAGATGCCAACAGCACCAAGGGGCTCCCCAAATTGCCACCCTACAGGGTCCTGTGCCCCAAATTCCCAGGTGGAAGGGAGGAAAACAGAGCGGGGGTGTTTGCTTGTGAAAGCTCAGGGACCCCCACCCAAGGGAAGGGGTTGGATGGGAGGAGGCAGGAAGACACCCCCACCCCCGCCTGCCCAAAGCAGGCCCCTCACCCAGGCGCAGCCCCCCAGGCGTGAGTGCGCTCTTGTCCCCTGGGCACGTGTTCTTGTTGGCGGTGATGGAGACGAGCTCCAGCACCCGCTCGGCGCGGGCGCCGTCGATGCCCTTGGGCCGCAGGTCCACCAGCACCAGGTGGTTGTCGGTGCCCCCTGGGGAGGGGAGGGAAAGGGGTGAGGGGTCTCTCAACCAGGTGCACCCCCCCCTTACCTCCCGTCCCCCTTCCTCCCCATTATCTCCCCGCCACACTGCCTCCCATTATTTCCACACACTATTCCCCATTACCCCCCCCACTGCCCTCCATTATTGTGCCCACACTGCCCCCATTGTCCCTCCCACTGCCCCTTATTCCCCCCCACTACCCTCCATTATCCCCCCTATTGCCTCCCCTTAACCCCCCCACTGCCCTCCATTAACCCCACTGCCCCCCATTATCCTCCTCACTGCCCCCCTTAACCCCCCCCCCACTGCCCCCCATTATCCCCTCCACACTCCCCACCAAGACAGAGCGGTGCCACTCACACCCCACTACAGCCTCATGTCCCCCCAATCCTTGTCCCCAAAAGCCAGGGGGTGTGGGAGGGCTGTGGGGGGGCCACGCTGTACCTGACACCAGGGTGTACCCACGCTGCAGCAGCGCCTGTGCCATGGCTTTGGCGTTCTTCAGCACCTGCTGGCAGTACTGGCGGAACGCTGGCGAGCTGGCCTGGAGCAGGGAGACCCCGTCAGCGCAGGGTGTGGGTCACCCCAAACCCCACACCCCTCCCCAGCCTCGTGCCACGGGCACGGACCTGTTTGAGGGCCACAGCCACGGCGGCGATGGCGTGGTTGTGGGGTCCCCCTTGCAGGGAGGGGAAGACGGCGAAGTTGATCCTGTCCTCCAGGTCGTAGAGCGTCTCTTTGCCCGTCTTCTTATCCACCCAGCGCACGCCCTTGCGGTAGAAGATCAGCCCCGACCTGGCAGTGACAGAGAGAGAGAGAGATGGCACCGCTCCTCCCGCCCGCCATCGCCCGCGGAGAGGGCTCGGACCCCTGCACCACGCCACAGTGGCACGACCTCTGCTCTGTGCATCCCCCTCCCCGCATCACCACGGCTTCATCATCATCATCACAGCATCATCGCATCATCACCATGGCATCCTGCATCACCGTGGCAACCCGCATCATCGCATCATCATCACCGTGGCAACCCGCATCATCGCATCATCATCACCACGGCATCCCGCATCACCACAGCATCCCGCATCATCATCGCAGCATCACCACAGCATCCCGCATCATCATCGCAGCATCACCACAGCATCCCGCATCATCGCATCATCATCGCAGCATCACCACAGCATCCCGCATCATCGCATCATCATCGCAGCATCACCACAGCATCCCGCATCATCGCATCATCATCGCAGCATCACCACAGCATCCCGCATCATCGCATCATCATCGCAGCATCACCACAGCATCCCGCATCATCGCATCATCATCGCAGCATCACCACAGCATCCCGCATCATCGCATCATCATCGCAGCATCACCACAGCATCCCGCATCATCGCATCATCATCGCATCATCACCACAGCATCCCGCATCATCGCATCATCATCGCATCACCACAGCATCCCGCATCATCGCATCATCATCGCATCACCACAGCATCCCGCATCATCGCATCATCATCGCATCACCACAGCATCCCGCATCATCGCATCATCATCGCATCACCACAGCATCCCGCATCATCGCATCATCACCGCATCACCACAGCATCCCGCATCATCGCATCATCACCGCATCACCACAGCATCCCGCATCATCGCATCATCACCGCATCACCACAGCATCCCGCATCATCATCACCGCATCACCACAGCATCCCGCATCATCATCACCACAGCATCCCGCATCATCATCACCACAGCATCCCGCATCATCATCACCACAGCATCCCGCATCATCATCACCACAGCATCCCGCATCATCATCACCACAGCATCCCGCATCATCATCACCACAGCATCCCGCATCATCATCACCACAGCATCCCGCATCATCATCACCACAGCATCCCGCATCATCATCACCACAGCATCCCGCATCATCATCACCACAGCATCCCGCACCATCACATCATCATCACCACAGCATCCCGCATCACTGTGGCATCCCACATCACTGTGGCATCCCACATCATCGCATCATCATCACAGCATCCCGCATCATCACATCGTCATCATCACAGCATCCCACATCATCACAGCATCCCACATCATCACAGCATCCCACATCATCACAGCATCCCACATCATCACAGCATCCCACATCATCACAGCATCCCACATCATCACAGCATCCCACATCATCACAGCATCCCACAGCACTGCATCATCATCACAGCATCATCACAGCATCCTGCATCACCATGGCATCCTGCATCATCACATCATCCCCGCAGCATTCCCCCAGGGAGGGGTGGTCAGGCTGCAGCCTCACCTGGCTCCGCGCAGGGTCTTGTGGGTGGTGCTGGTGACCAGGTCCGCGTGCTCGAAGGGTGACGGGATGGCCTTGGCCGCCACCAGCCCGCTGATGTGCGCCATGTCGGCCAGCAGGTACGCCTTCACCTCCTCGCACACCTGGGCAGGCGGGGCACAGCCTGACGGCTCGCTCGCACCCTGCCCCCGCGCACACGCACGGCACACGTGGGGCACACGCATGTGATGGAGCCCGTGGCACATGCATGTGATGGAGCCCGTGGCACATGCATGTGATGGAGCCCGTGGCACACGCCTGGCACACGTGGGGCACATGCATGTGATGGAGCCCGTGGCACACGCATGTGATGGAGCCCGTGGCACATGCCTGGCACACGTGGGGCACACGCATGTGATGGAGCCCATGGCACACACCTGGCACACGTGGGGCACACGCATGTGATGGAGCCCATGGCACACGTGTGATGGAGCCTATGGCACACACACACATGATGCAGCCCATGGCACATGCCTGGCACACATGGGGCGCATGCATGTGATGGAGCCCGTGGCACATGCCTGGCACACGTGTGGCACACGTGCATCATGGAGCCAGGGGCACACGCGTGCCATGGAGCCCACCAGCTCGTACCTTCTTCATGCGGGCGTAGTCGATGAGGCGGGCGTAGGCGCTGGTGCCGGCGATGACGAGGCGAGGACGGAAGAGCCGCGCTGTCACCTCTAGCTGCTCGTAGTCGATGAGCCCAGTGGCTGGCTG
Source organism: Hypotaenidia okinawae (assembly GCA_027925045.1). Taxonomy (NCBI): domain Eukaryota; kingdom Metazoa; phylum Chordata; class Aves; order Gruiformes; family Rallidae; genus Hypotaenidia; species Hypotaenidia okinawae. Next base: position 1,470,393 of record BSDF01000029.1, on the reverse strand, counting down.
TGAGGACAGACGGACAGACAGCTTGCAGACAGACGGCTTGTGCACGCTGCTCCCAGCGCACGCTGGGCTGAGCCAAGGCACTGGGACACGACGGGCACTCAGGGAGGGGGGCACAGAGGGGGACGGAGCAGCTCAGGCACCCCAGGGGTTCCACCACGATCAGCAGCCCAGCCAGCAGACCCCCTCCCCAAATTCCCCCCAGCACCCCCCTCCCCACCCCCTTCCTCAGCTCACGTCGAGTTTGTAGGGCATCGACTCGAAGAAGATGGATGTTGCTGAGATCCGCTTCACGTCCGACATGTACCCGTGCGTGAGGCTGCGGGGGAAGCAGGGGTGCAGGATGAGGCTGGGACCCTCAGGAGGCAGCAAGCCCCCCGCCACCCCCCTGCCCCGCCACCTACTGTCCCCCATCGGGCAGGTCCAGCCCCATGAGGCGGTCGTGGGGCTGCAGCAGGGCCGTGTAGGCTGCGAAGTTGGCTGGAGACCCCGAGTAGGGCTGCACGTTGACGCCCCAGCGCGCAGGGTCCAGGTCGAAGGCCTCCAGCGCCCGCTGCTCACACAGCAGCTCGATCTGATCCACCACCTCGGCTCCACCGTAGTACCTGCGCGAGGAAAGGGGAGGGGGTGATGGCGTGGCGGGGGGTCTTCCTCCCACCCTGCCCCACAGGGGAGCTCAGTGCAGAGGACAGCCTTCCCCAGGGCTCCCCTTAGCCAAATGCTGGATGTGGGAGGCTCCCCCGATGCCCCCCCTCCCACACCCCCAAGACCCCGCTCCCCCTCTTTACCTCTTGCCAGGGTACCCCTCTGAGTACTTGTTGTTGAGGCAGGAGCCCAGAGCCTCCAGTGCTGCCCGGCTGCAGAAATTCTGGTGGGAAAGAGGAGGTCAGAGACAGGACAGCAAAGCTCCCCCTTGAGCAGGGGTCCCCCGGGACCCTCACCACCCCCTGCCCCAAGCACCCCAAGCCCCACCTCAGAGGCGATGAGCTCCAGCCCCCGGCACTGCCGATCCTTCTCCTTCTGGACCAAGGTCCACATCTCAGGGTCGCTCTCAGCCAGGCTCTCCTGCCCTGTCCAGCCCGGCACGGGACTGGTGGCAGCCGCTGCGGCGGTGCCATGCTGTGCCCGGCGGGTGCCGGCGGCCACCTGGGCCCCGCAGCGCTGCAGGGCCTGTGCAGGAAGAGGGGGCTGACAGGCTGCCACCCTTACACAGCCAGGGACCCCCAAAGAGCCCCTGGGATGGCAGGTGACAGTCGCAGGAGCAAGACCTTGGTGTCCTGTCTCCAAGCCCTGGAAGGGGCATGTGGGTACACCCCAAGGCACATGGGGACCCTGGGGACTCCCAAGGCACACAGGGACCCTGGGGATCCCTAAGGCACTTGGGGACCCTGGGGGCCCCCAAGGTGCACAGGGACTCTGGGGATCTCTAAGGAACATGGGGATCCCGGGGATCCCTAAGACTCATGGGGACCCTGGGGACCCCCAAGGTGCATGGAACCCCTGGGGATCCCCAAGGTGCACAGGGACCCTGGAGATCCCTACAGAACACGGGGACCCTGGGGACACCTAAGGTGCACGGCGACCCTCCCCACCCGCAAGGTGTCCCAGGGCAGGAGCATCCCACCCCCACTAAGAGCAGGCAGACCACCACCCAAACCCAAACCCCCACCCCCACCCCCGGCGGGTGCTGAGCACGTGCGTGGGACGGACCCACAGGCACCCACCCCCCGCTGTGGATGGTGATGGGGAGGGGTGGGTGTGCTGCGGGACCCCCCTTCCCCGGTGTCCCCACTGCTCCCTTCAGCAAGGGGGGCACAGAAGGGACCCCAAACCACCCCCCCGCCCCCTCGCTTCCCCCAGCCGGCGGTGCCCGGGCGCGGGTGATGTAACCACGGGCGCCCCATTGCATCACCCGCGGGGACGCGGTCCCGGGCAGGGGCCAAGGCCGGCGGGGGGTGAGGTGGGGGGGTGGGGGGTGGGTGCCAAGTCCCAGGGACTTTGGGACGGACGCAAAGTCCGCGGTGGGGGGAGGGGGGGTCGGGCCGAGGGGGGAGCGGTGGGTGTGTGAGGTGGGGGGGTGCCCCGGTGCCCAGCCCCGGCGGGGATGGGATGGGGGGGTGGGGGGAAGGTCGGACCCGGGCGCCGTTGCCCGAACCCGGCTGCACCCCCCGGGCTGCAAAGGGGCGCTGGGGGGGGCAGGCGGGGGGGGGGTATCGAGCGATGGGTACGCGGGGAGAAACACCCCCCTCCTCCAGCACCGGAGGTTCTGGGTGTCCCCCCGGCTCCGGGACGCGCTGGGGGCACCAGGACGCGCTGCGGGCACTGGGGGGGTCCCCCGGGGCACCGGCTCCCTCCCCAGGTACCGCGGGACCCTCTGCGGGCACCGAGCGCTCCCCGGGTACCGGCGACCCCCCCCCCCACCGGGTACCGACCCCGAGACTCACCCTGCCCAGGCGGAGCGGCCACATCGCGGTTCGCGCTCCAGGCGGGTCCCGGCCGGGTCCCGGCCCCGGTCCCGGTCCCGGCCCCGCCCCGTCCCGCTCCCGCCGACGCCGCGCGAGCGCTGCTGGGGGCGGGGCCGCCGGTACCGCGGGGCCCGACGGGAAACTGGAGGTCCAACCCCCTTCATCATTCCCCCCCCCCCGCCCCCCCATCCCCCTCCCTACCCCAAGCCGGGGATACCCGGGCAGCGCCGCACCCCATCCCTCCCCCCGCACCCCCCGCACCCCCGTCCCGCAGCACACGGCACCGCTCCCCGGTCCGGGGCTTCCCCAAAAGGGTTTTTATTTTCTACTTTTTTTCCATTTTAATTTTCTTAAAAAAATACGAAGAAGCCCCTGCCCAGAGCCGGGGGGACGGGACCCCCTTTCCCCGCCCCCCTTCACCCCCCAGCCCGGGGACAGGGTGCCCCCGGCGCGGCACTTCTTCCCGGCGCGGTGGCGGCAGCAGCCGGGGATGGGGAGGGGATGGAGGGAGGGGGGTTGTGGGCAGGGTCCTTCCCGTGGGGTATCCGTGGGGTTCCCGGGACTTGGGGTGGTGCCCCAAAGCTGCTGCAGCCGGGGGAGGGGGATTTTGGGGGGGGGGGGCTCCAAAATACTTGGGCAGGTGCCCTCGTGCTGGCATGGCGTATCCCCCCGGCCGGGCAAGACACCCCCCCTCACCCCCCCTTCAAGGCACGGGGTGCAGTCTTATCCCCCCTACCCCCCGCTACAATACACGCTCGGCTGATGCCATCGCACGCGGAAGTACCCCCCCCAACTCACCCCCACGCCCCCCACCCTGCCGCAGGGATGGAGCATGGCTGTGTGACAGGGCCAGGACCCCCAGTGCCTGCCCAGGACCCCTCCCCACACCCCTCCCCTTACCGCAGGGATGGAGCATGGCTGTGTGACAGGGCCAGGACCCCCAGTGCCTGCCCAGATCACCCCCCTCCAACGCCATCCATCCCTGGCCCTTCCCCACCCCACTCCCCATCCCATGAAGGTGCTGCAGCGATGACGGATGCAGGAGCGATTGGGGGGGGGGGGGGGGGTCACCACCCAGCCAGCACCAGGGTGCAGGGACACCCCCGTTTCCCCCCCACCCCCTCAACCCCACCCACCACCAGCACCCATCGCCCCATCCCGCCGCCGTCAGCCAAAATAGGGGTTGTCGTGCTGGAAGTTGTAGTCGGGGCAGACCTTCTGGACCAGCTTGTAGTCGATGCTGAGGAAGGAGATGAAGATGCAGATGACCTTGAAGGGCTTGGCGCAGAGCCAGGCGGCGTGGCTCTGGGTGTGCTCGGTGAAGCACACCTTGGAGGGGTCGTACAGGCAGGGCTTGTTCTTCCGCGCCCGGTTGGTCTTCTCGTACTCCACGTGGCAGTTGAGGGCCTTGGCCGGGCGCCCCTCGGGCAAGGTGCTCTGTTCCGGGGGCGGGCGGGGTAAAGGGAGGGGTGCTGGGACCAGCACCTCGAAACCCACCGCTTTGGAAGGGGGCACGATGCTGACCGAGACGTTGCCCAGGCTGGAGGAGTTGTGTCGGAAGTAGACGCTGAAGGTGCCGTTGATGTGGTCCACGATCTTCCCCGTCACCAGGAGGCTGAACTTGAGGGTCTTGATGTTGAAGTAGAAGTCGCCCCAACCGAAGATCTTCTTGGTGCGGCCGGATTTGAGGGTGGGCTTGCGCCGGGGGCGGGGGCTCCCCACCTCCCCGGCCGTCCGGTTCTTCTGCCAGTCCCAGGGGCTCCACGGGGCACCCGAAGGTGTCCCCGCGCCCCGGGGGGCTCAGCTGGGATCAGCCGCCTGGGGTCGAGCGCTGGGGGCTTCAGGGCGCCGTAGGAAGGGACATCCTTGAGGAGGTTGGAGGTGCCCAGCTCCAGGTACCCCAGGGTTTTGGTGATGTGGCCCCCGGCACACACCGTCTGGGGGAGGAGAGGGCAGAGGCTGCACGAGCTCGTCCTCCCGCTCCTGCCCCTCAGGCAACCCTCCTCCCACCCGTCCCCACTGCACCCCTGCTGCAACCATGCACCCACCCCACCCCTGCTCGCCACGCCCCCCCACCCCCAGAACCGCATCCCCCCCACAACACCCCCCAACCACCCTCCACACCCCCAGGGCCAGGGCTGCACCCTCAGCATCCCTGCGGTGGGATGAAGGGGGATGCAAGACGACTCCTGCCCACCTGCCCCTCCACAGCCTATTAAAATACAGGGGGGCTTTGGGGAGGGGGAGAGGGGAGCAGCAGCGCGTTACGGAGCTGGGGGGGGGCCCGGAGCCCTGTGCCGCCTGCCAGGGCAGCCTAATTGCATTACCCAGTGCCTCTGATCTGCAGCTGCAGTGACAGAGCCCCCCGCCAGGCCGCTCCGCCCGCAGGGATAATTGCACCGGGGTGCATTGTGTGCTGGGGGGGAGCACGGGAAGGATGGGCAGGGACCCCCCTCGCTCTGTGTTCTGGTGAGGGAAAGGAGCTTGTAGCAGAAGCTGGAGAAGGTGGGCATCGGGGGGGGGGGGGAATGCATCTGTATGGGGACCCCCTTCGCCACCCCCTGAGTCAAGAGGCCTTGGCAAGGGCTGTGCCGCGGTGGGGAGGGGAGGGCAGACCCTCCTGGTGGGGTAAATCGAGGCAGGGAGCTGTGATGGAGACCGGCTGCTCTCTCCACCCTGGGTAACCTGCAAGCCTGGTTAAGGAGGTGCTGCCAGGCACCGGCACCCTGGGACCCTCTGGAGATGCAGCCAGCGCTGGGAGAGGGGGGTCACCCTCATCACCACACCGAGTGGGCTGGGACCCTCCTCCTAACCAGGCAGCCCTGGGATGGGACTGCAGTGTCCCCGTGTCCCACCCTGAGGCTCCCCACAGCCACCGCTCTGCCTGACCCACGTTGTGCCGCTCGGCATCGCTGAGCAGAGCCAGCTGGCGCCTCTTCCACCCTGGGACCCCATCTCTGACGTGTCCCACGTCCCTCCTTCCCTCGCCCGAGACCGCCTGGCCCCCCTCCTCTGCCTCCCCATCCCTCAGCTTGGCTGCTCCTGGCTCTGCACCCCGGTGCCCAGCGTGCCCTTGGCTGCCCTGCCAGCTGCTCCCTGCACGCAGGATGCTGCTCCGTCAGCCCCGGCCTCGTCAATCACTGTCACCCAGGAGCTGGCAGGTGCTCCGCTGCTCTGGCAGGTTTTGCTCTGGACGACCTGTTTCCTGGGGGGGAAGGATGCAGGGAGGGGGTGTGGGGAAGGAGGGTGTTGAGCAGAGGTGCCAGCTGGAAGGACCCCGGGGGAGCGTGGGAGGGGGCTGTGGCCCTGTGGGAAACTGAGGCACGGCTTGGCGCTGCACTGGGGCTGGTGGGGCTGGAAGCAGGGCAGGAGGAGCTGGGGATGGCTCCTGCCTCCATTGCTGGGTCTCATCCTGCCACCAGCCACCCTGCAGCACTGTCAGGACCCTCAGAGCACGGTGAGGGGGAGACACACACATACCCCCTGGGCCCCCTCCTCCACAGCCAGGCAGATCTGCGTGCAGGGACCAGTCTGTGCTGGGCACCAGGGATGGAGCAGCCCTGGGGGTGGGGCACGTTAAGGCCAGACACCCCAGATGATGCTGCAGCACCTCCTGCCCCCCCAGACTGCCCCAGTGTGAGCAGTGCTGCCCATCCCTGAGGCTGTGGGCAGGATTTGAGGGGGGGTATGTGTGGGGGTGTTTCAGCCCAGCCTGGAAAAGGGTGTGGGGCACATGGAGGGGGAGGGGGTCTTGTGCAGCACGAAGCTGTGGCTGAGCATCCCTGCAGCCCCCTGCTCTGGGCTGGCTGTCCCCCAGCTCCCTCCCCAACCCCTCTTTGAGCGCTGCTGCTGCTGCCTTCGCCCTTATCTATATTTCAACGCAGCTTCAAAGCCGGGCGCCTTCGCCAGCCGGAGCGAGCGCGGCACGGCTGAGATGGAGAGAGACATGGGGGAGGGGGGAGAAGGGCACCCCCCCCCCCTCCAAACCTCCCCCTCAGCACCCCGCTCCAGCCAGGAGAGGGGTGGGATGGTGACCCCCAATGAGGCTGCTGCTCCCCTTCCGCCCCGGCCACGCTCCGTCCTTCATCCCGCTTGTACATATTCATGGCTGTGGGAGCCCCCCCCACACTCCGTGTCCCACATGAGGAGGCAGTGGGGGTCCCTTGCTGCCAAACAAGGACAAACATCCCCCATCCCCTCCCTCTTCCTCCCCCAAACCCCACTTGTACCCCTGGAGAGGGAACAGGGAGGCTGCAGCCCGTGGAGGCACTCGGCACACACACCACCCGAGTCCCGCCAGCCTGGGAAGGATTTCTGGAGGATTCTCAGCTCCGTGCTGGCTGTTCCATCGCAGCAAGGGCTGAGCGCCAGGACGGCTGGTTCCCCCCTAGGCAGTGCTACGTGAGCCAGTGAGGCCCTCCTCCCCCTGCCTCAGTTTCCCTTTCTTATTCACGCTGTCCCCCCACCTTCCGTCACCCCTTGAGGAGAGGATGCGATGGGGCTGGGGGCACGATGGGGCTGGGGGCACGATGGGGCTGGGGACACGCTGGGGGACCGATGGAGACAGGGTGGTGAGAGGGGAGGGGGCGCAGCGGCAAGGAGGTGCTGATGCCAACCCCCAGTCACCCAGCCCAGGCTTGTGCAGGATAATGGGGCTGGGGGGGGTACGACTGGGGGGCACCGACTGGGCACGGGCAGTGCTGGGGAACGGGGTGGGGGGGATGAAAGGGAATTGCAGAGCAGGGCAGCGCCTGCGGATGCAGCCGGGGTTATCGATTGCAGCGCAAGCACAGCCAGGGGCAGCACGGGGAGGTGGGGGGGGGGGCCAGAGCCTCGCTACCTAGAGCCCCAGGAGGATGGTTCCACCCCCTGGGTTTTGGGGTGCAGGACCACAGCATGCCATGGGGGAGCCAAGGGCCTGCTCGGCACCGTGCCGGCGCTGTCGGCATTCCGGGCAGGTCCCTGCTTGTGCCTCGTGCTAAATATTAATGCTCCTGCATGGGGGTGCTCGGGGTGCCCCAGCCTCCCACACACGCTCCACAGGCGTGGGGGGGGGGGGGTGTCCCAGCATTGCCTCACCCTGCACAGACAGCCCCCCCCCCCCATGTCCCCCACTCCTCCCTCTGCGGCCACACCAGAGGGGAGCTGTAGCTGTGCCGGCCTCTGGTGTTGGTGTGTGTTTGCCCGGTGCACTGCTCTGTGGCCCCTTGCACGCCCCTTGCACGCTCCTCACACGCTCCTCACACGCTCCCCCGTGCCCGTGTCGCCCCCCCACACCCCCTCCCATGGCAGGGACGGGGTGAGGCCCGGGGGTGGCTGCGCAGGGACCGCGAAGGCCCCGGGTGCCGCCATCAATTTGGCCTGTCAGGCCCGGCGCTGATGGCCGCTCACATCCCATTTGCCAGCGGGGCCCAAGCGCCGGCAGCTGCTCCCCGGGGACCCCGCGGTCACCTTGGCAGAGGGGAGAGGAGCAGAGAGGGGGGGACAACACACAAGCCTGGACCACCGCCCCCAGCACGGGCTGCGATGAGCTCCCAGCACCCCGAGACCAAGGCTGATGGGCTACAACACCCCCAAGGCCACACAGCCCCTGCCCACACCAGGAGCAGCACAGCCACGACACCCCCTCCTCACCCAGCCCCCCCACTCTATCCCTACAGCCAGCCTGGCCCCCCCAGCCCCCCACCTCATCTCTATGGCCAGCCTGGCCTCCCCAGCCTCCCACCTCGCCCCTAGAGTCAGCCTGGCCCCCCCAGCCCCTCACCCCATCTCTATGGCCAGCCTGGCCCCTCCAGTCCCCAACCTTGCCCCTACAGCCAGCCTGGCCCCCCCAACCCCCCACCCCATCCCTAGAGTCAGCCTGGCCCCCCAGCCCCCTACTCCATCCCTTCAGCCAGCCTGGCCCCCCCAACCCCCCACCCCATCCCTTCAGCCAGCCTGCCCCCCCCCGCCCCACTGAGGCAGGAGTCCCAATCTGTGTATGGGGTGGGGGGTCTCCATCTCTCCCTACGGGCACAGGGTCACGCCGGCCTCTCCCCTGTCACCCCGCCGCCTTCGTTAGTGCAAGGAGATTAATTGGAGGTGGTGAGCGACAACCCCCGTGGGCCCGCTCCCCCGGCGCAGCGCAGCCCGGGGCGGTGTGGCATTTCCAAAGGTTAGCAGCAAACAAGGTGCCTCTGACAGCTCCCATTCATCTCCCGGGCGCTGCGCGGGTGCTAATGCGGTGGCAGGGCGACGCCGTGACGCGGGGCGGCGGTGGGCTCTGTGGGGCTGCAGTGGGCTCTGTGGGGCAGTGGTGGGCTCTGTGGGGCTGCGGTGGGCTCTGTGGGGCAGTGGTGGGCTCTGTGGGGCTGCAGTGGGCTCTGTGGGGATGCGGTGGGCTCTGTGGGGCAGTGGTGGGCTCTGTGGGGCTGCGGTGGGCTCTGTGGGGCAGTGGTGGGCTCTGTGGGGCAGTGATGGGCCCTGTGGGGCAGGGATGGTCTCTGTGGGGCAGTGAGGGGCTCTGTGGGGTGTCACGCGAGCGTACAACGCACATCTGAGCGTCCACACATGGGCTGCCCCGTGTCCATGTGTCCGTGTGTCCGTGTGTCCGTGTGTCCGTGTGTCCGTGTGCACACCCGTGGGTGCCAGTGGGTGCAGGCTGAGGTCCCCCAGTGTGCCCACCGTGCACCCGTGGCCGGTGCAGAGGTCTGGGGGTGCCCTGCACACCCCTGTGCACGGGGCTGCTAAACAAGGGTCCCAGGGAGGCAAATTTGGGACCTTCACTCTCTGGTGGTGGCTCCTTGGTGCTGGGACGAGGTGTCAGCCGGCTGCTGGGGACACTGGGGGTGGGTGCAGGGTGCTGGGGGCAGCCCTGGGGGGTGCAGACCTGAGGGGTGAAGCCAGAGCTGGCCTGGCTGCCCGTCCCCCACCCCCGCTGGGATGCTGCTCTGCTGGAGGTCAGGACTCAAGGGCTGTGGGATTGGGGGGGGGGCTGGGGATGGGCAGGGGGTGCTGGAGTGGGGTGGGGAAGGAAGGGCTGACACCCCCCCCCCCCCGTCTCTGCCTCCCCTCAGTCAGCTGCCACCCCCACATCCCAGCAGCTCCCAGCTCAAGGATGCTCCCGTGCCCAGCCCTGGGCACTGGGAGGGGGGCGGGGAGCAGGCCCTGCTCAGAGCCCACCCCTTGTGCTCACAGCACCCTGCCCCACGTCTGGCCAGGCAGCAGGGTCACCCCCCATCTGCCCTCCCCTCCACTCCCCCCTGACCACATTTCCCCCCCCGGGGTCACTCCCTCTCCGTGCAGCCCCCTCCCAGCCCTGCTCACCCCGGGAGGGTGGGATGTGGTGGGGAGAAGGGGTGACATGCTTGGGGGTGCAGGACCCACCCCAGGCACCCAGGGGGTGCAGGACCCACCCCAGGCACCCAGGGGTGGCGCAGGAGCTGGGCAGGGCCCAGTGGGGGGTGTGCTCGTGCCCGGACACACGTGGCATCAGGGGGACAGACGGACAAACCCCACTGAGGAGCCGAGCTCGGTGGGACCACCCAGAGCCCCTCGCTTCCCCCCCCCCCGGGGGCAGCACCCAGACCACAGCCCCCAGCACCCCCCCAACACGGGGTACAACCCCAACCACCTCCCCAAAGCCAAACCCAACAGTGGGTCACCCACCCTGCCACCACCCATGGGAGCCACACCGGGGGGGGGGGGAAGGGGTGTGTGTGTGTGTGTGAAGGGGGGGTCCTCCTCCTCCCAGTGACACCCCTCACCCACACCACAGGCATCACAGGGTGGGGGGCCAGGAGCTGTTGGCTTCCCAGAGCCACCTTCACCCCCCAAACAGACACCTCTCTCCTCACAGGCAGGAGGAATATGCAAATGCTGGGGCTTTATTAACGGGCTCCGCACGCGCTGGCTAATAAATATTTCATAGCCCAAGCAGGACTTTTTTCTCCCCCCCATCACCCCCTCCCCTCCTCCTCCTCCTCCTCCTCCTCCTTCCCTTCGGTTCCTTTTCCCTGTCACTCGTTTCCTGCCTTTTCTCTCTCCTCAGAACCGTTGGCTTATTTATTTATTACTTTTAAGGGCTTCACGGTGAGACAGGAGCTGGGAGGTGGCTGGGAAGGAAAGAGGAGGGGGGGGGTGCAGGGAAAGATGTACAGCCCCCCTTTCCCAGCCTCTTCCCCCCCCCAACATGGGTGGATAAAGAAAAGTGCTGTTAAGAGCAAAGGGAAAAATATAATAGAAGGGAGGAGACGGCACCAGGCAAAGGATTCGGGGCTTGTGTGACTCACTGGGCTCAAGGAAGAAAAGGGAATGAGGGAGAAAATGAGGAGATAAACGGAGCAGGAAGGGGGAGCGGGGGGTGCAGGGCGGGTGGGAAGAGCCCAGCAAGGGGGCAGGGGGGTGGCGGGAGGGATGGGGATGATGGGCTCCCAGGAAATGGAATCCGGCTCTCCCAGGGGGCAGGATGCTGGTGCTTTGGCCCCCCTCCCACCCCCTCCTCACTCCCAGCCCCAGAGCGGGATGGAGCCCAACCTGGGCTTGAAAGTGGGTGTCACACTGGGATGGGGTAGAAGGGGCTGGGGGTGGCTGGGGAGAGGGGGTGCGCAGTGGTCAGAGCATGGGATGGGTGGGGGGTGCTGGGGGTGTCTCGGCTGGGGAGCCAGGGCTGGGCAGGAGTGAGCAGGCACCTGGGGAAACCGAGGCAGGGCTGGCAGGGACTGGCCCCAGGTCGTTCCTGCACCCCCAGCAGCCAGGGATGCCCAGCCAGGACACTCACATTGCCCTCCCCTCTCAGTCCCCGCAGCTCTGCCTCAGTTTCCCCCCAGGCAGCAGGGCTCCCTCACCGCCCCCTCAAACCTCCCCCATCTCTTTGCAGGATGACTTCCAGAGGGTGCGGAGAGGTGGCACCTTCCCCTGAGCCCCCTGCTCCCCAAAACCAGCGGGACCCTAAGCCTTCAGAGGTGCAGCCCCCACCCTCTGCTTCCCCCACCCCCCTTTTTCTCCCCCCCACTCCCCGTTTCACTTTATTATTGCAATAAATGTGGCCATAAAAGTGGCAGGTATCGGCGTGCCAGGAGATCGCTTCTCCTGAGCTATGGAAATGTAATTTCCAGTGTGCCCAGGAAATTTTATAAGATCGTATCAGGAGGGATCATAAATTGCATTTCCAGCCCCCCCCCCCAAAGCCTCCACCCCTCACACCCCCTCCCCAAAATGAGGCAGAGCCGGCGCCAAGGTCACCGCAGAGATGGGTAGAGAGATGGTCCCCTCGGTGGGAACCCTGTGCCCCCACCCCATCTCCAGCACTGCAGCCTCCCTCACTGCCCCCATCTCCCCCTCCCCCCCCAGCACAATCCAGGAGCCAGCTGGGATTTATGGAGAAGGGAAAGAGGAGCAGCAGCAGGGACACGGCTGTCCCCTGCATCCCTCCCCAACCCCCGGCAGCAGATGCTGATTAAAACCCTCAGAGAGACCCAGGGACCCTCAAGGGCATCGCTGGGGATGGCAGGAGCAGAGGACGACAGGTCCCTGCACCCCACCATCCTCCTAGATCTCCCCCCCACCCCGTGACCCCCGGGGGCCAGATTCAGCCCCACTTCCCACACAGCACCCTGCCCAGGCTCCTGGCCCCAAGCAGTCACCAGGCGAAGCAGTACAAAGCATCCCCTGCTCGCCAAGGAGAGGTGCTGGGGGGTGAGGGGGGCAACCAGAGGAGGAATGAGGGGGTCTTTGCCCACCCTCTCACTGTCTGGGACCACCATGGGGGTCAGGCAGGGTGTGTGCCCATAGTGGAGCTGGGCTGGGCTGAGCATCCTGCCCTGGCTGTGCAGCATCCCACTGTACAGCATCCCACCCCACACCAGCTGCACAGCATCCCTCTGTACAGCATCCTGCTTTGGATGCATAGCATCCCACTGTACAGCATCCCACCCTGCCCTAGTCATACAGCATCCCTCTGTACAGCATCCCACCCTGCCCTGGCTGTACAGCATCCCTCCATACAGCATCCTGCCCTGGCTGTACAGTATCTCTCTGTACAGCATCTCTCTGTACAGCATCCCACCCTGCCCCAGCTGTCCAACATCCCTCAGTACAGCATCCTGGCCAGCCATACAGCATCCCACCCTGCCCTGACCGTACAGCATCCCTCTGTACAGCATCCCTCAGTACAGCATCCTGCCCAGCCATACAGCATCCCTCAGTACAGCATCCCACCCTGCCCTGACCGTACAGCATCCTACCCTGGCTGTACAGCATCCCACTGTCCAGCATCCCACCCTGCCCTGGCTGTCCAGCATCCCTCAGTACAGCATCCCACCCTGCCCTGGCTGCACAGCATCCCTCCAATGCAGCACCCCTCCGCACAGCATCCCAGCCCAGCTGCAGAGCACCCAGCCCCTGCCCAAGCAACAGGCTCTGACGGGGATTTATTTGGGGAGGGGAAAATCAATCCCCGGGCGAGCTGGGGGCCCCGCGGGCGCTTCGCAGCGGATCAGTTCTGCAGGCTGGGTGCTCATTTCCACAATGACTTTCCTTTTGCAACAGTGATCAGGGAAAAAAAGGCAGGGAGGGAGGGGGTGAGGAGGGACACACACACACACACACACACACACACGGGCAGAGGGACGTGATTATTTCTTTAGCAGCAATCCAAGCGGCTGGAGAGGAAGCTTCATCTTTCCTGGGCCATTTACCTTCAGCGCCCGAGCGCTGAGCCTGAGCCAGGCAGCTCTTCAGAGATGCTGGAGCTTGGCCAGGGCAAGGGGGGGTGGGGGGTGTGGGGGGTGCTGGGGGAAGGGGTGGGGGGAGGCTTCGGCTGTGGGGGTCTTGCAGCCGCATCACCCCGCTGTTGGGACTTTGGGTGTGAGGAGGAGCTGCGGCTGCAGGGAAGGTGGGAGGGGGGGATGGTGGTGGTGGGGGGCAAAAGTCATTAATCTGGGAGTGTTAATTGGCATAGGTGTGATGAGCAGTGGGGAGGATGGGGAGGGGCTCAGCTTCGGGCTGCTGGTGCAGAGGGAAGCACCCACTTTGGTGGCTGCATCTGTGTCCCAGCTTGGGCCACCCCTTCCCAGCCACAACCCCCCTCCCCAGCACCCCAAAAACCAGCCCCCAGCAGCAAACTGGCAATTAAAAACAAGGATGGGGAGGAAGCAATAAAACAGGCCCTGGATTTCAGCTGGAACAACACGGTGGCAGAACAGGAGCGGGTCTGGCTGGGGGGCACCCAGGGGTGCTCCCCCCTCCACCTCATCCTCCCCAGCCTCTGCTCCCCCCCCACCCCCACCCCACCCCTTCAGCGGGAGGCTGGGCTGCGCCACGCTCCAGGCTGCAGCCTTATTGAATCTCCCAGCTCGGGGTGCAAAGGGCACCAGAGGGAAGAGTTATTAAAAAAAGGGAAATGAGTCGCTTGGAAACCTTCTTTGGGAACAGCAGCGCCTGTTTGTTTGGCGATGGATTAGCTCAGCCATGCTGAGCACACAGCGCCCGCCGCAGCGCCCGGCCGCGCCGGGGACCCGCCGGCACCGGGGACCCACCAGGACCTGGGGACCCGCCGGCACCTGGGGACCCGCCGGCACCTGGGGACCCACTGGCACTAGGCACCCCACTGGCACCCGGGGACCCCACCAGCACCCAGGGCCTCACTGGCACCCGGCGACCCACCGGCACTAGGCACCCCACTGGCACCCGGGGCCCCACCGGCACCCGGGGACCCACTGGCACTAGGCACCCCACCGGCACCCAGGGCCTCACTGGCACCCGGGGCCCCACCGGCACCCGGGGACCCACTGGCACTAGGCACCCCACCAGCACCCGGGGCCCCACCAGCACCTGGGGACCCCCCGGCACCCGGGGCCCCACCGGCACCCGGGGCAGGGGGACACATGAAGCCACCCCCCCACCCTCGGCACCCATCCTGCCCAGTGCATCCCCACAGCTCCGCACCCACAAGGACACTCCCCCCACACACCCCCCACATCCAGATGGCAGCTGACAGGGCTGCGCACCATCCATTCTTCGCCCCTCCCCATCCCCAAACGGGGTCTGTGGGGGGTGAAGGGGTTAAAGCTCCCCATTTATGGGGGGGTAGGGGGGTACAGGGGTGTCCTTGCACTGAAAAGGCTGACAGTGTCTGCTTCAGAGCAAAGCCATCTGTCAGCCAGCCACCCAGGAGGCGGGTGACAGCTCTTGGGTGACAGCAGGGGAGAGGGAGGGGAGCAGGGTGAGTTTCCCAGAGGCTGGTGTCCCATGGCACCAGCATCCCTCTGGCACAGCCACCAGCACTGCCAGGCAGCTCTTCCCGGGAAGGGTTAATCCAGGAAGGAAAAACCCTGCCAGAAACACTCCAGGTGTTGCTGAGACACCAGCGATCTCACCATCCCACCTGCCAGCCAGGGGGGAAACTGAGGCACACGGCGCTGGGGAGGCACGTTCCTGCAGAAAGGCACTGGTGGGTGGTGGGACCGCAGTGGGGGTGAGGGAAGAACCCCGGTGTCCTGGCTCCAGCCCTGCTGCTGCTGCACCGGGTTGTAGCTGCACCGGGTTGTAGCTGCCTGCTCCGGGGCTGCTGGCACGCTGCCCCCCACCCCCATCACTGGCTCAGCACCCGGTGTGGGTCACGGTGGGACCCCCAGGCTCAGGCCAGCACCCACCCCCCGGGGGCGACACCCAGGATGGCTGGCTGGGAACTGTCCTTCCTCTCTGCTCCTCTTCCAGCCCAAGGGCGGCTGTAGGGAGCAGCCAGAAGCTGGGGGGACCCCCAGTGCCCCTGAGGAGGGGGGTTGGACAGGACCCAAAGCCCCTCCAGCCCCAACCCCCCCAAAATGTAATGAAAAAGAACCAGAAAGGATGAAACCCAGCGGCTGGAGAGGAAGGAGCAGGTGGAGGATGGGAGCTCAGCTGGGGGCTGAGCATCTCTCCTGCCTGGCATCCCGAGCTCGGGCAGTGCAGCAGCCATGAAGGGCTGGGGGGGGCGGATTTGGGGGGGGGGGTCCTGCACACACACAGACAGACAGACACACAGACACACACTGGGCTGAGGGAGCTGAGTCCATCCCAGCAGGGAGACAGACACCCAGCAGCGACAATCAGCAAACAGCACGGTGGGGAGACACCTGGGGGGGTCTGTTTGTCCTTCCTGCAGCGGGAAGGGGGTTCACCCCCCCCCGGGGTGAACGTGCCCGTTTGCACACCAGGTGCTCATCCCTGGGGGGGCTGGGGAGGGGGGAAAGGAGCCACATCTGCCTCTTCCCCATCACTCTTTCTGCATCCCCGGTGGGATGCGCTGGGGAGCTCAGGTCCAGTACAGCCACTGGGGATGGGGGGAGATGGGGGGATGCTGGTGGGACACCCCCCCCCCCCACCTCCGCCTGTCAAGCTGCCTCCTGCCCCCCCAGAGGGATGGGGAAAGTTTCTGCACAGCAGGCCCAGAGGCTGAGGGGGCAGGAACGGCTCCGTGTCCCTTCCCCTGTCCCCCCACCCCACCCCTGGGTGGGTGCATGGCTTTGCAGACCCCAACACACCCCCCCCCCCCCCAAACACATCCCCACGCTCAGGAGCCCACAGACACCCCCCTCCCCAGAGGGGTTGGGGCTCACTGCCCCTGCCAGCATCTCCTGGGGGAGCCTCCTGCACCCACCCCATGCCCTGGGATGGGTCTACTCACTCCCGCCCCCCCTCCCCCCATCCCCCCGGAGGCAGGAGCCCCTTCCTCACCCCCCCACCCCCCCTCAGCTGCCTGTGCGGGCAGGGGGGGCCAGGGGCAGCGCCCTGCTCCTGATTTCATCAAAACAAAACCATTTGTCTTGAAGCAGCTCCAGCACCGACAGATGCTCCACGTTAGATGGACACGGGGAGGGGGGGTAAGGGGAGGGGGGTCACGCAGAGCCACCCCCACACGCAGACACACACACACATCTCCCTGTCTAGATGCGTGCTGGGGAGAGACAAGTTGCAGGAGCCTTTTGCCTGGGGTGGGGGGGTAGGGTTGGGAAGGGAGGGGAGGGAAAGGGAAGGGGGGGTGAGGGGGGAAGGGAGAAGGGGGGGGGGTGTCCCTGATGTGCATCCAATTCCCAAGAGGGAATTGACTCGTTTGATTTTATTCATGAAACACAGAAAGTAAAAATGGAGTGTCAGGAAATCAGATCTGCTGGGTGAGGAGCTGGGCCCCCCCCCCGGCAGGACTAGGGGGAGGACAGGGGAGGGGGAGCACAGATTTCCCCCCCCTCCCCCATTCATGACCAGTACTGATATTGGTGCCAGATGCAGCTGTAGCCCCCAAACCCAGCGGTTCCCAGTGGAGGGGGTGGGGGGAGAAGGCGGCTGTGGGGTGGGGGGGGGGTGTGCAGGCAGGGGTGAGTGGCCTTGGGAAGCATTTAGTATCAGGGGACATCACGGGGGGGGTCTCTGCAGGTGGGGAGGGGGGTCTCTGCATCCACAGCCGCTGCTTAAGCTCCACAGTCAGGAAAAGGGGCAAGAAGCTCCCCCCCCACCCCCCACCCCCCCCAACTCAGCAAGGCCGAGCCCAGCCCTGGGGGGAACACGCCTGGCTGAGGGGTACACCCGTGGGATGGGGGGATGGAGGTGGTGGGGGGAGGTGTGTGTGGCCCCCCCCCCCTCACCCCAGCAGAGGCAGAGGCCGTGCTGGTGCTGGAGCTGAGCCCGCACCCACTCGGGACACAAATGAGGCATCACCTCTGCAGGTGGTTTGGGTGCTCACCCGGGGCGGGGGGGCAGCTCCATCACCCCAGCTCCGCTCGGGGTGCAGCTGGGCCCCCCCCCCCCAATCCCCCCAGCACTGCCAGTCACTGGGGGGACACACACAACGACCCCCCCCACCGCCAAGCTGCAGGCTGGTACCCACTGCCCCCCCCCCCCGCAGGTGTGATGCGGGAGCATCAGGTGCATCCCCAGAGCGGGAGGGCTCCGGTGTCCCCCCCACCGCCTCAAACACCCCCCCCCCCCCATCTCTCCCCCCCTCCCCTCTCCTCCGACCCGCCCACGCGCGGCCGCCCCCACGCTCACGAGCGGCTCCGTCTCGCGCGTCTCGCTGCCCCCCCCCCACTTCTCTCCCCCCCCCCCCCGCACCTGCCAGACGGCGCCTTCAGCGCTCCGCAACGGGGGGGGGGGGAACCTGCTCACAGCCGGAGGGGTCGGGGGGCTGCTTCCTCATCCTCCCCCTTCCCCCCCAACTCCGCCCGGTGTCCGAGCGCCCCCCACCCCCCGCCCAGAGTCCGGGACAGCCCCGAGCCCTCTCCAACTTGGGGCGAGCCGGATACCCCCCCCCGCTGCATAATCCCTGCTCTGTACCCCCCCGCCCCGCCATACAACTCTGTCATTCACGTCCCTCAAAACTGCCCCCCCCCCCCCCATGATTACACGACCCCCTCCCCAGGATTGCACAAACATCCCCCCCCCCCCCCAAATTATCCTCTATCTCCGTGACTGCCTGAACCACCGCGCGGATGCACGACCCCCCCCCCTCCCCACTCCGCCACCCCCCCGCACATCTCCCCAGCAGCCGCACGTGTCCGTGTCGTGTCCCCCCCCCAAGAACGGCACGACCAGCCCCCCTCCCCCAAATTCTACCACCACCCTCCCAATAACTGCGCTGCCCCCCCCCACATCCCATCCATCCTCCTCCCCGACCTGCAACCCCCCAAGCTAACTGCACCCCCCCAGCTACTTGCACCCCTCCAGCTAACTGCACCCCCCCAAATAATTGCACCCCCAAGCTAATTGCACCCCCCCCAAAGAATTGCACCCCCCCCAAAGAATTGCACCCCCCCAAAGAATTGCAGCCCCTCAAGATAATTGCACACCTCCCCAGCTAATTGCACCCCTCCAAATAATTGCACCCCCCAAGCTAATTGCACACCCCCAAATAATTGCACCCCCCAAGCTAATTGCACACCCCCAAATAATTGCAGCCCCCCAAGCTAATTGCACCCCTCCAAATAATTGCACCCCCCAAGCTAATTGCACACCCCCAAATAATTGCACCCCCCAAATAATTGCACCCCCCCAAATAATTGCACCCCCCCAAATAATTGCACCCCCCCAAATAATTGCACCCCCCCAAGCTAATTGCAGCCCCCCCAAGTGAATTGCATCTCCCCAGCTACTTGCACCCCCTCAGCTAATTGCATCCCCCCCACCCCCACCCCCGGCAGCATCAACTTTGCGGGGCGCGGCCGGTGCCCCCCGGTACCTGCAGCAGCAGCCAGGGCCCGAGCAGGGGCAGGCGGCGGCGGAGCATCGCGGGGCTCCCGGGCTGGAGGGAGCGCGGCAGGGCGGGCGGAGCGGGGAGGCGGCGGCCAGGGGAGGCAGGAAGAAAGTTGGAGACTTGCTGGGGCCGGGCGGTGCCTCCGCCGAGCCCCGCCAATCCCGGCCCGCCGCCCCCGCGGGGCTGGGGGGGGCGCACGGGCACACACACACCCCCCACCCCACCCCACCCCACCCCACCCCACCCCGGGCGGAGGGTACCGGGTGGAGGGGAGGGGGCGGCTCCCGGGGATACGGCTCCCGGGTCTCCGTGCGCATCCTGGGGCGGCTCGGCGGTGCGGGGAGGGGCCAGAGCCGGTTCTGCACCCCCCCCCCACACACCCCCCATCACCTCCCCAACTCTCCAGGGAGACCCCGCGATGCCCCCGGTCCTGCTCCTGCGCGGGAGGATGCGGCGGGGGGGGGGGGGGCCACACACAGCGCTGCCCATCTCCCTCCTGCTGCACCTGGGGAGGGGGGTCCTCAGCTGCTGCCCCCCGCCCAAAAGCCCCAGCAGAGAAGGGGGGACCACCCAACAGCAGGGTCCTTTTGGGGGGGCATCCCCCTGCGCAGACCCCACATGTGCCCAATTGCCTTGCACACCCTGGGGGTGCGGGGTGGGGGGGATGGATGGAGCTGAGAGCTTGGGGAGGGTGCAGCAGCCCCCACCTCCCCCTCCCCCCCCCCCAAAAAAACCCTCACCTGCAGCACACGCCTGTCCCCTGGGGCTGAACACACAACCCGTGTCCCCTGCGTGTCCCCTCATCCCCCCGGCCCAGTGCCAGGCCCTTCTCAGAGGGGTCTGCCAGGTGTTCCCACGTGTCCCCCCTCCCCCCCCTCCCCAGCTCCGTGGGGATCCGTTCCCAGCACTCTCACTTCACTGTCATTACCCTCATTGTTACCCTGATTACTGTCATTATCTACTCGCCTGCCCTGGGGGGGTGGCCGGTGGGGGCTCGGGTATCAGCGGGGCTGGGGGCAAACTTGGGGAGGGGGGGCACACGGTGGGGGGAGTGATGCAGAACCGTGTGTACGTGTGGAGATGGAATGAATAACAGGGAAAGGAGAAATAAGCCACGGGAAGGGAGAGGAATGAGGGGAAATGGGGGGGGGGGGAAAGCAAAGGGAAAGGGCAGTGTCCATCCGGGGTGGGGGGATTGAGGGGTCCTGGGGGCTGCGGGGTGCCAGCCGGCCCTGTGCCAGCCCCACACCAGCCCCATGGCAGCCCCCTGGGCAGAGCAGCACCAGCTGCAGCACCGGTGTGGCACCTCGTGGTCAGGGCCCACGGTTGGGGTGCAGGGGACCCCCCCCAGGACACACCCCCCTCAGGGAAGGTCCCTTCTCCGGCTGCTGCGAGAGCTGCTGCAGCCCCACGGCCTGTGCTGCTCCCCCTGCTCCTCAGCTCCCTGCTTCCCACGCCGGACAGGCCTCTGTGCCCCCCACCTCCAGCCCAGCTGGGATCCCACTGCGACCCCCAAAATGGCCCAACCACTGTCCTGTGTACCCCCCTCCACCCCCTCCCCGCTGCTGCCTGCACCCCACTCGCCCCACAGAAGCGATGGGGCAGCTGAACCCCAGCCAGGGGCCAACCTTGCCCCATCATCCCCCCTCCACCCCATCATCCCCCCTCCATCCCATCATCCCCCCTCCACCCCATCATCCCCCTCCACCCCATCCCCCCAGACCCCCGTGTGGCTGCGGCCTCACCCCACATCACCCCAGCAAACCCCCCGGGGGGGTGGTCCCAGTGTCCCCAGCGGTCTCACCGAGGGACACTGAGGTCTGTGAGAGGTCCGGGGGGCTCTGGGAAGACCCCTCCCATACAATTAACACCCGCCGGCCCAAGATCGGGGCGGGCAGAGCCCCAGCCCGGGGAAACGGGGCAGAAGCTTCAAAAACCAGATAAAATTGAAGGGAAAAGAAGAGAAAAAGGCGAGAGGGGAGGGGGACGGGGGGGGGGGGGAGAGGGGAAGGGAGAAAAAACCCTCTAGAGGAGATATAAGAAACCGATAAGTGAACAAAGAGCCGGTATTGAAATAGATCTGAGGCCGCGCCGGATCCCTGTGCGCAGGGCTGGGAGGCGGCGGCAGCGTCCTCGGCTCAGCATCCCTGGGGGGCTGGGGACCACTGCGGGGGCTGGGACCACTGTGAGGGGCTGGAACCACTGTGGGGGACTGGGGACCACTGCGGGGGACTGGGGACCACTGTGGGGGACTGGGGACCACTGCAGGGGGCTGGGGACCACTCTGGGGGACTGGGGACCTCCGTGGGGGGCTGGGACCACTGCGGGGTGCTGGGACCACTGTGAGGGGCTGGAACCACTGTGGGGGACTGGGGACCACTGCAGGGGGCTGGGGACCACTCTGGGGGACTGGGGACCTCCGTGGGGGGCTGGGACCACTGCGGGGTGCTGGGGACCACTGTGGGGGACTGGGGACCTCTGTGGGGGGCTGGGACCACTGCGGGGGCTGGGGACCACTCTGGGGAACTGGGACCACTGTAGGGGGCTGGGGACCTCTGTGGGGGGCTGGGACCACTGTGAGGGACTGGGGACCACTGTAGGGGGCTGGGACCACTGTAGGGGGCTGGGGACCTCTGTGGGGGACTGGGACCACTGCGGGGGGCTGGGGACCACTCTGGGGAACTGGGACCACTGTAGGGGGCTGGGGACCTCTGTGGGGGGCTGGGACCACTGTGAGGGACTGGGGACCACTGTAGGGGGCTGGGACCACTGTAGGGGGCTGGGACCACTGTAGGGGGCTGGGGACCACTGCGGGGGGCTGGGACCACTGCGGGAGACTGGGGACCTCTGTAGGGGGCTGGGACCACTGTAGGGGGCTGGGACCACTGCGGGGGGCTGGGACCTCTGTGAGGGACTGGGGACCACTGTAGGGGGCTGGGACCACTCGGGGGGCTGGGACCACTGTGGGGGACTGGGGACCACTGTGGGGGGCTGGGACCACTGCGGGGGACTGGGGACCACTGTGGGGGACTGGGGACCACTGTAGGGGGCTGGGGACCTCTGTGGGGGGCTGGGACCACTGTGAGGGACTGGGGACCACTGTAGGGGGCTGGGACCACTCGGGGGGCTGGGACCACTGTGGGGGACTGGGGCCCAATGTCCCCAACCTGAGGGCCCAATGTCCCCCAGCCCAAGGACTCAATGTCGCCAGCCTAAGCACCTGATGTCCCCAGCCCAAGGGCCCGATGTCCCCAGCCCAAGGGCCTGATGTCCCCAGCCCAAGGGCCCGATGTCCCCAGCCCAAGGGCCTGATGTCCCCAGCCCAGGCCGGCTCTTGCTCCGTCCCACTCAGCCATTGCCCACCAGGGGAGACACAAGCCCCTGGCCAGCCCTGGACACCCCCGAACCCGAGGGGTGCAGATGGTCCCTCCCACAGCCCCACCACCCTCAGCACGCCCAGCACCCAGTGCCGCCCCAGCCATCCCCTCCATCCCCGGCCCAGCACCCAGTGCCTGAGGCTGAGGGGGGCGGGGGGCGGCCGGGGGACCCGAGCGGTCACTGGGGAGGGGACGGAGCGGGGACAAGCGACCCCCAAGCCCCCCGCCAGCCCCAGCCCTCGCTCATCACCCCCATCTCCCCCCCCGCCCCGTGACTGCGCGGGACGGGACCCCGCGGCGGTGCCTCCGGGAGGGGCCGCACGGAGATGGGGGTGGGGAGGTGGGGGGGGTGGGCGCACGGGGGGCACCGGGGCGCGCGCAGCCCCCCGCTCAGTTCGCGAGGGAGGCGGCGCCACCTGGTGGCGGCTCCGGGGCCGCGCGCGCTGCCGGTACCCGGTGCTCAGCGCCCGGTGCCCGGTACTCAGTGACCGGTTCTCAGTCCTCGGTGCTCAGCTCCTGATGCTCAGCTCCCGGTGCCCCAGCTCCTGGTGCCTGGTACCCGGTGCCCAGCTCCTGGTGCTCAGCTCCCGGTACCCGGTGCCCAGCTCCTGATGCTCAGCTCCCGGTGCCCGGTGCCCAGCTCCCGGTGCCCGGTGCCCAGCTCCTGATGCTCAGCTCCCGGTACCAGGTGCCTGGTGCCCCAGCTCCTGATGCTCGGTACCCGGTGCCCAGCTCCCGGTACCCGGTGCCCAGCTCCTGATGCTCAGCTCCCGGTACCCGGTGCCCCAGCTCCTGGTGCTCAGCTCCCGGTACCCGGTGCCCAGCTCCTGATGCTCAGCTCCCGGTGCCCGGTGCCCAGCTCCCGGTGCCCGGTGCCCAGCTCCTGATGCTCAGCTCCCGGTACCCGGTGCCCAGCTCCTGATGCTCAGCTCCCGGTGCCCGGTGCCCAGCTCCCGGTGCCCGGTGCCCAGCTCCTGATGCTCAGCTCCCGGTACCAGGTGCCTGGTGCCCCAGCTCCTGATGCTCGGTACCCGGTGCCCAGCTCCCGGTACCCGGTGCCCAGCTCCTGATGCTCAGCTCCCGGTACCCGGTGCCCCAGCTCCTGGTGCTCAGCTCCCGGTACCCGGTGCCCAGCTCCTGATGCCCAGCTCCCGGTGCCCGGTGCCCAGCTCCTGATGCTCAGCTCCCGGTGCCCGGTGCCCCAGCTCCTGGTGCCCAGTGGCCAGCTCCCGGTGCCCAGCTCCTGATGCTCAGCTCCCGGTGCCCGGTGCCCGGTGCCCCAGCTCCTGGTGCCCAGTGCCCAGCTCCTGATGCTCAGCTCCCGGTGCCCAGTGCTCATCTCAGTGCTCAGCCCCTGGGGCATTTCCACTCCCCGCCACCCCGGGGAAGGACCCATCTCCGAGGCCACCGCAGCTCGGGGTCCCGGGAGGTGCCGCCGGTAGCGGGGAACCATCGCACACACGTGTACCCCCCAAGCATGTACCCCCCCATGTATCCCCACACACACATGTACCCCCCCACATGTATCCCCCATGTACCCCCCAACACGTACCCCCACGCATACACGTACCCCCCCCATGTACCCCCATGCATACAAGTACCCCCCCCCCACATGTACCCCCCCACATACAAGTACTCCCCCCACATGTACCGCCCACACACACGTACCCCCTCCCCACACGTACCCCCCCCCCATCACCCAGCAGCTCACACCCCTGCAGCACAACAGGCCCTGGCTCGTGCCAGCACTCCTGGCTCCCCGCTCCACCCACACCCCCCTGGGGTGCTGTGATGATGCCAGAGACCCCACTGACACCCCCAAAACCCCCCAAACTCCCCCCCCCCCACCTGCGCCACAATGGGGCTGCGTGAGAGCATCACAGCTGGCATCGCCCCAGTGGCGTTTCCCCCCCCCCCCAATGTGTGTGTCCCCCCCCATGTCCCTTCCCCACTGAGCAGCAGCCCAAACGCTTCAGTTTTTACAAATTTTATTTATAACAATATCTGTTTTGTTTAGTTGTAAAGTAATCCAGCAAAAATTATTAAAACATTTCCCCCCAAGAAAAGGACGGGGTCACCCCCCTTCCTCCCCCTCCCCTCCCTCCCCACATGCGTCTGTTTATTCCTACTATAAAAGCTGGGTTGTTCCATGGGGCTTTTTTTTTTTTGGGGGGGGGGGAGGGGGCTGTTTGTGGGGTTTTGGGGTTTATTTTGTTCTTTTTTGTTGTTTTTTTCCTGTTAAAAAATGTGCATGTTGGAGAGTGGGGGAGGTGCAGGTGGAGCCGGGGGGGCTGCAGGGGCTGGGGACCCTCTGCACCACACCAGGGCTGGGGGCAGCAGTGGGGGGGGGGTGTCTTTTGTCCCCTGTAACAGTCGGGCAGAGCTGAGAAGGGGGGGGGGCAGTGGAGGAAAAGGAGGGGGTGTGGGGTGAGGGGGAGGGGGGAAGGTTTGCAGAGGCCAAGCTGCAGGAGAAGGGGGAGCCCGGGGAGCAGCAGATTTGGGGAGGAAACAGGGCTGCATTGAGGGGAGCTGGGCTGGGGCGGGGGAGGGGATGGATGGAGCTGAGAGCTGGGGAGCGTGCGGCCCCCACCCCACCCCAACCTGCACCCCACGTAGCATTAACCCCGTGTCCCCTGACATCCCCAGCGGGTTCGCCCTGGCACACCAAGCCCCTGCTCCCAAATGCTGGCGGGTGGGAGGGAGAGGAGGAAGAGGGAGGAGGGAGAGGAGGAAGAGGGAGGAGGGAGAGGAGGAAGAGGGAGGAGGGAGAGGAGGAAGAGGGAGGAGGGAGAGAAGGAAGAGGGAGGAGGGAGAGAAGGAAGAGGGAGGAGGAGGAGGAGGAGGAGGGAGGAGGAGGAGGAGGAAGAGGGAGGAGGAGGAGGAGGAGGAAGAGGGAGGAGGAGGAGGAGGAGGAAGAGGGAGGAGGAGGAGGAGGAGGAAGAGGGAGGAGGAGGAGGAGGAGGAAGAGGGAGGAGGAGGAGGAGGAGGAAGAGGGAGGAGGAGGAGGAAGAGGGAGGAGGAGGAGGAGGAGGAAGAGGGAGGAGGAGGAGGAAGAGGGAGGAGGAGGAGGAGGAGGAGGAAGAGGGAGGAGGAGGAGGAGGAGGAGGAAGAGGGAGGAGGAGGAGGAGGAGGAGGAGGAGGAGGAGGGGGGGCCCGATGTAAAGAGATTTAAAAGAAACCAAAGCCAGAAGTGGCAAGGAGAGGCGCTGGGGCCGGGAACCGGGGAATATACAGGGAATAATACTGCTCACATAGAAAAGTAATAATCCTTCATTTGTACATTTATACAGCGGCTCTCGGCCCCCCCGGCCCCCCCCCGATCCTGCAATGGGTGTCTGTGCCAGGCCCTGGGCGCCGTGGCCCCCGGGCCCTTGGCCCCTGTCCTGCCCCTATGCCAGGGGGTCCCCCAGGTCGTCGTCCGCCCCCCGCGCCAGCAGCTCCCTCTTCTCGTCGGTGCTGGCCAGCGAGTTGCGGCTGTTGTGGGCGCCCATGTACAGCGTGGCGTAGACGGGGTTGGTGAAGTTGGTGGGCTGTGGAGGTGGGGTGGGAGGTGAGAAGGTGGGGAAAGGGTTGGGGGGAGGGGGGGGCACGGAGCACCCCAGGAGGTGTGCAGCTTTGTGTCCTGGGGTGCACCAGCCGTGCCGCCGTCCCTCCGCACCCCTCAGAACGCCCCGATCTGCCCCCTGGGGAGCTGTGATGCTGCTGCAGCAATGTGGGCCTGCCCCCCCCGCCCCCTTCCCTCACCTACCCCCCTCACCACGCCATGGGGGCTCCGCTCACCTTATCGGGGTCCAGGGCGAAGTCTGCGTCCAGCAGCTCCCCCACGTCGTCATCGGGTTCCCCCTCGTACATTTTGTAGGTGGGGTTCCCAATCTCCACGTTCATGGCTCCATTCGTCATCCGCTGGTGCTGGAAGCCCTTGGCACTGGGGGGAGGAGAGGGGGTGAGAGATGGGGTGAGGAGGGGTCAGCACCAGCAACATGGGGCGCAGCCAATGTCCCCCCTGCGATCCCCCCCCCCATCCCCAGCTTGTCCAGCAGCATCGAGACTTTGAAGCTCTGTGAGGAGGGGTCTGTGCTGGGTGGGTCACACTCCCTCCTGGCCCCCCCTCCCCAGCCCAGACTCACCCTTTAATCCTCCACTTGTACCAGACAAAAGCCACCACGGTGAGGAGGATGAGGAGCAGCAGGATGGGGATGACGATGGAGGCTGTTCCTGTGGGACAGAGGCGTGGGTACGGGCACGCTCCCTCCACCCCAGAGTGGGGCCCGGCGCTTGCAAGGGGGCACTGGGCGAGTCCACAGCCCTCACCCCCCACCCTGGTTTGGGGTGTCCCCCCCCCCTCACAGGGCTGCCCTGTACGTACGGTTGCTCTGCTGCTCGCTGACGATGAAGTCCTCACAGCGTGTCCCTGTCATCCCCACCGGGCACCTGCGGGCGCAGGGAGAGCACCGGGCTTAGAGGGGGGCAGGAGGGCATGCGGGGTGGGGAGGGGGGAGAGGTGGGGGCACGGATCTGGGGGTCAGGGGTGGCACACAGATTGGGGTCTGTCAGTCATGTGCTCCCTCTGCTTGAGGAGGGCAAGTAGCCCACCCGTAGCCCCCTCCCCCCCCGCCACCCCCCAGCTTACAGGCACTCGGGCAGCTGGGTCTTGTCGCTGATGGAGCAGGTCCCCCCGTGCAGGCAGTAGCTGTCACAGGTCAGGCAGCTGGGCGCTATCTTCCCATCTGGGCAGCTGGGGGACAGAGGATCAGGCCACATGAAACTCTCCCCCATCCCCACCCCATGGCCCCCCAGCCCAGCACCAGGGGCTCTGCTTGCTGGAGGCTGTTGGCTCATCCCTCTGGATGATCCACACCAATGGCCATCGGCATGGGCTTGGGAGACACTTCCACCACCTTCTCCCAGCACCCTGAGGTCTCCCAGATTTCTCAGCCTCCCCAAATTCCTGACCCAGCATCGCCCAGGCTTGGCCAACCCCCAACAGCCTGGCCACAGGGTTTAACCTTGGGTCCTCATACCCACCCCCTTCCTCGGACCCTTCCTCCCGGGGGCTCGATGTGCCCAACACCTACATGCAGGAGACTTCTCCGCTCTGCTTGTTGATGCTGCACTTGCCCTCCTGGCACCGGGAGCACTTGTTGTCCTGGCACTGGGCACCCTCGAACTGCGGCGGGCAGCGGCACTGCTTGGCACCAGTGGCTGTCATCTGGCAGACCCCTTCGTTCTCACAGTAGTCGAAGCATTGCCCTGAAAGGCACGGGGAGGGGGTCAGGGTGGGCAGCCCCTCACACCTCCCCATGCTACTCATGGCCACCACAGAGCATCACCCCCACCCTCGGGAGGGCATCCCCCCAGACGAGGGGCACGTGGGCGCCCTGGGCAGGGGCGGGCGGCACTCACGGTACTGGCAGCGGTCCCCGATGAAGGTGGGCAGGCAGCGGCAGTTGGGCTGGTTGCCCTGGTTGACGGTGCAGCTGCCGTTGTTGAGGCAGTAGTCGGTGCACACTTGCTGGTTGCACCGGGGCCCCGTGAAGCCGGTGGGGCAGCGGCAGGTCGGCATGCCTGTGCACAAGAGCCGTCAGCACATCCCTCAGCCAGCCAGCCAGCCAGCCATCCCTCCCTCCATCCACCCACCCATCCATCCACCCATCCCTCCCTCCATCCGTCCACCCTGAGACCGGCCCCGACCTCCACCCTCGCCCTCAGCATCCTCACCGGAGGGGGAGGCGGCGCAGGTGCCCCCGTTCTGGCAGTAGTCCCAGCACTGGTCGATCTGGCACTTCTCCCCGTTGTAGCGCGGCTGGCAGCGGCACTTGGCCTGCTTGCGGGCGTTGAGGAAGCAGCTGCCGCCATTGAGGCACACCAGGTCACAGGTGTCAGTGGTGGGCACTGGGAGGGACAGACGGACGTGAGCGAGCGGGGCTGCACCGGCTGGGACATCTCCCCCTCCTCCCTGTCCCCCTGCCACTCACCCACGGGGGACACGGTGGGCGAGGGGACGACCACGCAGGTGCCGTTGTCCAGGCGCTTGCCGTTGGGGCAGGTGCAGACGGGGCCGCTGGGGCTGAGCAGGCAGAGCCACTCGCACTTCTTGCGGTCACAGGGGTTGGTCACTGCCGGGAGGTGTGGTGGGTGGTATGGGGTGAGGATGGTGGGGTGACCCACAGCCCTCCCGGCACCCCGCTGCCCCTCCATCTGCTTTAGGACACCCCCAGCGTCCCTCAGCCACGCGTACCCTCACCGCAGCAGCTGGGCTCCCCTTAATCCACCACCCAGCCACATGACCCCCACTTCCAACCAGGAAGCTGAGGGGTCAAGTCCACTCTTGCCCCAAGCCCTGCAGCGCTCCCCCTGCCCTCCAGCACCCCACATCAGAGACCAGACCCTGGGTACCCCCTTCCTGTCCTGGTACCGGGGCAGGGGCAGGTCCCAGCCCCAGCACACACCTTCTGGCTGTTTGTACTGGTGGTACAGCACGACGTCGGTGGCGTGGTTGAGGCCAGATGTCAGGTTGATGACAGCCTTGTGCCCAAACTTGTGGATCTTGAAGATGCGGTTGTTGATGTAGGTGACGCCGTAGATGTAGTCCTCGAAGATGTCGATGCTGAAAGGATGGCTCAGCCCTGGGGGGTGGGGAAAGGGGGCATATGCTGGCAGACCTGCCCTGGGCAGGGCGGTTTGGGGGTGCCGTTTGGATTTGAGGCTGGGGTCTCCCCCTGCTATGAGTGGGACGGTGTTGGGGGACAGGATTTAAGGAGGAACACCCACCCTCGCTGCTGAGCATCCCTGGCTCAGCCTGGGGTCTGCCTGTCAGCACCGAAGGGCACCAGGCAGCTGGGACCCCACCCTGGGGACAGCACCCCCCAGCAGGTCCCTCTGCAGGGTGGGTCTGGGGTGCCACTCACCCTTCTTGTTGTCGATGGCCACCACGGGGTCGGTGCCGTTGAGCCGGATGCTGCCGATGACGGAGAGCTTGGCGTCAGCCCAGTACAGCCGCTCGTTGTGGTAGTCCACAGCCAGGCCTGGGGACACACACACCCCACCTCCCCATGAGGTACAGGACCCCCCAGCCCACCCCGAGCCCTCCATCACCACCCCTACACACTCTAGCCATGGGGCTCGGTGCTGCCGGGCTGAGCCCCCCGCCCAACACGAGCAGGTTGCCAAGGCTTTTGCACCCCTCGTGCCCCTCCTGGCACCCCTCTTTCCTCACCCGTTGGCCACTGGATGTTGTCCTGCACCAGGGTCTCACGCAGTGTCCCATCCATAGCCGCCGTCTCGATCTTGGGGTGATTGCCCCAGTCTGACCAGTACATGGTCCTGGGAAGGACAGGGGTGAGTCACTCTCAGCAAGGAAGAGCAGGACAGCCCAATACCCCCCACCATGTTCTCCCCACGGCATCCTGGAGTCACAGACATGACCCCAAGGGGCCAGCTGGCCCCCAGGTAGAGCGATGCTGGGGTGTGGGATGCTTCCACCCCCAAACAGGCTCAGTGGGGAGAGGAGCTGGGCGAGGGCTAGACAGAGGGAAGGGACAAAGGGCTCGAGTGTCTCACCCCCTGAGCGGGTCGACCACGATGGCGTGGGGCTCATCGATCATGCCCGAGATCAGCGTCTTGCGGTTCTCGCCCTTCATCTGCGCCACCTCGATGACATCCCGCCCCGAGTCCGTCCAGTAGATGTTCCCAGCAACCCAGTCGATGGCGATGCCCCGCGGCATCTTCAGCCCCGAGATCTGGGAGGGGGCAGGAAGGGGCGAGAGGTGAGGGCGCAGGGCGCCGGCAGCCCAACCCGGGTGCCTCCCACCTTGCCCCCCCCACCCCCCCAGCCCCTGGGGGGAGCAGAGCTCACGTTCAGGTGGGTGACGCCGCCGTCGATCTGGCGCCGGTTGCGGTTGGAGGCGGTGGAGGCGGCGGAAGAGGCCGGCAGCTCCCGGTACGAGATCCTGCCCGTGTGCCAGTTGGTCCAGTAGATCTTGTTGCCCTTGACGTAGATGTCCATGGCGTCGATGCGCACGTTCTCATCGCCCTGGAAGGCCGGCTCGTAGGCAGAGTTGGGGTTGAAGGGGTACATGCTCCGGATCTTGTTGTCGTCCGCGATGTAGAGGATTTGGTGCTCGGAGCCTGAGGAAGGAGGAGGAAGGAGGAGCTGTTGGCACGGGCTGGGCTGGGAGTGAGGGGACAGCCCAGCTTTGTGGTGGGGCAGGGGATGGGGTGGCTCGGCACCCCCCATGAGCTCTGCCCAGGGAGGATGGACAGATGGACAGCATCGGCGTGCCAGGAAGGGTGGGCAGAGGTGCAGGGAGAGGAGAAGAAGGATGAGGATGAGGAGGAGGAGGTGGAGGAGGAGGTGGAGGAGGAGGAGGAGGTGGAGGTGGAGGAGGAGGTGCAGGTGGAGGAGGATTGGGGAGGGAAAAGCAGCTGGGTCCCATGAGGTGGCACAGGACCCCGTGCCCGTCCCTGGTCCCTCCTGACCTTCTGCCTTGCACATGTTGTCTGTCTTCATGAAGTTCTTGGCGCAGCTGCAGACGTAGGAGCCCTTGGTGTTGTTGCAGAGCTGGGAGCAGGTCCCAAAGCGCAGGCACTCGTTGATGTCTGGGAAGCCGAGGATGGGAGTCAGGGAGGAGAGCCAGGGGGTGACCCCAGACACAGCCAGCGCTGGGGGCCAGTCCACGCTCCCTGGGGCTCAGAACCCCCCAGTGTGTCCCCACTGCCCACGTCTGTGCCTCAAGGACACCATTACAACCACCCAGCCGCTCCACCGGTCCAAAGACCCTTCTTACAGGTGAAACCCAACCACAGCCCCAGCCCCCCAGCAGCTCTGGGAGGTACCTTGGCAGGAATTCTTGTCTGGCACTTTCTGGAAGCCTCTGCGGCACGTACAGTAGGAGGTGGACTGTGACTGGACGCACTGGGCCTCGTCCCCACACATGGTGGTGTTGGTCATGCAGTCATATGACTTGTGGTCTGGAGAGGGAGTGGGACATGCTGTCAGCACCTGTGCCTTCGTGGCATCCCCCTGGACACACCCCCCCCCCCATGTCATCCCCCCTCCCTGAGCACCGTGGGAGCAGGACTTCTCGTCGGAGCCGTCCCCGCAGTCGTCGAAGAAGTTGCAGCGGAGGTTGGCGCTGACACACTTCTTGTTCTCACACAGGAACTCGTTCTTGTCCTGGCTGCAGCTCCTGGGCTTGGCCGTGGGCGACTCTGCGGGGCACAGGCCACAGCTGTGACACTCCATGGACCCAGGGACCCGGAGGGGACACAGGGAATGGGCAGTGGCTGTGACACTCCGTGTACCCAGCAACCAGGAGGGGACACAGAGCGTGGGCAGCAGCTGTGATGCTCTGTGGACCCAGGGACCCGGAGGGGACACAGGGAACAGGTAGCGGCTGTGATGCTCTGTGTACCCAGGGACCCAGAGGGAACATGGAGCGTGGGCAGTGGCTGTGACACTCCACGTACCCGGGAACCAGGAGGGGACACGGAGCGTGGGCAGCAGCTGTGATGCTCTGTGGACCCAGAGGGACACCAGCAAACCGCACAGGAAGGGACCCAGGACCCCTGCACCCACCTCCCAGGTTTGGGGAGAAGCAGTGTGCAACATGAACCCCCAAGACCTGGGGCTGAGCCCAGCGCTCTGTACAGACCAGGGGGCCACCCACGGGGCACGGCGCGGTGCCGGTGGACTCACCACAGTCCCTCTCATCCGTGTTGTCACCGCAGTTGTCGATGCCGTCGCACTGGCGACCGATCCACAGACAAACCCGGTCGTTCTTGCAGCGGAACGGTCTGTTGGGGGGACACTGGAATTTCACTGCGCCAGCAAACAGAGACAAACGGTGACGGTGAAAGGAGGCGCCATGGCCAGGCTGACGCTTGCTCTCCTCACGAGCCGCCGCTCAGCCCGTGCCCGCTCTCCGGGGAGGCTGATCCCATGAGGATGAGCGGGCTCCAGAGGCTGAAGTAAAGAGACTGAAGCAGAGACAACCGCCCGGCTGCAGGAGGGGCAGCGAGCATGCATGGGGCTGGCGGGGGGGTGGGCCCCGCCAGCCCCACGCCTACTCGCTGCCCCCAGCCACCCCCCACCCCTCAGCCCCAAGGGCTGACCCATCTAGAGTTGGGGTGCAGAGCTACCAGGGTGCCACAGCCACCCCTCCCCGGGTACCCAGAGCAGCGTCGGAGCGCTGGGACCGTCACTGCTCCCCAGCATGCAGGCGCTGGTGGCCCTGTGGCAGATGTGTGCCAGGAGAGGCGTCACGCCATCACTCACAGCACTCCTCGGGGTTTTCATCTGAGTTGTCCCCACAGTCGTCCTCCCCGTCACACTTCCAGGCCAGGGGCTTGCACAGCGTGTTGTTGCACTGGAACTCGTCCAGGGGACACGTGCGGACTGCACCGGCACGGGGCAGAGGGTGACGTGTCACCGGGGCCTCTCCAGGGCTCAGGATGTGTCCATGGACACCAGGGTGTGCTCCCACATGACTCAGGGACACGGGGGACACAAGGGAATTGGGGAGGGGGTGGGAAGATGCCCGAGTTACCCCCAGTGCCGCAGTTCTCCTCGTCGGTGCCGTCCATGCAGTCGGCGTCGGCGTCGCAGCGCCAGCGCATGGGGATGCAGTGCCCGTTCTTGCACTGGAACTGGTCGAACTCGCAGCGTGGCGTGCAGTCCTTCTGCAGGGGGGAGCACAAGAGATGGCGCTCGGCATAGACAGCCCCGACTACTGCAGCTCCCCCCATCCCATGCCCAATCCCAGGGCTGGGCTCTCAGGCCGTGCCCACACTCCCACACGTGGGGCAGGGACCCCCCCGGCCCCCGGTACCTCATCAGAGCCGTCGGCGCAGTCGTGGTCCCCATCGCACTTCCAGCGGCCAGCGATGCAGCGGCCGTTGGCACAGGAGAACTCGCTCTCAGAGCAGGGCCGGGGCGCTGGGGACACAGAGCACAGGGCGAGGCCCTGAGCCGGGGCTGTGCCAGCGCCACAGTGGCACAAGGCTGACAGCTTTTGGGGGGCATGGGCTGGCTGGGGGGACACAGGCTGGCACAGACACGTCCAGTGGTGCTGGGGGCAGGGTGGGTGCAAGCAGAGCTGGGGAACTGCCAGAGAGGGGCTCGGCTGGTGCCACCTCCCAGCCCCCTTCCCACCCCGCTCTGGGGCTCCCTGCGGGGATGCAGGGCTTTGGGGGTACCACAGCCTGGTGACTCCCCTCTGGCAGTTCCCCCAGGTCCTTCTCCAAGGCCACAGAAGCCCCACGGTGGAGAGGCAGTCTGGCCAGCTCTGGCAGAGCCGGCACACCTGTCGCCCCCTCACAGGGCACGGGGACAGGAACAGAGCCCCCTTGCAGCTCAACACTCCCGCTGGGTTGGCACCAGCACAGTCAGTGCCAAATCCATCTGCAGGACAAGGGCAGAGGGTGCAGCCTCCCGCCCGCAGCAGCTCTCGGGACCCTTCCCCATCCCACTGCCCCGGGTGTGGGACGTGTCAGGGCCAGTGGCCCCTCCAGCAGCAGTGTGGAAGCTGACAAGGGGAGAGAGGGAGCAGGGGGCATCCGGAAGGTGCAGGAAGGGTCAGGGTGGGGATGGATTTTGGAGCCAAGAACGAGCCATGCACAGGCCCTGGTAGCAGACGCAGCAGGGTTGGACCCTCCCTGGCTGCGGCTCCAGTGGAGGGAGATGCTGGTGGTGATGCTGGGTCCAGTCCAGACCCCTCTGCCCTCACCTAGAATTTATCATCTTCATTTATTTTAGAGAGGCTGTACACGGAATGAGAAGAGTTTTGGCAGGAACCTACCTCTGAGCGCCCCATAACGACAGTGTGAAAATGGAGAAAAACATAAGATGAGGTGAAATGGCACAAACTCAAAAACACAACGTGACATCAACGGAAAAGGAAAGGAAAAAACACCCTAAACATTGCACCCTAAAGAGATGTGGGGAGCCGGAGGGACCCAGGGTGGCACCACACTGTGGGGGCTGCGGCTGGCAGAGCACCCTGGCACTGTCCCAGGGTGGTTTGGGTCCCTTTGTGGGGTCAGGACCCGGCTCCTGCCCTGAGGATTGGCCCCCTCCGTGCTGATGGTCACAGTGCCCCGCTGCTCGGCTCTGCTAATGGGCAGCAACTCGTTAAGCGGACTCGTTAAGGGACTTGTTGGGAGCAGCCACCTGCCTGTGTGCTGGTAGGGGTCCAGGTTTGTGACCTGCGCCTGGTTCCCCCCCCCAAAAAAAAGGCTCAGCGTGTCCCTGCTGTCATCCCCGACCATGTCAAAGGGTGTTGGGGCGATGGTGTGAAGCACAGCTGCTGCACAGTGGGTGGGACAAGGAGCCCATGAGCTCAGCGGGTGGGTATGGCCAGATGGGCACAGCACTGGGGTCCCCTCCTCCCTTCTCCCTGTCCCACCCGGGGTCCCTCAGGACAGCCAGCAGCCCAGCACAGGCCAGCCAGACCCCCAGAGCCAGGGAGAGAAGGCTGCTCCCCCACAAGCCCCAGCCAGCCTGATGCTGGGAGCACCAGCGGGGTCCGGGGTGACCCAAACTACTCCCCCTGCTCCTGAGAGCACCCTGCCCCGAAGGCAGCACGTACTGCAGCTCTCCTCATCCGAGTTGTCCCCACAGTCGTTGTCGTAGTCGCACTGCCAGCGGCCCGGCACGCAGCGGTTGTTCTTGCAGCGGAACTGGTAGGGCTCACAGGTACGTTCATCTGGGAGGGATGAGATGGGGATGGGCATCAGCATTGCCCCCCAGCTTCCCTCCCACCCACCCACCACCCAGGTGGTTTGGAACTGGGGCAGATAAACCCTCCCTCAGCCCCCAGCATGCCAGGGGAGGTGGGGAGGACAGAGGAGGGGACACCAGGGTAGCCTGACCCTCGGGTAAGGGGTGTTGGGGTACAAGGCGCCCTCCTCGGGGAATGGGTGTGGGGGGGGGGACAAGATGCCCTCAGGACTCATCCCCCCAGCCCCAGTCCTTGCTCACCACACTCCTCCTTGGGCTCGTCAGACCCATCCCCACAGTCGTCCTCCCCGTCGCACTTCCAGCGCGCTGGGATGCACCGGCCCGAGTCCTTGCAGCGGAACTCATCCACACCACACGTCATTTGTGCTGCCAGGGAGAACCAGGGGAGGGGAGAGGGGGTCAGCGCTGGCCAGGCACCTTTTTCTCTTCATGCCAAGAGCCTGGAGCTGATGGCAGCCCTCCTGTTTGGGACAGGGTGGGAGCACACCCCCCCACAGCCCCTTTTCAAGCGGCTCTCTCTGGAGAGAAGTCAGAGAGAGGAGGATGCCAGCAGGAGAGATCCAGGCAACGCCACCACCTTGCCCCCCACCCCAGGGATGGAGAAGGGACCCTCCATCCTAAGGACACATGGACATGACAGGCTGAGGGGGAGCTCTGGGGTTCAGCATGGGCCGAGCCCCCCTCTGGTGTGTACCCCCCCACCCCTTCTTACTGCAGTTGGCTGGTTCATCGGAGCCATCCACACAGTCGTTGTCCCGGTCGCACACCCAGACGCGGGGGATGCAGCGCTTGGTGATGGCACACTGGAACTGGTTGGGGGCACAAGTCACCTCGGCTGTGGGGAGGGGAAACTGAGTCAGGAGAGGCTGTGGGGAGGGGAGGGGGTGTCTGTCACCCACCACCCCACAGAAACCACTGTGCCTGGCAGAGAGAGGCGCGTAAGATGCTCCGGGCATCCCAGCAGAGTCTGGATGGGTGGAGAGGGGAGAGGAGCAGAGGGGAGAAACGGGAGAAACAGAAGTGTCTGCAGGGCCATGGGGTGATGGGGGTCAGAGGGAAGAAGAAAGCCCCACATGCTGGGGCAGGACCACCCAGAATCCAGCCTGTGGAAAGGCCAGCGCCCACAGGCAGGGATCTACCACAGCACCAAGCCCCTCAGCCCCATCCCCACCCCTAGGATGCTTCCCAGCCCCCCCAGCTTACGGCAGTCCTTCTCATCCTCGCCGTCGCCGCAGTTGTCCTGCCCGTTGCAGCGGAAGATGCCGGGGATGCAGCGGTTGGTGTTGGTGCACTTGAACTGGCTGGGCAGACAGACGTGGATATCTGCGGGGGGAGGCAGCGCGGTGGAAGGCTGCCGGGCTGCAGCTCCGCTCCCCTGGCTGGCTGAAGCCCCTGAGGGGCCCTGAGGGGGACGTGGGGAACCTACCGCAGTTGGCTTCATCCGAGTTGTCCTGGCAGTCGTTGTCTCCATCGCAGATGAAGGCTGGGTTGGTGCAGATCCCAGTGGAGCACTGGAACTGCCCCGGCCTGCACTTGAACT
Organism: Hypotaenidia okinawae; assembly: GCA_027925045.1. Lineage (NCBI taxonomy): Eukaryota > Metazoa > Chordata > Aves > Gruiformes > Rallidae > Hypotaenidia > Hypotaenidia okinawae. The sequence continues at coordinate 1,434,071 of BSDF01000029.1, read as the reverse complement.
CAGCTGGGGGGTAAAACAGATGGAAATGTTGGCTCCAGAGAACGTCCTCAGGTCAAAGTTCAACCTCCCGCTGTCCCCTCTGTGGTCCTGAGCAGGGACCAAGCAACCAGCACCCAACCCCTGGGTCTGATGTGGAGAAGGGGTGGCTGTGCTCCCAGGGCAGCGGTTGGGGTTAGGTGGTACCCTGATCCCACTGATCTCCTGAGCAGCTGGGTGACCCTCCCCTCTGCTGCAGAGCCAGAGCTGTAGCAAAGCCCTGGGGAGCTCAGGAGAGCACAGGGGTGCCGTGGGGCAGCCTGAGCAGGGTGCTGGGGCACCGCGGGCTGTGCCAGCCCCCTCAGCACTCACGGCAGTCCTCCGGCTCGTCCGAACGGTCCCCGCAGTCGTCCTCGGTGTCGCATTTCCACCAGAAAGGGATGCACTTGTCGTTCTTGCAGACAAACTGTGATGGAGACACAACCCTGTGAGGGCAGCTCGGGGAGGGGAGGGACGGCTCGGTCCCCATGGAGCTCTGCCAAAGGCATCATCTCCACCCTGCCCCTTCCCAGGCACCCCCAAATCCGTGTGGAGTAAAGCCTTAACCCTGAACCCACAGCCCCTGGGGCTGGAGGGGAGGGGAGGGGGGCGCAGCCAGAGGATCTCTGACACCCCCAAACTGCAGTCTGTGAGTGTTGGGAAGTGCCACAGGATGGGGGGTGCTGCCTGTGCACCCAGATGCTCGGTGCTGGGACCAGCATCAGCACCAGAGCTGGGACCTGGTGGAACCGCAGCAGGAGGGACACGCTCATGGGGACACGCTCACACAGGGGGGTGGTCTGTGCAGGCTGGGGTCGGGGGGTTACCTGGCTGGCTGTGCAGTTGGAGACGCAGGTTTTGCCATCGCTGCCCAAGTAGAAGTTGGTGGGACAGGCACACTTGTGCCCCCCGCCCGGCGAGAGGAGGCAGAGGTTGCTGCAGCCGCCGTTGTTGGTCTTGCAGGGGTGGTTGGGGACTTGGGGACAGCAGGGAGACACCCCCCAGTCAGAACAAGGTGGGGGGACCCTCAGGTTGGCTCCCAACCCCCACCGCACACCCCTTTTCCCCCACCCCAGCCCTGCCCAACCTGGGACTGTGCTGGGCAGCGCCTGGGCCACCCCAGCGCCGCGGTGCCGGCGCCGCGCTCACCATCAGGCTGGCGGTAGGGGTGGTAGATGTGGATGTCCATGGGGCGATGCAGCGTGCTGATCAGCAGGGTCTTGTTGGCCCCTGTAGTCTTGTGGGCCCGGTTGATGGACTTGGTCTCCCAGTCGGTCCAGTAAATGAAATCCTCGAAGAGGGTGAGCGCGAAGATGTGTGGGATGTCCTGGCTCAGCACTGCCAGGGGGAGCGGGCGGCTCAGCACGGGGATGGCCCCATGCCACCCCAATCCCCCAGCACCATCTCTTTCCAGGGGAGCAAAGCTCTTCCCCCTCAGCAGAGAAGCTGCCCTGGCTCCTGTACCCAGCGTTCCTGACTGATCCCAAGTCTGCACCCCACAGAAGCCTGGCAGAACCCTGGGAGCCCCAGGAACCCTTGAGAGCCCTGGCAGAGCCCTGGGAACCCCAAGAGCCCTTGAGAGCCCTGGCAGAACCCTGGGAGCCCCAGGAGCCCTGGGAGTCCTGAGAACTCTGGGAGCTCCCTGGAGAGCCCTGGCAGCACCCTGGGAGTCCCAAGAGTCCTGAGAGCTCTGGGAGCCTTGGGAGCCCCGGGAGCCCCAGGAGCCGCAGCGAGCCCCGGGAGCCCTGAGAGCCCTGTAGAGCCCCAGGAGCCCTTCTGCTCTCACCCGTGTGCCGGTTGGAGCCGTCCAGGCTGGCAAACTCGATGTAGTCCTCCCGTGCATCAGCCCAGTAGATGCGGCTGTTGATGTAGTCGAGGGTGAGGCCGTTGGGCCAAGTTATCTTCGTGTCCACGATGACACTGCGGTTGGTGCCGTCCATCCCGATCTTCCCAATCAGGGAGTGGTCTCCCCAGTCCGTCCAGTATAGGTAACTGGGAATAGAAGAGCAGGGGGAGGCTGAGTCCAACCCAAGCCACGGCAGCCGGGTGTCATCCCATCTCCCAGCCTCCAAAAACCAGAGAGGCCACCAGCCCCCTCCCCACGTGGAGGGGAAGGTGCAGGTCCCCCAGGGCTCTCACCCGTTCTGCACATCCACCACCAGCGCCCGGGGCTCGCGCAGCCCCGAGTTCACCAGCACCGTGCGGTAAGCGCCGTTGAGCTTCGACACCTCGATGGTGTCCCGACCTTTGTCACACCAGTACAGGTTCCCTCCCACCCAGTCCACAGCCAGCCCGTCGGGGTTGCTGAGACCTGTGCGGTGCAGGACCTGTGGGGAGGAAAGGGAGATGCTGGGGCTGGACAGGGAGAACCGGATCCTGCGCTGGTCCCTCGAGGATGACAATGCCCCCTTCCCTGGCGCATCACCCCTGCTCTGCTCAGGTCCCTTCCCTCATCCCTCTCCTCCCTTGAGCATCCTTGCCCACTGCTTTGGGGCAGCGTGGAACCCACCTCCAAGAGGGATGGTGCTGCCAAACACCCCTTGGAGCACCCTGGGGACCCCAGAGCAGAGCTGGTGCCCCCTTCCCCGCTGGCTCCAGTACCAGCCTGGGCCCCTCCCAGCAGCCCCGTGGTGTAGGAGGTGGGTGAGGACCGTCAGTCCGGACCGGGGGTGCCGGAGGGTCTGTCTCAGCCCCCAGCCCCCACCTGAACGTTGCTGCCGTTGATGTGCATGCGGCGGATCATGCTGCCCTGTGTGGTGACATCTGTCCAGTAGATCATCTGCTCCCGATAGTCGAAATCCAGGGCCACTGCGTTGTTCAGCCCCTGAAAGGGAGGGAGAAGCCTTCATACAGGGTCCTGGGGGCTTCACAAAGACCAGTGAGCCCCCTCCTCAACCTCACTGTCCAGTCCCTGCAGCAGGGAAGTTAAAAGCATCTCCAGACAAGTGCTGTGCAGCCCCTGCTGCATCGGGCAGCTGAAAGAGCTACTGCCTGTGGGACATCCCAGATGCTCCCAGTACAGCATCCCTCTGCCTGGGGAGCCATGAACCCAAACAGCCTCATCCAGCCAGTCTCCAGTGCCCCCTCCAGTCCCAAACCCCCAGTCATGTGGGACTGGTGCCCCATCCTGTTCCCATCTCCCCCAGCACCTGCTTGAGCAGTGTGTAGTTGGAGCCATCCAGGTTGAGCTTCCTCAGGTAGTACCGGTTGGCGAAGATGAGGAAGGGCTCTTCATCTGCACAGCGAAACCACGGGAGGTGTCAGGGAAGCACCGCTGGGATCTGGGCAGATCCCCCATGGAGCTGCCACCCTCCCTGCCCCACTGCTTCCCAGCTCTTCCTCGTGCAACAGGCCCTGACCTGTGACAGCTTTACAGCCGGTGGGGTTGTTAGGTTTGAACTTGTAGCCCCCGATGCAAAGGCACTTGTAGCTCCCCAGCGTGTTGATGCACTTCTGGCTGCAGGGGTAGGTGGTGGAGCACTCGTCGATGTCGACACACGTCTTCCCATCGTCCTTCAGACGGAACCCGGGGCGGCATCGGCACTGCGGGAGGGAACCGGGAGCTGTCAGACACACCCAGCACCCCGTGGGATGGGATGGGATGGGATGGGAGTCTCCATGGGACCAACCCCCCAAAGCCCACCGGAGCCTGACCTTGTATCCAATCTTGAGGTCCTCACACTCCTGGGAGCAGCCGCTCAGCTTCTTGTTGAGACACTCGTTGATGAAGCAGTTGAGCTCGTCGGAGCCGTCGGCGCAGTCGTTGTTGTTGTCGCAGAGCAGCGCCTCCGGGATGCACTTCCCGTTCTTGCAGAGGAAGAAGGAGTCGTTGCACTTGTTCTCTGCAGCAGGGTGGAGAGGCAGCGTCAGTGGGAGGCAGCCAGGGAACCCCCCACATCCTCATCCCCATCCCCACCCCATCTCCATCCCCATCCGTAGCCCCCCAGTACCTGGGCTGGTGCAGCGGGGGTTCTTGGGTGCCTCATCCGAGTGGTCGTGGCAGTCGAAATCTCCGTCGCATTCCCACTGCTTGTTGCTGAGGCAGCGGCCGTTGGCGCAGCGGAACTCGTGGGGGCCACATGTGGGGTACTCTGGGGGGGGGGGTGGTGGCACATGTGGATGGCACCCCAAACCTTCCCGAGCAGCACAGGCACCCACAACTCCCCACAGCCCACCCAAGGGGGACAAGGAGGTGGCAATGAGGGTGGTTTGGATCTCTCTGAAACTGCACCGTGCCAGGGCAGGTGCCCCAGAGTGGAGCTGGTGGGGGGACACAGCTCTCCCCTGGCTCTCCAGCACCAAACCCCTCCTGCTCCTTCACCCTGCTTCCACGCCAAACCCTTTCCAGATGATGAAGACCCTTCCCAGGTCCCATCTCCAAGCGCAGGAGACGTGGCATGGCTGCTACAGGAGATGCCACCCCAGCTGTACCCCCCACCCCATTCCCACAGACACCCACCACACTCCGGGGACTCGTCGGAGCCGTCGCCGCAGTCGTCGTCGTGGTCGCAGACGAAGTGCTTGGGGATGCACTGGCGGTTCCCACACATGAACTCCCGCTCGTCGCACGTGTTGTTGTACACTGCAGCGAGGTGTTGCTGTCAGTCCCCTGCCAGAACACCCGCTCTCCTGCTGCCCCCCACCCTGAGCCCTTCGGCTTTTCATCTCAGGGTGCTAGGAGGTCCACCCCCAGCTTGAGCCCAGGCCGGTGCTCCTGGCCCATGGCTGTGAACAGCCCCCAGTGATGTGGTGCCTTTGGTTACAGCTCCATGGGATGATGCCACTCCTGTCCTCACAGTCTGGGAGAGGCACCCAAACATCCCCCCCACGGGCTCTGCTAGGACCACAGCAGGGAAGCAGCCAGGACGAGGCATCCGCTACCAACAGAGACCCCAGGGAGTGGGGCTGCCCCCCAGCAGCTCTATCTGCTCCCCACCGCCCCCCATTCCATCCCCCCTCCCATCCCTCTGAGGACTCACGGCAGCCAGCAGCCAGGGTCTCATCGGCTCCGTCCGCACAGTCCTTGTTGCCGTCGCAGAGCCAGTGCTCCGGCACGCACACGTAGGTGCCCGGGCACTGGAAGGATCCTGTGCTGCAGGTGGTCAGCCCTGGGGAAGGGAGAAGTGGGAAGAGGACGGTCACCAGGAGAACCAGCTGCGTGTCCCCATGTCTCTCTCCAAGCCAGAGAACCCAGGAGAGCAGCGAGGAGATGGGAGAGGTGGATGAAGGGATGGGCAGGGAGCAAGAACATGCGGAGACGGAGCAGCAGCGTGGGCGGGGGCCGAGCGGTGGGAGCAGGGGCTGGAGCACTCACGGCAGCGGCTGTCCTCGTCGGAGCCGTCCCCACAGTCGTCTGCCCCGTCGCACACCCAGAGCTTGGAGATGCAGCGATGGTTGTTACACTCGAACTGCACGGGGTAGCAGAACTTGTCTGGGAGAGGAGGAGGAGGAGGAGAGAGGTGAGAGCCAGGGCGACACCAGGGCTGGAGCCCAGGGTGGGATTTGAACTACTGCTTGCCCAGCCCTGGCAGTGCCCCTGTGCCATGGTGATGGGCGCTGAGGCTGCAGGACTGGTGTGGGATTCCCTGATCCAGCTGCGGAGGATCCCCAGATCCCTCAGCACTGCCTGGGGTTTGTTCAGGGAGGTTGGAACTCAAACCCAAGCGAGCCAAGTCCGGCTGCCTTCGGACAACCATGGACACAGGCACACACGCTAAGCAACCAAAACACACTGGGACTTTGCACTGGTCCCAGTTCAAAGCCCAACCTGGTGCACAGTGGGGGCAGAATCAAGGCTGGTCCCTGGCCAAGGGATGTCAGAGGGAGGAGAGGACCCTGCATCCCCCCGGTGCCTTCCACCCACCGCCCTGTGTCTCAGCCCCGAGCCCCTTGTTTTCCCCACCCTGCCGCTCACTGCAGTGAGTCTCATCCTCTCCGTTCTCGCAGTCATCCTCCTTGTCACAGGTCCAAGTCATGGGGATGCACCTCCCGCTCGGGCACGTGAAGTAATTGGCTGGACATTTGGGTTTCCTCCCTCCTGCTTCAAGTGAGAAACATCGGTAAGGGTGGTGGGGGGACACACATCCTGCCTCCTCCCAACCCCAACCTGCCCAACTCCACAACGTGCCTCCCCAAAACCCCTCTCTGACCCCACACCCATCAGCGTGCAGGACCCACCCAAGAAAAGGATGGTCCTGGCACGCCAGCAAAGCATCCTCCACCCAAACAACCCCCTCCCACCCAAAGGAGCACCCGGTCCGAGCCCCCTCCCTCTCCCTGCTCTCACCAGGGCAGTTGCGCTCGTCTGAGTAGTCTCCACAGTCGTTCGCCCCGTCGCACACCCAGCTCGGGGCGTAGCACAGGGAGGTGTGTTCACACTTCTGAAACGTGGTTCCCTTCACCCCCAGCTTGAAGTAGCTGCTGCAGTCGGTGGCGGCTGCAAGAAACCCGCATTATGGGGGGGGGCCCCGGGTGAGGGATGCTGCTCACCAGCGGCACAGCCCTTGGGTCCAGCTTCCCCATGAGCCCTCACCCTGCTGCGGCTGCCCCTGCCCTCTCCAAAGCTGCCTCCACCCCACACATGTGCCCCGAGATACTTGTGGGTGCCAACGGGTGCTGGGGTGCTGAGTGCAGCACGAGGGGTCTGCAGGGATGGGCTGGGGCTGCTTTCATCGGGCTAATCTGGGCTGGCTGCTGCCTGGGGGATGGGAGCCAGAACCCCCTTCCTCCCTAAATCCCGAAGGCTGGAAGGAGGTGCAGCAACCCAGGTCCATGCCCACCGGTGCAGAGGGCAGGACCATCGCCAGAGCTCTGGCAAGCAGAGCTGGGGGAGCAGGGGGGAAAGTGGGGGAGCAGGGGGGAGCAGGGGGGGTCAGGGGGGGCACTCACTGCAGTTCATTTCATCAGAAGCATCCTCGCAGTCGATGAACTGGTTACAGCGACTCGAGTTCCCGATGCAGCTCCCGTCGCGGCAGCGGAACTCGGTCGCGGCGCAGCTGGTCTCTGTGAGGGGGAAGCCCGGAGGGTGGATGAGGCTGAGTTGGGGACCCAGTGTGTACAGCCCCCCATCTCCACAGCCCCCACCCTCCAGTGCCCAGCACAGCTGTGGACCCCCCAGTCCTGCAGTCCCAGCACTGGTTCCCTCCCGGCTCACACGCTCTGCCAGGTAGCCCGACCTCGTGTGCCGAGGTGGCCCATCCTCAGCAGTCCTGGATAGGCTCAGGGAAGCTCCCAACCTTCCCCATCTGCTCAGAACCAAGGGGACAGACCCCTGCAGTCCCACGGCTCAGAAGGGACGCTGCCCTGGGGAGCACCCTTCTCCCAAGGAGCACCCACACTGCGCCCTGCCATTGCCTCGTGCTCCTCCCTGGTGCCAAACCACCGCTCTCCGGAGGCTCTGGGAGTTCTTCCTCCCTTTACAACGCTGCGGCACAAGTAGGACTTAAACCTTGCTGCTCCATTAAGCCCTGGCTCAGCTCTGATCCCGTCAAGCTGAAGGTAACTCGTTCCCAAAGCCTCTGTCCCTGTCCCAGGGGGCCTTGGCCCTGAGCCAGCCTGCTTACTGTTACAGGGCACTTCGTCCGAGTTGTCCCCACAGTCGTCCACACCGTTGCACCAGTAGCGGCTGGCGATGCAGCGCCCGTTCATGCAGTGCAGGTACCCCTTCTTGCACTTGCGGCTGCCTGTGAGGGAGGGGGGAGGTGAGGGGGCTGCATCTCATCTGCCCCTCCCCCCCAGGTGCTTCAGCCCCTCGGGGACCCCTCAATCAGGGAGGAAGCCACGTGGCAGGGGTAGGAAACAGGCTCCGTCGTGCTGCACTGGCACCGTGGTGGGGTTAAGCTTGGGTTTTGCCCAACCCCTCCAGGCTGAGGAGCACATGGGGGTGTTATGGGGGGGGGTCCCGCAGTCCCACACCAGCTCCACTCAAGACATCTCACTCTCCAGCCTACCCCCTGAGACTGGGAAAGCTCTGGAGCCCTTAGAGCTCCATCTGTCCGTGCGTATCTCTGGGAGGGCAGGAGGGACTGCGGGTGCTCGAGGGACACGAGAGAAGACCCCCAGGGAGTCCTGGGTGCCATTGCTGCCAGCTGGAGCCCATGCCAGGGGGGTGCGTTAGAGCAAAGCAGCGAGAGGAGGAACCTTACTGCAGTAGGACTGCTTCTCATCCGACTTGTCCTTGCAGTGGACCACGCCGTCGCAGGTCTGGCTGAAGTCGATGCAGTCCCCGTTCCCGCACTCGAACTCGTCGTGCACGTTGCAGGTGGAGTTCAGGGCTGCCAAGGGTGTGGGGAGGGTTAGACCGGGGTCCCCTCTTCCCATCCCCATCAACCCCCATTTCCGCTCCCCTTCCTCCACCTTTGCAGGTGAAATCCTCCTGCAAGACGCGCTCCCCACGGCAGGAGCAGTTGACGTGTCCCTTGGGCGTGAGCAGGCAGAGGTCCTGACAGCCACCATTGTTCACCCTGCACGGGGACAGCTCACCTAGGGAACACCAAAAGGAGGGGTTCCTCTCCACACTCTTCGGATGGGGGGAGTTATGGGGGGATGTGGGGGGTCGGGGGCCTCCTGACTCTCCACAGGATGCTCTGGGAAGAGTACAAACAGGGCAAATCCGCCAGCTTGGAGACAGACAGACCTTGGCATGAGGGTCCCAAAGGGATGATAGGCGGGGAAGGGTGGTGGGCGTGGGCTCCCCCTCCCCCTGACCAGTCTGGAAAGGCAGCAAGGGGCAGAGGGAGGGGGACAACGGGGGGTCCTTACAGCTGTCGGTGTCGTTGGCCACGGCAATGATGCCCATGGGCTGCTGGGGGATGTCGACGCGCAGAAGCTTCATGTCGGTGCCCACGTACTTGTTGGCACGCTGCACGGCCCTGCGCACCCAGTCGGTCCAGAAGATGTAATCCCCATAGACAGCCAGGCCGAAGGGGTGCACGGGCTCAGACTTCAGGATCACCTGTGGGACAGGGAGCAAACTGTGAGCACGAGGGCAGGAGGGACACAGCCCCCCTCTATGCACAGCCCATCCCCGCTTTCCTCGCCCAGGTGCCAGCCCCAGTTTGGACCCTCCCCAGGGTCTGGACTCACATAGCGGTGGGAACCGTCGTATTCACAGCGCTCAATTTTGTCCAGCGTGGCATCTGAGAAGTAAATCTTCTCAGCCTTGTGGTCAATGGCCAGTCCGTTGGGCGTCCGTATGTCCTGGTCGATGATGATGATGACGTTGGCTCCAGAGAGAGAGGCGCGCATGATGCTGGGGTGCTGCTCGTTCCAGTTGGTCCAGAACATGAGGCTGGAAGGGGAGAGACACTCAGGGCTGTGTCAGCCACGTGTGTGGTGGCTCAGCACCATCACCCCTCCCGCTGCTGTGGGGCTTCCAAGGACGTTGGGATGGGTGGGACATTGTCACCACATCGAGAAGGGTGGGAAGGAGTGGGAATTGTGGCACGCTGTGGTACCAGCCAGCCAGAGAAGGGGCTGGGATGGGGGTTCTGTTGTTGCTTTGGGGTGCTGAGGGCCACGTGGGCAGGGTGGGCACAGGGACCTTCCTCCCCGGAGTCCCATTCTGCATGCTGGGAACCAGTGCTTCCTCCCTGTGACCAGCTGGGCTGGGGGGCTGGACCACCAAGGGCCACTCACTTCTGACACTCGTCCAGCACGAAGGCCCGGGGGTGATCGTCCCCAGACATGGTGATCACCGTCTCCCTCTCAAAAGCCCCCAGGCGACTCTGGTCCACGGTGTGGCGGGTGATGGTGGAGGTGGTGTAGCTGGTCCAGTACAGCGTGTCCCAGCCGCGGTGGTATGCCAGCCCCTCCACCGAGCCCACGTCTGCAGGAGAGCAGGACAGCTGAGGATCACATCCAGCCCGTGCTTCCCAAGGCTGCCTGACTCCCCTGGTGCTGTCCAGGACACTTGGACACGGTTTCTTTGGCAGCCTGAAGTTATCACTTCTAATCATCCCCCCCAAAATCCCTCTGAAGGTCTGGGTGCTTGAGGGGACCCAGTGGGGCTGAGGGTGGTGTGAAGGGGTGGGCTGAGACCCCCAATCTCTGCCACAAGCAGGTGATGCTGTCACCTTGTGGGAAGGTGAGCGACTGCCTCCAATAAAACAAGGACCTGAGCTTGGCTTTCAAGCAGCTTGTGCTCCATCTCCCCAGTGCTGAGACCCCCCCAGGCTCCCAGTCCCAGCTCTGGGAAGGGGATGTCTCCCTTGGCTAGGGGAGAGCTGAGGCTCAGGGACACCAAGGGACAAGATAAAGGCCTGTGGCTGAGTGGGGTGACCTGACACCCTCAGAGCTCCCAGAACTCCCACTCATCCTTCCTCCCTCATTAACGATCAGCGAAAGGTTTAATGAACTGGCTAGGTCAGATGGGGCTGGATCTCTGGATCTCCATGCTAGCAGCTATCCTGAGTGCCAAATGTAAACCCCCTCGTTAGCAGCACGTCCCCAGCCCTTGCTGGAGGGGCTCTGGAGGGTGAGGAGTCTGTGCTGTGAGGGCCAGGCGCAGACAGGGCCGGGCTGGTGAGGTTTGCTCAGGCCTGACCGATCCCTCTGGGAAGGGAAAGACAAACACAGAGCAGCTCCCCAGTTTGCTGCAGCGCCTGGTTTCCAGAGCGATGCATGCCCACGTGCAGGCCGAGCCTCGTGATGCGCTCTCCGTGCCAGAACAAGCTCTGCAGACTCGCTGAGCGTCGCCTACCGCAGGCCGCTGCCTCTTCCAGAGGCGCCGGTAGAAAGCTCAAGGCCGAACCCGTAACAGCTCCCACCCAAACCACCTCTTAAAACCAGCAAAAGAGGGTCAACTGGGGGAAGGGATGGGGGAAGGGGAAAGGTGAAAAAAGGGAAAAGGGAAAAAAAGGGAAAAGGGGAAAAAAGGGAAAAGGGGAAAAAAGGGAAAAGGGGAAAAAAGGGAAAAGGGGAAAAAAGGGAAAAGGGAAAAAAAGGGAAAAGGGAAAAAAAGGGAAAAGGGGAAAAAAGGGAAAAGGGAAAAAAAGGGAAAAGGGGAAAAAAGGGAAAAGGGAAAAAAAGGGAAAAGGGAAAAAAAGGGAAAAGGGAAAAAAAGGGAAAAGGGAAAAAAAGGGAAAAGGGGAAAAAAGGGAAAAGGGGAAAAAAGGGAAAAGGGAAAAAAAGGGAAAAGGGGAAAAAAGGGAAAAGGGGAAAAAAGGGAAAAGGGAAAAAAAGGGAAAAGGGAAAAAAAGGGAAAAGGGGAAAAAAGGGAAAAGGGGAAAAAAGGGAAAAGGGAAAAGGGAAAAGGGAAAAGGGAAGCCCTTGGGTGAGGAAGGAAGAGGTTTTTGGGGAAGAACAGTGGGGTCTGTGGGCGGATGGACGCAGAGCGGGCCCTCCTCCACTCACTCTCCACTATGGTCCTGCGGCCCGTGCCGTCGTCGTTGATCTGCTGGATGTTGCCGAAGTGGATGTCGCTGTAGAAGATGCGGTTGCTGCCCTTGGAGCCGTAGCGGTAGTCGAAAGCCAGAGCGATGACGTTCTTCATGTGCTCCGCGTCCTCGAAGGGCTTGATGGGCGCGTTGAGGTTGTTCTCGTCTGACAGGTGGATGCTCTTGAGGATGGTGCGCTCCGAATACAGCAGGTACCCGTCGTAGTCCCGGCAGCTCACCCCGTCCTCGGAGAGCATGCCGTGGGCGCAGGCGCACGTCCTCTGCCCGCCGCCGCGGAACAGGCAGAGCTGCTGGCACCCCCCGTTGTTCTGGGCGCAGATGTTGGTGCCTGGGGAGGAGAAGGGGGGATTGTTCATGGGACTGGGCAGGATGTGCAGGAAGATGCTCCCACCCGGCTGCTTTTCACCTCTCCCAGCTCCCAGAGGAAGCGGGTGATGAAAAGGGCTCAGCCCGCAGCGCGACACGGCTCTGGGACCAGGACACAGTGGCCTGTTTGTTCCCAGCCCCCCGCCACAACTACCAGCCATGGCACCCCAGCCCTGGGGGGTTGTCGGTGCTCAGCAGCACCGCACCAGGAGCTGCCACCAGACCCACCCTTCTGCCTGGCCCTGTTGAAGACTTTGATGTCCTTGAGCTGCACGCCGATCCCCGTGCGCAGGGACACCGACTCGGTGGCATTGTCCTTGTTGCCTCTTTTGATGGAGCCGTTCGCGTGAGTCCTACGGAAGGACCAGAGTCAGCGAGCGACCGACGCCGAGCCCACCTCAGCAGCACCCTGCGGTGGCACCCATCAGCTCCCCCAGCACCCCCAACCCCTCAGCCAGCGTTACCGGTCGCTCCAGTAAATGTACTCCTCGAAGACCGACACCGAGAACATGTCCATGTTGTTGCTGGACAGAACAACCTCCCGGTTTTCACCCGTCTCCAGGTCGATTCGCTCGATCTTGTCTGTCCGGGCATCGCACCAGTAAAGCTTCCCATCCTGGAAAGCATTCCAGTCAGCACATGAGGGCCACACCAGCCAGGACTCTTGGGACCAGCATGGACCACCCTGCCAGGTGCCCATACTGCACTGTCCTCCCAAAAAGTGGCTGTACCTCATAGTCGACAGATATCCCGTTGGGCCAACTGATGCTGACATTCACCAGCACCATCCGCTCGGTCCCGTCCAGGCGCGAGCGCTCGATGCGGGGGTACTGTCCCCACTCTGTCCAGAAGAGGTACCTGCAGGGGACAGCGGGGACGTGACCGGCACATGAGGTGCTGCTCTCTCTCCATCCCTGCCCAGATCCAAAGGATTCTCCTCTCTCTAAAACTCTGTCCAAAGCTGGAGCCGCTCTGGGGAGGCTCCTCTTGGATCTTCTGGAGCTCCCAAGAAGCTTGGACCATCAGCCGAGTGGCTAAACCAAGCTGGGTGGGACCCCCCACCTCTGCTGTGGTAGGAGACCTACGGGTCCTTCTCTGCTGCTCTGTAAGGGACCGTGCCAGGGGTCTCCGTTCCTGCCCACCCCCTGAGCTGACACCCCTCCCTGAGTAGTTTTGTGGGGTGTCTCACCCTTTCTCAGGATGGACAGTGATGGCCCGTGGCTTGTCCAGCCCCTGAGAGATGACCACGTAGCGGAAGGACCCGTTCAGCCTGGCCACCTCGATGACATCAAAGCCCTGGTCCGTCTAGATGTTTCCTGCGGGGAGGGGGCGGTGAACACCTGCAGGATCCCAGCTTCCCCACTGCCCACCCCCTGCTCCCCGCTCCAGAGCCCCCCTCTCACCAGCGATCCAGTCCACGGCGATGCCCTCCACGCGGCCAATGCCATTGGTGACAACGTCCTCCCGCCACGTCTGGTCCCGCTTGGCCCGGCTGATGGTGCTCAGACCCATGTCCACCCAGTAAATGGTGTCATTCTCTGAGAGGGGCCGGGGAAGGGAGCGAGTGTCAGGCTGGGTCACCCCAAGGGCAGCACAGACCCCGGTGAGCTGCACCCCACAGCCCTGGCACGGGGACCCAAACCCCTCCCTGACCCAGAGGTCCCAGCAGCTGATGCTGTGGGGCAGAGCGCTGCCAAAGGAGGGTGCAGTGATGGTCTTCTTCCTACTCCCCCTCCCTGATGTCCCTGTTGTCCCACTTCCAGCCCCCACGGCACCTGCATGGAAGTCGATCCCCACAGCCAGAGAGGTCCCAGACACGGGCACGAGAGCATCCGACTTGTCGTTGGGGTCCAGGGGGATGCCCCGGATGCCCTCATGGACCGAATACAGCAGGAAGGAGCCCACACCTGTGACACAGATGGGGACAGTCAGACCCACACCACAAAACACCCCCTGTCCCTTCAACTGATGGCTGCAACGTGTGACAAACCACAACAGCAGCTCTGCAGAGGAGCATAGGCCTGGCTGAGGTGGTGGGAGGGCTTGACCCCCACCATGACAGCAGCACCATGAATCCCCAGCCCAGGAAGGAGCATCCCAGTACAGGCAGCCCCTACGCCCACCACTCAGCTGACTCCCAAGGCTGATGCACATGAGACGGGGGCCGGCAGCTCCGTGGGCAGCCAGAGAGGGGAGGGAGGCAGCGCTGCTGGGCACCGGGCACCCGATGCTGCCCATGGCACGGCGGCCAGGGGGGTGACACGTGTTCACATGGGCAGCGTGTGCAGGGGAGCTTTGTGGCACGGGGTGGGGGGGTTCTCATGGGGGGTGAGGATATCCCTGAACAAGGGACGACTGCCCAGGGTGGACGTGAGGAGGAGGATGGGATGGCTTTTGCCACTGCACTGGGTGGGGAATGGCAAACCTCGTGGGAAGAGGGCAGGGAACGACCTGCTCCAAACCCAGCATGGACACAGTCAGGGATGGAGCCCTTCCCCACGTGGCTTGGGGAGGAGGCTGCGCTCCAGCAGGCCCCAGCGCAGCGTGTTTGAGGGGTGCTGACCCACAGCGTGGCACCGGGGAGGCACAAGCGCAGCCTCTTCCCAGAACCGGCTCCGGCCGCGAGCGCTGACAAAGGCTCCGTGCCGCATCTGGGTCAGGGCAGCGCTTGTTATTCAGCCCCTGCCCTGACCCAGATGGTGCAGCAGCTCTGCCAGCCCCCTCCAAAACCACCGAGAACACTCTGCACACAAACAGCCTTTGAGAGGCCCTGGCAGCGACTGGGGAGCGGGGGTGGCTCTTCCCTCCCACGGGAGGCGTCAGAAACAGGGCAGGGACCTGGGATCTGCTCAGCCAACACCGTGCTGGCTGCCCAGCCCCTGTCCTGGTGACCATAGCAAACTGGAGACCCAAAGCCGGTGCCAGTAGCGAGGCTTCCACCCCTCTCTGAGGGCTCACACGACGCCATCCCACTCCCCTCATCCCACTAAACCCCATGCCTGGGCAGCATTCCCACACTCCCGGTGCTCATCGCCGCCAGCCCTTCACTGCAGGGCACAGCCCACCAGAGGGTCTCACTGCAGCTAGAGACCACATCCCCAGCATCCCCCCCAGGACCGCTGGGAGCAGGGAGGTATCGGGGGGGTCCCAGAGGAGCCGCACACAGCTGAAGAGAGCAGTTACCACACACCTTACCCGGCCATGCAGCGCCATGGGGTACGCTGCTGGCACAGCCAGGGGCTGCCTCTGCTCCGAGAGGGGGCTGAGTGAGGGGGACAGGGGACAGGCAGGCTCACCTTCGCAGGACTGCTGCCCGCTCTTCAGGCTGTAGCCGGCCGTGCACATGCAGGAGCGGGAGGTCTCGGAAGTGGGGAGACAGAGCTGCGAGCAGTCGCCGTTATTTAGGCTGCAGGGGTTGGTTCCAGCTGCCGTGGAGAGAAAGGGGGAGGTGAGGGGCAGTTGGGGGCTGGGGTACATCTACGTGGGCTGCAGGCATCTTCGGAGGCACCGGAGCAGCCGTAGCCAGAGCTGCTTGGGGCCAGCACCAGAGACACAGCTGTTCTGCACCAGCCGGTGGGGACGTGGCACAAGGGCAAGGGCCAGGCTCGGGCCATCACAAGGAGACAGGATCACTGGCTGCCCCACCACCCTGGGCCAGGCTCCAGCCCCACTGGCACCCAGATGGTTTGGAGAAGCCGATGCCCATCCCTGGGGGGTCTCTCACCTTGCTGGATGCTCTCGTCGTACACCTTCATGTGCATCACCAGCGTGGTGCTGTTGCGCAGCACTGTCACCTCCGTCCCGTCCTTCTTGTTGCAGGTGCCCATCCTCTCGGAAGCCTGATCAGCCCACCACAGCTTGGTGCCTGGAAGGAGAGGGCAGGATGGTGCTGGAGCTCTCCCCATCCCCTCAAACCCAGCAGCAAAGAGCAGTGGCTCCGCGCAGAGAAAAGGGCTCCGAGCTCAGCATTGGGTGGGGAAGTGTCCCCCCTGCAGCTGCTAGAGGTGACAATGAGCTGGGGAGGGGGCAGGAGGAAGGGAAAGGGCTTCATGACCACCCCCACCCTCCAATCAGCTCTCACCCATGATGGCCAGGGCGGTCGCCTTGCTCAGCTGGCCCTTCACAGACTCGATCACCTCCAGGTTGCTGCCGTCCAGGTCACATCTGTTGATGGTGCCGTTGCCAGAGCTGATCCAGTACAGCTTGCTCTCGGGGTAGTCGATGGCCAGGCCTGGAAAGCAAGGGACTGTCACCATCCAAGGTGGCACACGGGGACCATCACCATCCGGGTGGTGGGATGGGATGGGGTGAGAATGGGCACGAGAGGTTGGGAGGACCCCCAGGGCTGTGGGGGTGGTCCTGGGGGGTGTGAGGGTGGTCCATACCAACAGGCCCTTTCTGATTGGTGAAGAGGAGTGTGCGGTTGCTGCCGTCCATGTTGGCCACGCTGATGTTGTCACCGTCTGTCCAGTACAGCTTCCTGCACCAGTGAGGGGACACTGAGCGCGGCGGCTTCTGCAGCCCCATGGCGAAGCCCCACGGCGATGCCCCGCACAGCTCTGCTGCCCTCCCAGCCCACCCAGCTCCTCTCCAAGCTGGGACCAGCCCCACAGCCCCCTCGCCAGGTCCTGGGAGGGGACTCGGTGTTGGGGAGCCGTGCCCAGCCGAACCCCACGCACACCTGGCCTGTCACACCCTTATCCGCGCTCCGCTCTCCTTCCTGTGTACAGAAACAGCCTGCTCCTCAGCACACACCGAGAGGCACAGACCCCCCCCGAGCTGCCACCCCATCTCCTCTCAAACACCTCCCACACGCGCTGACGCATCCAGAGAGCAGCCTGTTCCCTCCTCCGCCGCACACACACACACACACACACGCACACCTTCTCCTCCTTCACCACTCCCAGCCTGACCCCCAGCCCACCGGCACCGCGTCCCGGCACAGACTCACCCCCGGAGCGGGTGAACCACGAGGCAGTGAGGCTTGTCCAGCCCCTGGATCACGGCGTTCTTGAAGGAGCCGTCCAAGCGGGCGACATTGATCTGCTTCTTGTTGGCATCGTAGCTGGTCCAGAAGAGGTTTCTGGAAACCCAGTCCACGGAGAGGCCGTGAGCGTTGGGCAGGTCTGGAAGGTGATGTGGAAGGGACAAGTGTTACTGCGAGAGCGGGGCCGGGATGACGCTCAGATGGAGGTTTGATCTCCAGGATGTGAAGGGAGCAGCCGTGCAGGGGGGCGATGCTCTGCACCCACCCGCAGAGACGACGGTCTCCACGCCGGTGCCGTTGATGAAGGCTCTTTTGATGGTCTGGGTGCGGACGTCTGACCAGTAAATGCGCTGCTCCACCGCGTCGTAATCCACCACCGTGACGTTGTCGATGTCGGGCACGGTGAAGGAGATGATGTAGTTGTAGTAGGGGTTGTCGATGTCCACACCCCGGATCTCCATCTGCCGCGCGTACAGCAGGAACTTCTTAAACTCTGGGGAGAAGGAAAGGGCCAGTGGTGGGACCCCAGCCTGGTCTGCAGAGCCGGCCCCCCCCCACCCACTCGACCCCAGCCTGGGCAGGTCCCTACCGTAACAGGTCGTGTTGTCCTTGTCCAGCTTCATGAGGTGCGGGCAGGCGCAGGACAAGGTGCGGTTGTAGTTGATGAGGCAGAGGTGGGAACATGGCCCTTTGCCCCCGTTGGCTTCACAGGGGTTTGGAGCTGCAAAGGGGGGTAAGGCTCAGTGACCTCCCTGCTCCAGACCTCCCGGACCATCCCCCATTCCCCTCTTGGGGAGCCCCATCACCCCAGGACACTGTGCTGGGTGGTGAGAAGGGGCAGCCCCAGGGGTGGGAGCATCTCCGGGCACACACCGAGCGCTGTTGCCATCTCCCTACCACGTTCATCCCCCGCCCCCACCTCAACCCCATCCCACCACCTCCGCTTCTTCCCCAGGCCTCACCCAGGGGCTGCCGGGAGGGGTGATAGACCTGCAGGTCAAAGGGCTGAGTGTTGGTCCTCTGCACCACTGTCACGTTGTGCCCCGTCCACTTGTTGGCCTTGGCCAGGGTGTTGGTGCGCCAGTCGGTCCAGTAGACCTCCCCCCGTAGAGGGTGACAGCGAAGGGGTGCGAGAGGTACTCGTGTCCCCGCAGCACCTCGATGTGTCCTGTCCCATCATAGAGGGCTGAGTAGATGGCGTCTGACCTGCGTGGCAGCACCAAGGGTGAGAACAAGCAGAGGGATGTGCACGGGGCACAGGCACAGAGCCCATCTTTAACCCCACAGCAACGACCTGGGGGTCCAACAGTCCCCCCTCTGCTCTGCTCAGCGCTGCGGAGGGGGATGACTCCTGATGTACGCCCAGGATAACAGCCCCCCCAGAGGAGAAACCCCCGAGCAAAGGCTGGAGTGTGCTGCAGGCACAAACAGAGCCTGTGGGGCAAACACCAGCAGCGGAACAACGTGGGAACGAGAGGCTGGGAGGGCTGGAGAGGGGTCCAGAGGGGACACAGGGGTGGGGATGGGTGTCCTGGTCCTACCTGGCATCGATCCAGAGGATGCGCTTCTCCAGGTAGTCGACGGTGAGCCCGTTGGGCCAGCCCCCGAGCCCGTCTCCTTGTGGATGGTGCGCCGGCCCGCGCCGCTCATGGAGGCGGCCTCGATGCGGGGCAGGCTGGCATCCCAGTCCGTCCAGAACAGGATCCTGCGAGGAGGAGTAAGGGGGAATGATCAGCAGAGGGACACGGGGACACCGGGCTCTGCCTCCTGATGGGCAGGACCCGGCTCACCACCCACCTCCGTGACCCACAGCCCCTCACCCATAGCGTGGATCCAGGGCGATGGCGCGGGGATGCTCGATGTCCCCAGCCAGCAGTGTGGTTCGCATGGTGCCATCCAGCTTGGCCACCTCGATCTGGTCCAGGTTGCTCTCCACCCAGTAGATGTTGCCAGCGATCCAGTCCACGGCCAGTCCCTCGGGGGTGGCCAGCCCATACTGTATCACCACCTCGAAACTGGTCAGAGCTGCGGGGCACAGCCCCGGGAGGAGGGATCAGGATGGTGCCCCCTCTTCACCCACCCACCCACCCACCCCAGCCTGGCACAGTCCCACCCACCTTCACTGGGACCGATGCCGGGGGATAGACACACGTTTCCTCCCCAAATAGGGCCTGAACCCCAAAGGGCTCAGCCCCACATCCATGGTCCCAGCCCACCCCTGCTGTAGGTGTCCCCCTTGCTCAGCCCCCAGCATGGACAGGGAGAGGACCCAGCTTTGTGTTCCCAGCTGCTGGGCTGCAATTACCGTTAGGGAAATGCCAGGAATGCTAATTAACCCTTACAGGATGAGCAGCTCCGGAGAGCAGAATGGGATCACTCCAGTGGCCACACCGCTGCAGGGTGCCAGCACCCACCCCCCAGAACCGCACCCCTGCTTCTCCCTCCACTCATCTGCCCCGCCCCCAGCTCACTTCACGCCCCCCAGGGCTACACACCCCCGTTCTCCAGCAGCTTTCCCCTGTAGATCTTGTCCTCCACCACGTCGGTCCAGTACAGCGAGCTCTGGTTGAGGTGGAAGTCCAGGGCGATGGTGTTGCGCAGCCCAGGGACCAGGACGCTGTAGTCGCCCCGGTGCAGGTCAATGCGCCGGATCTCGTGGCGGTTGGAGAATATGATGAACGGTTTGAAGGGGTCTGGGGAAAGGGAGGCAGGGTTAGAAACTGGGCAATGGGTTAGGGTGACTGGAGGGGCTGCGTGGGACCCCCACACCAGGGGATGGAGGGTGTCCCTGGCTCCTGGCCCCCACCAAGGGCGGCTTGTGCCCAGCAGGGACGGCAACAGCCCCACATTGGTGGGTAGATCCTGGCTCAGGACCCAGCTATGGTTCCCAGCTCCAAGAGCAGAGGGATGCCCCTGCACCCAGGCTGTAGCCCACCCACACGCACCCAGGCTGCGGCAGCTCTCGCCATCGGGCTCCAGCATCCATCCCTCGTAACAGGAGCACTTGACATTGTACTTGTCCTGCTCACACTTCTGGCTGCACTTGAGGTGTTTGGCACAGTAGCTCTGGATCTGGCAGGTCTTATTGTCCGAGCCCAGCTCCATCCCCAGGGGACAAGAGCAGACGATGCCCTCGCCAGGGGCCACGGTGCAGTTGTGGCTGCAGCCACCGTTGTTCAGGGAGCACTGGTCTGCAGAGAGAAGGACGTGCTTGTCACCTTCCTGTCCCTGTCCCGCTCCTGTCCCCGCACCCCAGCGCCCAGCCCCATGCTTACCGCACAGCTCGCCCTCGTCTGAGCCGTCCCCGCAGTCGTCGGAGCCGTCGCAGAGCTTCTCAGGGGGGAGGCAGATGGAGGTGTTGTTGGCGCAGGTGTGGGAGGGGGTTTGCACACCAGCGACTCGCAGTTCTCCTCGTCAGAGTTGTCTTCACAGTCACTGTCCCCGTCACAGACCCAGGCCTTGCTGATGCACCGCGCTGCCAGGACCGAAGAGGGGGCAGATCAGGACTTATTTTAGGCCCATGGGAGCCCAGCTACCCCAGAGCTGCCATCCCTCCACTTCCTCCCCTGTCCTCATCCCTCCACCGCTTCCCCTGTCCCCATCCCCACAGGACACACCGAGGTGATTCCCAGTCCCTTCCCCAGGTCAGTGGGGGCTGGGGGAGGGCAGCGGTTCCTCCTTCCTCCTTCCTCTCACCTGAGTCCTTGCAGCCAAACTTGACATTGGGGTCACAGACGTGGGTGACCCCCTCGCAGTTCTTCTCGTCGCTGGAGTCCATGCAGTCCGTGTCGCCGTCGCAGCGCCAGCGCATGGGGATGCACAGCCCATCCAGGCGGCACTGGAACTCATCCGTGTGGCAGCCCCCAGGGGGACGTGTGGCTGGTGGGAGGAGGGATGCCCCCCAGTCATTGCCTTTGCGTCGGGGAGCTGGGATCCAGGAGGGCTCAGGGGATGGGAGATGTGGGCAGGGACAGGGCTGGGGGCACCCAGCAGTGTGGCTGGGCATCTTCTGTCTCTGAGCTGTGGGATTCCCTACCTGGAAGGGGGATGCTCTGCCTGGGGCAGGGGGCTTCTTTGGGTTCTCCAGGTCTCCAGGCAGGACACCAGCAGAGCTGATGCCCAGATTGGGTGGAGAAGGTCTACCTGCCGTGCTCACCTTCCCCCCTCAACTCACTCCCTCCCAGGGCAGGACCAAAGGGAAGACCCCAAGGAGCAGCAGGGGCGCATCCCGACCCCGCCACGCGCCAGGGCTCACCCTGGTTGGTGCAGTTGGCGTGAGTCTCGTCGCTGTAGTCGCCGCAGTCGTTGTCCCCGTCGCAGGTCCAGTGCACGGGGATGCAGCGCCCGCTGTTGCACTTGAACTGGTTGCTGGAGCAGGAGTGGCTGCAGCCTGCCTCGTCGCTGTTGTCCCCACAGTCGTTGTCTGCAGAGGGAAAGGGGGAGCGGGAAGGAGCTCAGAGAGCGCCCAGCCAGCCGGCCAGGAGGGCTGGCAGAAGCACGGCAGGAGGGAGGGAGGGGGGAAGGCAGAGACCCCCCTCCCTCCGACAGAGAAGACAGCTGGGGGAAGCAGGGAACAACACGAGGCTTGGATGGAGCACGCCAGCAGACAGGACGCAGGGTGATGGGCACCCCCTTGGCACCATCGGCGGGACCCCCGCAAGAGAGGCCGGGCTGACTGGAGAGAGCCCCCGGCCCCCCCTCTGCCCACCCCGCTCACGGCACCAGCAGCGCACAGAGAGAAATGAAACACAGAAACTGCATAGATCAGCCATGTACCTGGGGGGGCTGGGGGGCACCCAGCACCAAGGGGGCTTCCCCACTCCAGAGCAGGAGCAGAGCTGGGGGGATGGAGCGCTCCTTTATGGGGCACATCCATGAGGAGATGGGCTGGTATGGCCAATTGGGGGGTGTCAGCTCCCCCAAAGGGAATCCCATTGCCCACTAATGGGCTGGGGGGCTTTAGCATGACAGTGCTGCAACACTAGCAATGCAGCCCCCCACCTGTAGAGGGCAGGGGGCTGGCCTGGAACTGCCAGGGGGCTCTGCTCCCCTGTGGATCCCCACTGCAGCACAGTAAAGGGCCTTTGCCTCCCCATGTCTCCTGTCTCCCCCCGAATGAGGGAGCCCAGCACAGGCACAGGGACAGCCGGTGGCACCAGCAGCTGGCAGCCCCCCACCTCTCTGGACTTTCCCTAACACCTCAGCGAGCCGAGACATTTGGCTGCTGTGCCCCCCGACTCCCGCTGCCAGAGTGGGGTGAGGGGCATTGCCAGGGAGTGGGGGGCACTGCCAGCCTCCCCAAAGGGGTACTGCCAGTGCCAGGCACAGCAGCACATTGGAGGGGCAGGTTTGGGGGGCTGTGTGGGGCCAGGCTGGGGTCTGGTGCATGTTGATCTATGCACTAACCGGTAGGTTTTGGACAGTTCTTTTCGTCAGAGCCATCCCCACAATCTTTTTCTGAAACACAGAACCAACCAGACAGGAGTGGGCACAGTGACAAACACAGCGATGGCACACGGGTACACATGGCACACAGCACACAGGTACACATGGCACACAGCACATGGCACAGAGCAGCATGGGGAACACGCTGACACCGGTACTCCAGCGCGGACATGGAGAGGGACACACAGACACTGTGCTGCCACGACAAACGGACTGTGAGGCAACACCAGAAGCAGCAGAAGGTGCCAGGGGAAACCCGGGTTTAGGTGGGCTGGGAGCCCTCAGTCACTGCACCCCGTGGGTGCCCGGGGAGGGTCTCGGCTGCGCGGAGGTGCCCCACGCTGAGGCTGTGGCTTTTGTGAGCATCTGGACTGACAGTATTTGAGGGGGTCCCCGGGAAAAGAGACCATCCCTTGGTGGGGAGGGGTCTGAGGTGGGGCTGCCCACCTCACGCAGGATGACCCTGGGGAGAGACCACTGCAGCTCCCCGCACAGCCTGCTCCGAAGCTGCTAATGATGTGGAGCTGCTAGGAAGGTGGCAGTACCCCTGAGGGGAAGGGAAGAAGCCTTGGGACAACCCCTCTCTCCCAGACCTAGCCCTGGAAGCAGATCCGAGGCCGTGCCAGAGCTCTCTGGGAGATCTCTGCCTTCCCCGGGCTGCGGGACATGGCTCGGCCCTGCCAGTGGCTCAGGCCACACCACGCTCATCTCGAGCGCCGGGGCAGAGCTTTGGCCTCCTTGCCAAGCTTGTCAGCTGCCACGATCCCTGCCAGGTTCTTCCTGCACCACACACTGTCCCCAAGGGCAGCCAAGGAGAACGCAGGGCTCAGCGGTGCAGGATGCGTGGGTGCGGGATGCATGGGTGTGGGATGCAGGATGCGCGGGTGCGGGATGCAGGATGCGTGGTCACAGCTAATGCCCCCTCCCTGTTTAGCAGGGCCTGGTCAGGATCCCTTGTGGGTGCAGGACCCCCTGCGTTTGACCTCACCACCCCCAGCTGTGTCCCCTGTGGCAGCCTTGCCGCTGTCCTTACCGTTGTCACAGCGCCAGTTGATGTTTATGCAGCGCCCGTTGTTGCAGGTGAACTGTGTCAAGGGGAAGCACGTCGGGTAGGCTGTGGAGGAGGGGGAGGTACAATCAGCCTCAGTAAGGCACCCTGTACCCCAATCCCCCCTCCCTGCGGCGGGGCGAGGGTCAGCGCTCCCCCAAAGTGCCCCCCCAGCGCTCCCTGCCCCAGCTCACCGCACGAGGCGGACTCGTCGGAGCGGTCCCCGCAGTCATCGTCCAGGTCACAGGTCCAGGAGATGGGGATGCAGCGCCCACTGGCGCAGGAGAACTGGTTGGGGGAGCAGGTCCGAGCTGGCCCAGGGAGAGACAGACAGAGCTTTAGGAGCTGGTGGTGCCAGTGGGGAACACCCCCTCCACGCACACACGGCTCCTGCGAGGTGCAGGAAGCCAAACGAGTGGGCAGCAGGCACACATGAGACCCCAAAACCTTGGCCTCAGCCCCGTGGCACATGGGGAATGGTGAAGGCTGTGGCTCAGCACAGCGACACGATGCGAGCTCTCCCTCAGCTCCCCGAGGAAGAGGAGGGCTCCTAACCCGAGCAGGTGGAGTTGGACTCGTCCTCGTTGTTGCCACAGTCGTTGTCCCCATCGCAGAGCCAGCGGTTGGGGATGCAACGGTTGTTCTTGCACTTGAAGCGGTCCGAGGGGCACGTGTGCTGGTCTGTGAGGACACACACACTCAGGACCTGCCCCTTCCCCATCCCACCCCCATTCCTCCTCCTCATCTGGGAGAGGGAAACACTGAGAGAGAAAAGGGCAGGGACCCCCTGACAAACTGGGTGTCCAGGATCCGAATCATCATCATTCGAATCGCCCGCTCCTCTCCTAGACCCCGGCTCCTGGCTGCCCAACCCCATCCCAGCCACCAGCCCCACATCTTGAGGGGCTCAGCCCAAATTCCACCACCCCAGGGGGATGTAAAGGGCTGTCCCGCAGCGCAGGAGGCAGCTACGCACGGCAGAGCTCGGGGGCTTCGTCGCTGTTGTCCAGGCAGTCGTTGTCCCCGTCGCACTTCCAGCGCTCCTGGATGCAGCGGTTGTTCTTGCAGGCAAACTCCCCGGGCTGGCACTGTGGGGGGGATGTAGGACGGGTTTGCTGGCAGGGGAAAAGCAAACAGGCAGCATCAGACACGGCTCCATCCCCACCCAGGATGTCCTCCCCCTGCCCCAGGTGGCCATCTGTCTGTCACACCATCCATCCACCCTGCTGCCACGTGCATGAGGAGGATCCCAAACCAGCAGAGAGACCCGTCTCCGGGGTGCAGGGAGCACCCACCTACCTGAGCCCTGGGTTGGCCTCCCACCACATGAAGTGTCATGTGGACCCCCGAAGGGGACCCTTACCAGGGGACAGCCCCCCAGGCAGCCTACCCTGGCAGGTGACGGAGTCCGGCCCCAGGATCTGGTCCTCGGCACAGGCGCACTGCCGGCCCCGGGGGTGGCCAGGCACAGGCTGCTGCAGCCCCCGTTGTTTACACGGCACTTGTTGGAGCCCACTGAGGAGGGAAGGCAGAGGTGAGGGGGACACACACACAACTTTGGCACTTGGGGAGCCCCACTGAGCCATCGCTGGGTGCCCCCAAACCCCTTGGACGCCCTCAGTGAGCTGCAGAGTTAGAAGCCAGCTGAGGACCCCATTCACAGGGTGGTGGGACCCCACAGAAGACATAAAGCCTGGCTGAACCAGTGGGGAAGCCTGGCAGGGAAGGGAGGGGGATAAAGAGAGGAAGGGGCAAGGGCTGAGTTTAGGGAGAAAAAGGGTGCGGGAGATGGACATGCAGGCAGAGATGAGGCCACAAGGCAGACAAAAGCGATGGGGGCTGCTTAGGTGGGGCACCTCCTCAGCCCCCCACCCCATCCCTCTTCCATCCCACCCATTCCCATGTGCATGGCAGCTCCCCGAGGCGCCAGGCAGAGGTGTCCCCATCACCTTGCTGCTGCTGCGCATCGTACATCCGGATCTCAAAGATGGGTGGGCGCTCGTTCCGGAGCAGGCTCACCACCTTGGAGGCCTGGTCCAGGCGGTAGATGCTGCCGCTGCGATACTCGGTCCAGAAGAGGAAGCTGCTGTAGTGGCACAGCCCGAAGGCATGATTCAGCTCCGGGCCCTCGTACACGATCTGCAGGCACAGCGGGGAGGAGAAGCTCGTTAGCTGGGACAGGGGAATGGCACAGTGGGGCAGGGAGCACAGCAGCACAGTGTCAGCCCCCCGCCGAGCTTAGGGGTGATGGGTGTCTAACAGCCCCTGATCTTGCCTTCCGCTCAGTGCCGTTGAGGTAGACCATCTCGATGCGGTCGTAGAAGGCATCCACCCAGTAGAGGATCTTGGCTGGGATGTCCAGGCTCAGCCCGTTGGGCCACAGGACAGTCTTGGAGGTGATGAAGATGTTGCGGTTGGAACCGTCCATCCAGGCTCTCTCGATCTTGCCCCTCTTGCTGTCCTTGGGATCCTCCTCCCAGTCCGTCCAGTACATCCACCTGGTATAGGGTCGGGCGTGCTGGGCTCAGAGCCCACCCCACCACCAGCCTGAGGACTGGCTCACCCTTCCTCAACCCAGGTGGGAACTCCATGGCTGCCCACAGAGCAGCTGGCCCGAGGCAGTGGGAGGTCCTGCACCCCAGCCCAATGCATCATCTCACACCGCTGGGCACAGAGACGGTGCTGTCACCGCAGCCAGAGCTGCTGCTGGGACAGAGCCTGCCACCATGGCTGGGGAGCCACAGCCAACACTTGGAGATGACAGCCACTCCAAGCTAGGGATCCAACCACCATCCCTTCCCACCCTGGCACCACGCACCCATTCAGGGGGTCCACCACGATGGCTCGTGGGTGGGTCATCTTCCCCTCGATCAGCGTCTTCCTCGTCTGCGCAGCCTTCTCCAGCCGAGCCACGCTGATGGTCTTTTTGGGGCCATCGTCAGTCCAGTACAGGTTGTTCCCCATCCAGTCCACAGCGATCCCTTCCACGTTGTGGATACCTTTGGGGAAAAGCCAGAGCGGGCACTCGTTACCAGGACTGAGCAGCAGCAGGAAGATGAGATGTGGAAGTGACAGTCCCATGGGATTCACGGTGTGTTTGGTACCACTCGATCCCATCTCGAACCGACCAGGAAGGACCTGCCATGGTGCAGGTACGGGGCTGCAGATAGGTGCATTTGGGAGTGGCCTCAGCTGGTTTGCTCCAAGGACATGGAAACCCGCAGCATGGGGATGGATCCACTGAGCCCCAGGGACACCTCAGGCAGGGGGGCATCCAGCGACCCTCACCTGCCTCACTGGGGCTCTGCGCTTGTCTCCCACTAGCAGGCTGCAGATAAACCCCAACAGCAGTGTCTAACCTCAGTTTAGGGGTGGAAGATGGCAGGGAGAGGGCAGAAACGCTTTCGTTATGTGAGGAGATGGGCTCGTAGTGCTGCCCGGGGGCTGGACACGCTGGGCAGGGACCGGGTTGGGCCACGCACCGTCCTTCAGGATGGTCTCCCGCTCGGTGCCGTCGATCTTCTGGCGCCCGATGAGGTAGCTGGTGGTGTCAGCGAAGTAGATGAAGCCGGTCTCGGCGTGGAAGTCCAGTGCTCGGGGGTTCATGAGGTTCTCGATGGGGATCATGTGCTCATCCGGCACCTTGGCTCCCATGTCCATCCCACGGATGATGCCCGGTCGCCCCTTCCCGTACACCAGGAACAGCTCATGCTCGGGCTCTGTGGAGAAACAGGGACAGCTGTGGCCACCAGCCAGGTGACAGCGGTGCTGGTGGGGGACAACTGTCCGCACGGGGCTTCCGTGGCACAGAGACCAGGAGGAGACAGGAACCTGCCCCAGCACAGACCCCCGAGCCCAGTGGGCCACCCAGCATGGAAAGAGGCAGCTGCACCCAGGAGGGAAGGGGTGGAGAAGCCGTGCTTGCCCCCGAGCCCATGCACCCCTGGCACAAACACCTCTGTCCCCTCCCCATCCCTCGCAGAGGGGGGCAACCATCATCCCCCTTGCTCCCCCCTGCAGCGCTCTGGGGAGAACCAGGACTCACTTTTGCAGGACTTCCCATCGCTGCCCAGGCTGAACCCCGAGCGGCACCGGCACGTTCGGGTCTTGTGGCTGTTCCCCAGCAGGCAGATATCCGAGCAGCCTCCCGGCTTGCCAAACTGATCCGGCTCACAGGCATGGCTCCTCACTGGAGGACAAGGACAAGGGGGAGTAGGTTTAAACTGAACAAGGAACTGGGAGGCCAAAATCCTTCCTGGGGAGGGGGAAAGGCCCTGGTAGAGGGTGCCTGGAGAAACTGGGGCTGCCCCAGGATGTCTGGCAGGGTTGGATGGGGCTTTGGGCACCCTGGGCTGGTAGAGGGTGTCCCTGCCTGTGGCAGAGGGGTAGAACTGGGGGGCTTTAGGGACTCTTCCCACACAAACCACTCAGGGGCTTTATGACTGTGACTCTCCCGGCTGTCAGGGAGGGTCCTGCCCCCCAAAAAGGTCCCAACAGGGCAGCCCAAGGCCAAGCATTGCGCAGGACACAGAGTGCAGGGATGGAAAAGGACCTGCCTGAGATGCAGCATCACCATGGAGCAGCATGGCACGGCATGGCACACTGCCACCAGGCCCTGCCATGCCATCCCTCACGGGCCACAGCAAGAGCAGGGCTGCCCAGCTGCTCTGGAGGGACGAGCCTCAGCACGGAGACAGGCGGCACCAGCCCGGAGAGCCCCCCTCAATCACACCCCCCCCAATCACCCCCCTTGGAAATCTCCTGATTATTTTTGTGTTCTGGAAAATGCCGAGTCGGCTGCAGCCACTAAGAGGATTTGAAACAAGTAAATTGATTAACTGGGGGAAGGTGCTGGGGGTAGAGCAGGATGGCAGCAGGCAGGGATGGATGCAGGAAGGGGGCAGCACCAAAGCATTTCCCCTCCCTCAAAAAATCCCTGGGTGCCCAGGCAAGGGGTGCACACCCTGGCTGCAGGGATGGAGAGCACGTGGCACCATTAATGCTTTGCGATGTCGCATCCGCTCCCACATCTCTGAGCGCTCCAGCGAGACGCCACGTCTCTTGCAGGGGGAGACAGAGCGATAGTGGGGACCAGGAGCACCCCAGGGCACAGGGCAGCCCAGCAGCAGGGCCAGGCTGGGGCTGAGCATCACTCTGCAGAGTGACGATGGAGGCTCCAGGTGCCCAAGTGACCTTGTCTGGGTGTCTGGCCCCGCTGGAAGAGGGAAGCAGCCTGTGCCCATCACCACCCTAGCCCCTGAAGTCCAAGCAGCTGCTCCTCCCAAGCCGGGGTCCCACCTGTGGGCTGGCGCCGCTGGTGGTAGATGTGCAGAGCTCCTCCCTTGTCCACCCGTGTCACCACCTGGTACTCGGTGCTGTTGAAGCGGTTGACCCGGATGACGCTGGTTTTCTGCTGGGCGTTGGCGTTGTCCGAGTTGGTGGCGTAGAGGTAGTTCTCAAAGACGGTGAGCCCATAGAGGTGTTCAATCTGGAGGGCATGGGGCTTAGGAGGAGACCCAAGAGCCCCAGCTCCAAGGCATCCTCATCCCACCCTAAGGCTTTTGGTCCCAACTCATTCAGGACAAGACATCGAGCTTGGCTGGACTGGTTGGTGTTGAGCAGCTCATGGACCAGCAAAGCCAAAAGCCTGTGGACCAGTGCCCCCCACCAAGCTCAGAAATGCTTCCAACCCCCCGCCCCAGCCCCCAACTCCCTCTGGCCCTGCTCACCAGGATGCCCTGGATGATGGTGTGCCTGTTCTTGCCCTCGTAGTCCACCACCTCGATGTAGTCCAGGTAGGCGTCAGCCCAGTACACCAGCCGGTTCACCAGGTCCAAGGTGATGCCGTGGGGGAAGACGATCTTGCTGTCTACCAGCTTGGTGCGGTTCTGCCCGTCCATGTCACAGCGCTCCACCTTGGGGATCTGCCCGTAGTCGGTGAAGAAGACTTTCCTGTGTGGAAAGGGCAGACACAGGAGCTCAGAGCCTGGATGTCAAGTTGGACCCAGGGAGGAGGGGGATGCAGACAGACGCTGACCCTTTCAGCTCCTGAAAGCCCTTGGAGCCAGGTGAGTCACTTCTCCAGCAGCATCCCTGCTGCCCCGCTCTGCTGTGGGACCCTGTGGGCTTGGGGGAGCCCGAATCCCTGGTGCAGGTCCAAGGCAACAACGCTGAGCCTTCCCACCCCCCAGCACAGCTCTTACCCCATGGCTGGGTCCAGCGCTATCCCCTTGGGGTTGTACAGCTCCAGGTCCAGCAGCGTGACGCAGGTGACCCCGTTCTTGTTGCAGACAAAGATCCTGTCATCAATGTCATCCACGAAGTAGAAGTTGCCCGTGAGCCAGTCGATGGCCATCTGCTCCACATCTAGGCCATGGGAGAGGGGGGTGAGGAGAGATTTGGCAGAGGGGGAGATGGGACCCCTATATGTGTCTGCACAGGGGGTCTCCTGGGCACCTCAAGCACAATCACAGCAGGGGAGTGATGCTGTGTGCAGCATGAAGGGCCCACACTGGGGACCTGGCCCTGGTCACCTTTGGGGACAGTCCCAGCAGCCCACCCTCTGTCCCCCCAAAGGGAGACAGGACCTGCCTCCCACACACATGTCACGCAGCCAGGAAAGCACCCCATGGGGTACGCCAGGCAGTGGGAACATCATGGGACCAGTGCTGGAGGCAGAGCCGGGAAGGGGAAGAGGCTCAAACTGCAGCACAGGGATGGCAAACACCTGCTGAGTGGCAGGGACCACGGGGGCTGGGGGCAGAGCAGCCGGTGCCCATCCCAAGCCATGGATCCACCCCGGAGTGGGTGAGAGCCAGCATCTGGGTGTAGGTATTTAGTTAAACCAGTGCAAGCCTGCTAAATTGGATAAACCCACTGCACCTGAATTCCTTCCTTGCAGGCAGGTCACTGCACAGTGCTGCTCCACCTGCCTGCTGGCCTGGAACCAAAGGCCATGGCAAGGGGCTGGAGCTCCCAAGTGCTTTGCCAGCTTATCCCTTGGGTTAGGCCCTGCTGAGACCCCACCACAGCACCAGCACCATGATTCAGCCTCACAACCGGGCATGGATGAGGCAGAGGAGGGAGGGGAGGGGATGGGACGGCAGCCATGGCCCCACAACCCAGCCACCCCGAGGACATGGGGACCCAGAGGAGCAGGGCCGGATGCTGCTGAGTTATTAACCAGCACCAAGGGAGGGGAACCACCCATCCAGCCAGGATGTTTTGCAACGCCCCACGCTCCCCTGCCCGCTCGGGTCGATACTCAGACACCCCCAAAGCCCTGGGGTCTCACCAAACCCCAGCAGCGCTCAGCCCGCTGCTAGCCAGCCCTTCCCTGCTGCGGCACCGCCAGGCTCTGGTGAGACCCCAGGGCTTTGGGGGGTCCGAGCTCAAACCTGAACTCCAAAGTGAGTCACACCGGGGCAGCTCACTCGTGTGTCTCTGAGGCTCTGGGGATGGGGACATGGTGCTGGCGGTCGTGGCCCGCTGGTGACCAACCGCTGTCCCCTCCGGAAGGGCGAGGCCGCGGCGCCCGCAGCCACCACCCAGCGTGATGCATCCCGTAAAAACGAGTGGAAATGGCCAGAGCATCCCTGGAGCTGAGCCAAAGGCCTGCACGGGGCTCCTGCCACGTTGACAGAGCCCCTGGGGCCAAGTCGGGGCTCCAGGCCCAGCCAGGACCCTGCACCCTCCACCCAGCGCCTGGGCGATGGAGGATTTGGGGTGAAAAGCCCCTAAAACAGCACGAGGGCGGCGGATGGGGCAGGGGAGCCAGGGCTGCCTGTGTCACGCTGCCCAGACTGGTGACCTCCCTCCCCACTGAGCCCCCCACCCCCAAATCCCCCCTCTGCCCAGGGGAGGGGGCAGCAGCCCCGCTGGGGTGAGAAACGCCTCTCTTGGGTGAGGGGATGAGCAGGAATTCCCCAAAACACAGGTCTTGGCTGGCGCCTGCGCGGTGACTCAGAATCACAGGACCAGGGAGCGATCCAAGCCAGGGCGGACAGGGAGCACCCGGATGGACAGCACAGAGGCCCTCACCCCCCAAACAGGGGTGCAGACCCCACCAACCAATGGGTTTTGGGGGCCTGGACATCACCACCCCAGCGCTCACCCACATCCACGTCCTTCCCCATCGCTCTCCCTAAAACCCACCTTCCCCCCCAACCCCGGCATCACGAGGATGCCGCCACCTCGCTGGCTGCATCCCAGCAAGCCAGAACCTTCCAACACCAAGGAAGTTCAGCAACACAGTACTCAAAGGCTACGTGGGGACGTAGCTGTGACAGTCACAGGGGAGGGTCCCTGTCCCCCCTGGGGGTCTCCCAGCCAGGCCCCAGCCCTTCACGGGGCAGCGCTGGGCCAGGGGTGACGCAACCACTTGCTCCTCTCCTGGGCTGTATTATTTTTGCAGCTGGAAAGCATTACCCTCCTCAAAGGCTTTTGTTTTTCAGCTCTCTCCTCCTCTCCCTGCTCACCATCCCCCCCTCGCAGGAATGGGGGGGTTTATTATTATTATTATTACTTTCAGCTCTTTCTTTTAGCATCAGCTAAACCTGGATTTCCTCTTGAACTTCCACTGGAAGCTAATTTAGTGAAGGTCTATTTTTAACCCCTCGCGTTGGCCCGCAGAGAGCTTCCCCCCCTCCACCCCCACTTAATGCTCCGCTCTGGGAGAGGGGAGGAGTGAGGGATGTGGCCTCTCCCATCCCCAACACCACACATCCCCCTCCCAGCATGAGAAGGAAGGAGCTGGGATGGGGAGGCAGAGACCACCCCTCTCCCCCTGCCCGCAGTGGAGGGGGGCTGGCTGGCTGGCACGTGCTTCCTCCTCCACCGACCCCCCATCCCAGAGTCCAGTCTCCCTCCTTGCTCAACCATGGCTGGGCCGTTGCGACACCCACGGCTCATTTCCCAAGATTTATTTATCTGGGAGTGTTTGGAAAGGCGCCTTGAGGGGGGAAAGGGGGGCAGAGGACAGGGAATGTCAATGGTCAAGGCTCTTTCTGGAAGATGCTGAACGACCTCACCGGGTCCCCACCAGCCAGCAACAGGCTCCAAGTGGTGCCTGCCCTGCGAGGATGGAGGGAGGATGGAGGGAGGATGGAGGGAGGATGGAGGGAGGATGGAGGGAGGATGGAGGGAGGATGGAGGGAGGATGGAGGGAGGATGGAGGGAGGATGGAGGGAGGATGGAGGGAGGATGGAGGGAGGATGGAGGGAGGATGGAGGGAGGATGGAGGGAGCAGGAGCACTGAGAAGGTCACCGGCGTGCAAGTGGCATGTTGCTCAACAAGGGCCGCCAGTGACTTCAGCAGAACCCGAAACCCAGCTGCACAGATGTTTCCTGGCTCCACAGCTCACACGAACCCAGAGCCCGACTGAGGGTTTGCTGAGATCCCTGCCGCAAAATAATCCACGTCACCCTGCGCTTGGACCTTCCCTCTTCCTTCTCATGGCCACCAGCAGAAGATGCTGAAGCAGCCTCGAGGGCTGGTGGACCCCGAGGAGCTACAATTGGGGTCAGACAGCCAGAGGAGAAGCTCCCACACGTCCCTTCCAGCCCAGGCTCCTCCAACAACAGGCTGAGACCTGTTTTGACACTATCAGGGCGCTTCCAGGGGAGAAACTGCCCCAAGAGGCAGCAAAACATCTGGCCTCCACCCAAGAAGTTCTTGGCCCTGTCAACTCTTACAAGCCATCTCCAGCACACTCCACCATAATCTTCCCCTTCCCCAACCCCAGCTTCACCCCGCGCTCCGCGGGGCTGGGAGCATCCTGTCCCACCCAACGATCTCCTCAGCACCCACAGGTCCCTCGACACACAGGATCTCCTCCCAGAGGTTCTCCTTCCCGTAACCCCGACCATGCACCATCTGATTAACCCCACGACCAGTAAAGCACCATGGGGCCGCAGGATTTTTGGGGAACAAGCTTTGCTGACCAAGCCCTTCACTTCCCCCCCCCCCCCCCATCACCCCAGCATGAATCAGTCTGCAAATACACCCGCCGTGGGCTGACGGAGGAGGAAGGAAGCGTGAGACCTTCTCCTGGGCTCAAACATGGATTTCGACACAGCTCTGCAGCAGCTGCAGCTCAGATGCGCCCGGCTCGGCCGCTCACCCTGCCTCCAGCAGAGATAAGCTGGAAGGAGATAACCCCTGAGGGTGCTGAAGGTATGGAGCTTGGGAAGAAGTGCTCCCCAAGGGAAACCCTGCTCCTGTGGGGTGTCCAGCGTAGGGCAGGACTGGGATGCTGGTCAGGAGAGGTCTGAGCACTGAAAACATCCCCCTTCCCAATGTCAGGCACGGGGGTGCCACCAAAGGTCTGGTGGTTCCTCATGGTGAAGTTGAGGGGTGTCTTCACCCCTGTCCCAGCACATGGGACAGATACAGGAGCTGGACCAGTGTTTCCATGCTGGCTTTAAGTAACAAATGTTCCTGTCCAAGCACATCCACGGCATCCGTGCCAGGGGATCAGACCTAACACGAGCTGGGGCTCAGCATAGAATCAGAGAATCCCAGCCTGGTCTGGGTTGGAAGGGACCCCAAGGGTCACAGAGCTCCAACCCCCTGCCACAGGCAGGGACACCAACCTCCAGGCCTGGAGCTACACAAGGTTGCCCAGGGCCTCAGCCAACCTGGCCTTGAACACCCCCAGGGATGGGGCACCCACCCCATCTCTGGGCAGCCCCTTCCAGCCCTTCACCACTCTCTCTGCAAAGAATTTCCCCCTAATATCTCATCTAAACCTCCCCTCCTTTAGCACCAGCCCAGATCCTTCATCTGGGGTTGGGCTGCAGCATCACACAACCCAAACCACGCGTCCACACGGCATCGGAAGCAGAGAAGCCGCCCAGGGAGCAGCTGAGCTGCATCACAGAATCACAGGGGTTGGAAGGGACCTCAAGAGATCATCAGGTCCAACCCCTGCATCCTCCTGCTCCCAGCAAAACCCAGGCAAGAGGGAGCCAGAGGGATGGGGATGAGCGATGCCGCATCCGACTCGCCACCCAGGAGGAGCCCGGGCGGGCGACACGCTGGAAAGGGGAAAGGAGGAGGGGAAAAGAACAACAGCTCGGAAAAGTCACGGAGCGTTTCGGATCACAACCTCTCGCCTCCCGAAGAGGGACGGAGGCTCGTCAGGAATGCGGTCCCCAGGGCTCCTCAAATCCATGGCTTTCCTGCTTTCCTTGTTCCAGGGAGTGAGCTGGCTGATCCATTTCCATAATTCCATAATCTGGAGGAATTCCTGCCTCTTCCCCCCACAGACATCCTCCTCCTCCTCCCCCCTGGAGAACAAGACCGGCTCTGTAACGGCCACACGCTCCCCGGATAAACACTGCTCCTGGGGACAATTTTCCTTAATTAGAAGTGTGTTAACAGGACAGGCATGAAGACAAACTCCAGCCCCCAAGGGTGCTGGATGCGGGACGAGTGGGCACTCTGCACCCCTCAAGGGTCTGGTGTGGCCCCCCTCCTCATCTCCGTCCCCAGAACAGGCACCTCCTTGTGCTGTTGCCTGCTCTGACACGGACTGTGGCTGGGACAGCCACCGGCATGCAGAGCCATCACGTCAGCCTTGTTTCCTTAGAAAACCAGGCTAAAAAATAAATAAATTTAAACACCCCCCCACCCCCCACCCCCCCATTAAGCTGTTGAGCTCAGAGGAGGAATGGCTGGGTGGAAGCCGGTGGCCGGCGTCCAGGACGCCTGACTCGGCACTCTGAAGGATCCTCGTGGTCTCTGCACACAGGCACAAGCCAAAAACCAGCCCACTTCCCACCCCCAGGGGCTGTGCAGCTTGCCCCCTCCCCGGTCGCTGCGGGAGGGAAGCCACAGCCCATCCATCCCTGGGGTCAGTGCTGGAGCATCGCCCTTCCCTGGAGACCCCCGTCCCCCGCAGTGCCCGAGCCCCGGCGCCCATCGCTGTGGCATCACAGCGGCACTGGGGTTGACACCACCTCCAGCTTCCCCAGGGAGGTGGTGGAGGGGTGGGGCACACGCTCCAGGCAGCATTTTGTCACCCAGGTGCCTCCTCCTCCCTGGACCCAGCACCCAGCTCAGCCCCACGGCACCCCCATGTGAGCCTGGCTGCGGCACCAGTGGTGGGGAGAGCCGGAGCAGAGCCGGAGCAAGCTCCATCTCAGCTGCATGGAGGGCAGCCAAGGGACCACTAATTACTCTGCCTTAATGAGGCCATTCCACGGGCAAAAATATTCGGTGGAGGGACAGACGGGGTGCTCAGCTTCCTTCTGGGTGAGAGGAGACAGACACAGGCGCAACGGGGACCCAGGGGACTGTCACCAGGGTGAGTTTGGGGGGCAGGAAAGTGAAAATGGGGCCGGTGTGTGCAGAGGCTCGGCTGCAGCACGATCAGCACGGGACAGACAGACAGACGTGTGCAGGGGGATACACACACTCCCCGTCCATCTGAAATGGAACCTGGCCCCGTGCCCAAGAGGATCCCCACGGATCAGGACAATAATTCCACCCTTTTGTCTCCAGCAATGTGGGAACAGCGCTCGCCCCACGCTCGACACCTCGGGGCTGGATGGAGACGGGGTAGGGGCGCAGCTCTCACTGCAGGGCAGGATTCTGTCCCAGGAAGCGGGGGGAGGCAGACCAGACCTTTCCCCACTCCATCACCGCAGCCTGGGATGGGGGGGTCTGGCTGTCCCCAAGGAAGGGACACAGCAGCTTGGGCAGCAGATCCAGCCAAGCCCTCGCACCCCACAGCCATCGGCCCCTCGCACCGCTCAACAGACCCTGGAGAGGAACCGAAACCACTCCAGCCCAGCTCACCCTGCTCCAGGGGGTGGGTGGGTTCAGACCTTATCCCACACATAGGGAGACTCTGAGGGGTAATTCAATCCCCAGAACAATCCCAAGCTGGGTACCAGAGGAAATCACTGTGGCCATCATCCCCCTCCGACGTAAAGGGGTGGTGCGGCAGTGTGGGCACATCCCAGGCGTGTGCTTGCCCCCTGCACTCATCCTGCTTGGTAACAGTCAGAAACAGTTAAAAAAGCAAGGAAAAAAAGGAAAAAAAGAAAAAAAGAGAGGAACCAGCAGATGAAATTACCAATCATCCTGCGCTCTTGCCAAGTGAGTTCACATCGGAGCCTCTTTCTTGGCTGGGAGGAGGCAGTGAGGAAGAAAAATAGCTTTCCATGCAAAGTGGGGAAAGAAATGTACTTGGATTCCTCAGCAGAGCAACATCTCTCTGAAATCAATTTGTCCCGAAGCCTACAGCTCCTCTGGCAAAGGGACAGGTCATTAGGAGGAGCGGGGCTGAAATGGAGTCAAGGAAAACAACCTCCCAGACGGGCTGCAGTGGAATGATGCTGCCCGGGAAGGTATTTTAATAACGGCCAGATTGCCAGCGTTTAGGGCTCCTAATGCACCAGGATCAGATGTCCTGATATTTCAAACCCCTTCCTGGGGGCTTGTTTTCTAAAAGGAAAAGAAAACAACAAACCTTAAACCCAAGAAATAATAAATCAAGGAAGCTCTGCAGCCCTTTCCCAGCAGCCCCGGCTGCGTCCCGCTGAGCAGTCGGCGTTCCTGCCTGCTCCATGTGGGAGCTGACCAAAATCCCTGCGCCATCACAGCCCCCCTGGACATGGGGAGCAGACCCCCAGCTCTGTTATCGCAGGGGGGATGTTGGCAAAGCTGGGAGGGGACCAAAACTCCAGCCACAGGCTCAGGGATGGGAATTGGGGGTACAACAAAAGCATCCAGCCAAACAAGGCACCACGGAGCTGCCGTGCAAAGAGTCAACCAGGGAAGGGGAAAGAGAGAAGGAGCAGGGGAAGGAGAACTACTGACAGTCCCAGGTTTTGGTCTCCTGACACCATCTCTATTTATTTTTCCATAGTAAAAGGGAAGAATTCCTGCCTTCTCCCCAAAGCTGAGCATCACTCCATTGCATGGTGCCAGAGCCAAGGCTTTCACACCATCACAGCGCTCAACACAGATGCCACGGAGCCCAAGAGGTGCCCAGCATGAGTGGAGGGCACCCTCCATGAGCTTGGGGTGCCCCATCCAGCCTGGCCTTGGACACCCAACATCCTATCAGAAACAGTGGCTGGCATGTTACAACCTGCTGCTTCCCAGCACAGAGCAAGGCTGGGAGCCACACGGCCCCATCCGAGCCCTGGGCAGGGGGAGGCAGCTCCGGGGGTGGGGAGCAGCACAAGCCTGGAAGCAGATTTTCTTTAATTCTTTCTTTTTTTTATATAATTTCTTTTGGGGTGTTGTTTTGCTTAGCGATTCTTTTGGGACCAGCTCCAAACAAACAAGGACATTGTTTGGGGAAACACGTGGAGGCTGGAATCTGGTTGAGAAAAACCCACGGGATCAGAACGTCCCTGTGGTCAGGGATTAGCTGTGGAGCAAGGAGGGACCCCAGACACGGGCAGGGGAAGATCCAACCACCCCCCAATCACACCCGGGTGCAGAGCTAAACCTGCCCCAGTCCCCTCCAGCCTCACACAGCGGCATGGCTGCGTCTGGAGGGGGCCAGGGGGGACCTGTCCCGTGTCACCCCACGCGTGGTGGTGATGCTCGCCCAGTCCCAGCAGACACTGGGTCCTGATGAGCGAAGCTCCAGCGCAGGCACGCGCCTTCCCGTCCTGAAGCAGACACCTGCCAGGATCCATCCCACTTCAGGCTGGCGCTGGCTGTTCCCACGGAGCAGGAGGAGAGTGGAAAGGGAAGAAGAAGGAGACAAGTTCCCCTTGTGATCCAGCCTTGGCAGGAGGAAGGACGAGCTCTCCCTCGCCCCGCTCCCATGCCATCGCACATGTGCTTGTGGGTCGCATCCTTCTCACGGCTGAGCCTGAGGGATGCTCCACGGGGCAACCAGGGATGCCCCAAAGGAAGACAAGCTCCAGGGGCTGAGCAGGAAGGTGCCACCCCTGAGTTCCCCATGGAGATGGGGCCAGGATGGACCCCCCAAAACACTGCGGGGGCATGCTGTGCCCACATCTGCCTTGTCTGTGCGGCACAGCTGCTGGCACCGAGCCCCACATGCGCTCCCAATCACCTCCACACCAGGGAGGTGCCCAGGGCTTCCCCACCACCACAGTCCACTCCCAACTGACAGCAGAGAAACAATTCTGTTCCAACACTGGGGGCTCTTGGGTGAGTTTTTAGTTGAGTTTTTTTGTTGTTGAGAGAAATAGATGGAAGATTTCACCAGCCTCTGACTCTTAGTGTGTCCCTGGAAAAAGACCTGGGGGGGAGGGAACCAGCCGGTTCAGATCAACTGAAAAAAACCCTGCCTGTGAACAGCGTTCCCAGCAGCGTGTTTGGGAACTGAGGGACAGTGGCCATGAAAAGGGGCATCAGTGCTCAAGGCTGGGGCAGAAAAAGGGGTTCAGTGGCACAAGGACCAGGGGAAAGCAAAGCTCCAGAGTACAGCGGGTCGTGCCAGGCCCTGTTAATGGCATTCATTTAGCACATCTCCTGCACTGCAAGTGACACTAATCTCTCCGCGGGAAGGGAGCAGGGATGCTCTCAGAGCTGGGCTCTGCCACTGCCCCGGCCCAGATCTACCCCTGACAGCTGGGGGCTGCTAATTTCCAGCCTTTCAGCATCCGTCTTCCCCGTCAGACGCCATCCCAAGCCCCATTAGCAGCAGGCACCAGGGAAGCCTGGCTCCCGCTGTTAGTGGATAATGCCATAAAGCAGCAAATAAAGAGGGAAACCACTAATTGGATTCACAGGTCTCCCCAGCATCCCGACGGAGAGGAGCAGGGCAGTGACATCGGCTCCTCAGCACCACCCTCAGCTGGGGGAACGTCATCCCTCCTGCTTGTTTGTGCTGATGAGCCAACCTTGCCCGTTTTCCTGCATGTCTCTGACCCATGGTGAGGCTGTACCAGCCCTGCACAAGCAGCCCCCCGCAGCACCCCTTGGTAGGTGCCTGCCCCTGTCCCCAAGGGAGGGCAGAGCCAGCAGCTCAGAGCCAGGGAATGGAGGAGGAGGCTCTTTGTCGCCGAAGGGAGATCCCCAGGGACACACGTGGGACCCACATTCCCACTCCTTCCAAGGCGCATGGGACCCTCATTGCTGATGCAGCATTTCCACACGCTCCAGCCCAGGCAGCCGGTACCCACCAGAGCCCACTCTGCAGGCAAAGGATGCTGATGGCCCCACAAGCACTCCAACCCCATCTCAGGCCTTCCAAATCAGAGCCCAAGCACATGGCCATGCTCTGAACCCCAAATCCGACTTTGTCCCCCACCTCCACGCTGGAGGAGGAACCACATTGCA
Source organism: Hypotaenidia okinawae (assembly GCA_027925045.1). Taxonomy (NCBI): domain Eukaryota; kingdom Metazoa; phylum Chordata; class Aves; order Gruiformes; family Rallidae; genus Hypotaenidia; species Hypotaenidia okinawae. The sequence goes on along the minus strand of BSDF01000029.1, from coordinate 1,394,535 downwards.
GCTCCTCTGCGAGCTGGGACCAGGCGCAGGGGTCACTGCCCCTTCCCCATGGATGGGAACACTGCCTTCATCCCGGTGCTCTCCCTTCCCTCCTCTTCCCACCCTGAGCTGGAGCAGCCGTTTGGGAGGCCAAGCACAGCAAAGCACCTTTCCTTGTTTGGGCCTGACCACGCTCCTACCCCAGGCTCCCTTCCCCTCCTGACCGTAATTAAAAGGTTGTGTCTCAGATTAACATCCTGGGGCCAGAGCAACCCAAACCGCCCCAAAGGCCTGCCAGGCCCAGGGACTCGCCCAGGGATGGCCAAGAGGCAGCGGCCGGCGCTGCAGACCCTGGTCTGACACCAACAGCTCACCACGGCAGGCAGGGTGGCTGCTCCCCAAAACCCCCACAGCCAGGTCACCGATGCCCGCTGCACCACAGCCGGGCGAAGTCACCCCAAAACCCTGGAGGAACCCTCCCAGCACAGGAACTTGCGTGTGGAAAAGCACCCAGGCTGATTTCAGGGACACCCTGAAACCTCCCTGCTGAATCCCAGCAGTTCCTCTTCCCCTGCGTCACCCCCAAACCACAGCCCCCACCGCAGGAAATTACACGGTTGGAGCTGAGCCGGGTGGGAAGGAGAAGCGAGCAGGCCGAGCTTCAGGCCATGCTTCCTCCCCCCAGCATGGTTTGGGGAGACCAAACGGAGCCCCAGGAAGCTTCCAGAGGGGGCAGAAGCAGCACGTTTCTGTGCAGGCCTCTGTAACGCATGGGTGGGATGTGGGGAGCGGAGCTGAGCCCTGTCTTGCCTAATTTCAAGCTATCGCCTGCAAGAGCAAAGGGTGAGGCCTCTCCCTAAAAATACACATTGCCCTAAAAATACACAGCACGAGCTCCAATTAACTGTGCAGCACACACCCTCGGCCTAGCACCGCAGCCAGAGCCTGCCGAGCCCCAACGCAGCCCGAGGGGCGGCCAGGCCCCCCCAGCACCCATCTGGGGCTTCGGCCTGTTCCCCCTCGGCAGCAGGGGCACCGTGACACCACACAGCAACGCCCTCAGCTCCGGGATCCACCCCAAGACCGTGGCTCATTCCCAGAGATCCGTTCATACTCGTTCATGTGGTTCATTAGCTGTGATCGCTCATTGCACACCGCTGCCCACGTGCGCGCCGGGAGGGCATCCCTCCCACACTGGGTGCCATACACATGCCCCCCAGCAGCACCCCCAACTTCAGATGGACAGCACCATGGAAGCTGAGGGCTGCAAAACCTGTTGTAGGCACCCCACAAACCCCAAATCCCCCAAATCCTGCCCCAACTAACTCAGTCTGTAGTTTCAGAGGATAAAACCGGCGACAGGACATCATCCAGGGCTGTACACCTACAGCACCCACCCACCTCCCCCAGCCCTCAGAGGGACCCTGCTGACCCAGGGTCAGCTCCTTGAAGCCCAGGGACCCTGCTGACCTGGGATCGGCTCCTGCTGGGACCCCTCACCAGGCACTGAAATCCCAGCGAATCACTCCCATTCCCCTTCTGACTACTGAACTGGGACCAGCAAGCCCGAACAGGAGACAGCTGTAACCGTGCTCATTCCAGCTGGGGAGACACAACCACCCTCATGCCCCTGGGTGACTCACATGGCTGCACTTTTTGGTGAGGGCTTTTTGTCCTCAGTCACTGCAGGTGGGAGCAGCCGACACCCAGCTCAGCATGGGGAACGTGGGGCCAAAGCCAAAAGAGGAAGCGATGAGAGCTGCTGTCCCCAGACTGGTACCCAGGTACCACCCCTGCTCCTTGCCATATTGCTCTTCCTCACAACCTCACCCAAAGAAACCGCAAAACTTGCGGAAATAATAAGAGGGAAGGAAAAGGAAAGCCAAAAACTACGTGTGTGCCAAAAACCTCGGTGCCTGGCCCTGGGTAAAGCTGCCTCTTCCCAAAAACACACCCCCCTGCTTCACCCAACGCTGGCTGGGGATGCTCAGCGTGATGGGGGACTGGGGGGAGCACAGGCTGGGAGCCAGGTCCAGAGGGGAGCGGACACTCACGGTGTAGGCTGAGGGAGATGTTGATGGAGCGCTCTTCCACGAAGCCCTTCAGGTTGGGGATCTTGGCGCACTTGAGGATGGTCTGGGAGGCGCTGTCGCCCACATGAACCCAACACACCGTGTCCTCAATGTAGTTGAAGTCCATGGCCGTGGTCTGCTTGGCGCTGGTGGGGGTGATGTTGGGCACGGGGGCCCCGCTCAGGTAGGTGGCCAGGATGTTCTGGGAGTTGGCAATGAGCAGCACAGGAGGACGGTCCACGGGCTCTGGTGGGGAAAGGAGGGGGGTCATGGCAGCACTCCCAAAGCTCACAGCCATGGTACCCATCAGCCTGGCACTCCCTCTCCGGTGAAAAGGCCGGGACATGCAGCCCGGGATGGGGGGTACACGTGTGGCATGCGGCCATGGTTCGCAGGGCCACCCAGAAGCTTCTCCTGCTGAGGAGCTCACCGTTCTTGGCCTTGCAGGACCTATTGTCAGGCTGCAGAAGGTATCCTTCCACACAGCTGCAGGTGTAGGAGCCCTCTGTGTTGGTGCACGTCTGGCTGCAGGTCCCGTAGACGGTGCATTCATCGAAGTCTGGAAAAGAAGCCAAAAAACCCCACAGTTTGGACCAGCCAATGTCTCTCCATGGCTGCCTTCAGAGGAATGAGGGCTTCCCCCTTCCTCCAAGGCAGAGCTGCAGGGGAAGGGATGATCCCTGAGCCCAAGAGACGATCCTGGAGAGTAAGGGATATTCCTCAAGCCCAAGGGACAATCCCCAAGCCCAAGGGACGATCCCTGAGCCCAAGGGATGGTCCTGAAGCCTAAGGGATGCTCACAAGAGCCTCCAGCCACATCCCTGGCCACCCTCCCCTCTGACACCTCCAAGAAGCCCGCAGCTTTCTGCTCCAGCAGCATGACATCAAAAGGACGATTCCCTGGCTCACAAATGAGGCCTTTGCGAGGCCTAATTATCCACTGCCCCTCCCCCCAGCTCTGCAAACCCTGCGCCTCAATTTCCAGCCTGGGTTTCTCTCATCTTCAGCTCCCAAGGCCCTGCCTCCTTCTTTCTTCTGCTGGATGAAAGAGGCTTCTCCACCAGCGAGCTCCTGCCCCAAGGTGCATGTGGAGGCTGGAAATGGCCCCTTCCACCCCCGCTCAGGGAAATGAAAGTGATGGAGCCACCACAATCTCTCCTTTCCAGGCCTGTTTCCAGGCACCGCATCGATCCCATCGCTCCTTGCTGACCCTCTCCTCTTTTCCAGCATCCTCAGAGGCACGGCCATGGGAAGTGGGCACAAGCCCAGTGCCAGCCTCTGACCCTACACTAAGCCTTCTCCTTACTCCCTCCCAATATTCCTCACTCAGGCGTTCAGGAGTTGCACCCCCACAACACCCCTGTGACAGCAGAGCCCCATCTGCCTCAGTTTCCCCCTCCAAAGGTCAAGGTCTGCCAAGCCCCAAGTCCCTTTGGGTCACCCCACCAAGCCCTGGCACTTCAGCTGAGACAGTGGCATCAACTGGAGCCCCAAGGAGCTGCCACACAGCGCTGGGGGTGCTGGCTTTGCCCTCCCCATACCCACCTTTGCAGCTCCTCCTGTCCTCAGCCAGCTGGAAGGAGTTGTTGCAGTAGCAGGTGGGTCCACTCAGCGTGGGCACGCAGTGATGCTGGCAGCCCAGCGCCGTGCAGTTTGCCAATTGCTCTGAGGGGACACGGAGGGGAGAGGATGTCACCAACGTGAGAGCTCGGGTGAGGGACAGGATGGATGCACGGACACCCCCCAGGCACCCTGCCAGGCTTTGTGGGGACCTCCAAGCTGCTCCCACACACACACCATCACCGGGCTAGCAGCATTACCAGGCCAGCACCATCACTGGACTGACACCATCACCAGGCCAGCACCATCACCGGGCTGGTACCATCACCGGGCTAGCACCATCACCGGGCCGGCACCATCACCGGGCTGGTAGGCAAGGGGGAACCTCAGCACCCAACACAACCACCCGTGAGGTTTTACATCCCCGACGTGCCCCAACCCGCTGCCGCCCTCACCCAGCCTTCGCCTCGTGCGTGCCCATCACGCGCTGCCCAGCTGCAGCAAACGATCAGATCCCATTTAAGCAGTGAGAATCATTAACGAAATATTAATTGTCAGCTCAGGAGCAGCTGCAGAAAACACCCCAACGCTCCGCGGTCCCAGCTGCGGGGCTGGGTGGGACGGACTGAGCCCTTAAGGGAAGGGCGTCCCACCCTCAGCTGGGGCAGGAGCCCTCAGCCCTGGGGCAGAGGAAGGGTTGGTTGGGGAGAAAAGCAGAGTTTTCCACTTGCCCAGAGCCTGCAGAGACCCAGCTCCAGGGGTCAGGCCAGGACACATGTTTCTGAGCAACTAATCTGCCCACCAGCAAACACACTGATCTGGGGAGAGTTTTCCAGCAGGATTAGTGGCTGGGGACAGGCCAGGAGGGGGGACAAAGCTCCTGGAAATTAAGGAAAAAAACACCCCATGCTGGTATCTCTTATCTGGACCAGAATCCCAGCCCTCCCAGCTTTTAAATCCAGGAGACAATGCAGCTCTTTAATGGCCTGCAGGCTCAGGAATGATGGGCATTTCACTTCCAAGTGGCTCTGGATAATCTCCGGATCTGCTACGGGCTCTGAGCTGCCCCGCGCCGGCTCCGAACGCAGAGTGTGGTGACACGGGTGCGAAGCCGCTCAACAGAACCAGTGTGGGGCTCACACCACACAGCCAGGAACTGGGACAACTGGGGACCCCGTGATTCTTGCCACGCAAAGACAGTATCCAGGGGGGATCCCCCCATCCTGCCCCAGACACGTACCCCGGCAGTGCGGCCCCTCGTCGGAGCCGTCGAAGCAGTCGTGGAGCCCGTTGCACAGCTTGCTCATGGGGATGCACAGCTCCGTGCCCAGGCAGTTGTGCTCGTTGGGCTGACACCGTGACACCTTGCTCTGAGGACCTGCAAAGACAGCGAGAGGCAAAGCCTGTCACCCAAGGGACGGCACGACAGCCCCGCAACCGCACCACCCTGATGAGACCCCCAGGAACACACAGCACCACCCCCCAACCCCACCCCAGCTACTCTCCAGCACCAAGCATCACCCACACTGCCAGGCTTGGGGTAAAAGCTCTTCAGGGGGACGTGGGGGCTCTGGGATCCTTGCAGCCCCCAGGCTATCCCTGGGAATGGCGCCGCACTGGGAGCGGGTGTGTGAACGTGCCTGTTACATCCCCCTCAGTTCAGAGTCCCTGGCTACAAAAGCCAAACCCAAATCCCCATGGCTCCCAGGCCCAAACCAGGCTCTGCTCCCTCCAGCACCCCCAGCTCATTAACAGACATGGGATTTCCCTTTGGATTTCCCTTTCAAAGCAGGCAGCACCCCCTTGGCTCTCTGGGAATGACAGTGCTGGAGTGAACTTCCCCTTTTTTATGGAGCTTTCCCCTTTTTGGGGCTGGAGCTGGATGATCCCTCCCAAGCTGAACTCCCCTGGTTTCCCATCAGCACACAGCCCCAGCAGGATGAGCAGGAGCATTGTGCTGAAGGGAAGGAGACCCGAAGCAGCTGGGGCAGGCAGGGATCCTCTGCCTATCTCCTGAGACCACCATTGATGAGCGAGGTCCCAGGAGGAATGTGACCCCCAAACCCCAACAGCCCCAGACACCCCTGTTTCGAGGCGTCATGTCAGGTCCAGGCAACCCCTCACTGCTGGGAGGCCTAGGGGCACACAGGGCGAGGCAGCACCAAGCACCCAAAGCACATTGCCCCCCCAGGCTCCCCACTGCCCCAAGCATGCCATCAGGTGCCAAGATACTAAGAGCTGGCCGCAGAGGCAGGCTGGGGGGTCATTAAGAGCCAAGGCCGTGTGCCACAAGGAGACTTAATCTCCATTATTAACGAGGAAAATCACAAAGGAAGCCAGGCTTTGTTGTTAAGCTCCTCTGAGAAGCGACACGGCGTCGAGACAAGCAACAAAATACGCCGTAAATCGATTAAACACCCTGAAAACCTGTTAAAAGCTCCACCGGCGGCCTGGCTCCAGCCCTGCTTCACCCCAGGCTGGTGAGCCACCAACAGTGAGCCCTGGCACAGTGCTGGCTCTGCATCGGCATCAGCCACCCACAGCACATGGACCACAGGGCTCAGCAAAGCCCAACTCCACCCCTCTCCTCCCCAAGCTAAGCCTGGCTTTAGAGCTGAACAGGGGATGTTCCAGCAGCTCTCACCAGAGCCCCTGATGCCCCTTTGCCAAACAAAAAGTAGCACATGGGCAACTGGTTCCAATCCCAGTTTACAGGGAGATGGTGGCTGTCAGCACCGTGCCGGCACATCCACAGGGCTGGCAGGGCTGGGGGGGTGGCTGAAACAGGCCCCCAAGCCCCCTAGAGACCACCCTGTCCTTGGCAGCAGGCACGCACCGAGAAGGGCACCAGCAGCACATCACATGCCAACCGCCTTGTCCAGGCACAGCCCCATTTTAGGCACCAGCAGAGACCAGCGGTCACATTCATCCCAGACTCCACCAGCAGAGTTTGTCCTAAATAAGCTCAGACCCTCCCCGGAGAGGAGCGTTACATCACACGTGGCGTGCAGTGTCCAGCCTGGTTCTCCGTGTGCCGACACATCCCTGGCAGTTCCCGTGCTGCCAACGCGCTCCCAGCCAGCCAGGGCTTGGTTTTACCCCCAGTACAGCGTGCCGAACCCCCGGGGAGCACCACACACCCCCAGCGAGGAGCGAACCCCCTGGGGAACGTGGGGGGAAGCCAGAGCTGAGCTCCATGCACATGTGTGCGCCTTCTTGTGCAAGAGGAGCCCGAAGAACGGGAACCTACTGGGGCTCCAGGTGCTGGGTCACCCCGCTACGCACTCAAGATGAGCATCAAGCACATCCCAGTATGCTCCCAGTTAGCCAACTGGCTTGGCACTGGGGGCTCCACCAGGATGGGGGACGTGGAGCTTGGGGCTCCAGTCATGGCTGTGGGTTCCTCCCCATCCCAGGGCATCCAGCAGACAATCCCCAGGAGAATTCCTCACCAGATGCTGCTGTGCAGCTTCTGTTTATCACAGGGGCTGAACAGCAGCGCTGCCCGGGCACCGGGTAATTGCAAATTAAGGGTTAATTAAGCAGTATCAATACACGGGCTGGAGGTACTGAAATCAAGGCACAGCTCATCCGTCAAAACCGCTCCGCCGTGCTACTTACCGTGAGCGGGGCAGGATTAATCTACAGGCCCCTCTGACGGTGCTGGCACGCTAATAAACGAGCCAATTGATTACATGTGACAGGCTTGTGGTGCACCCCCAGGAGCGGGATCGGCCCGGAATGTTTAACCTCTGGAAACGGCTTGGAAGGCAAAAGGAAGAAGGGAGAAATGCGATTCCTGCCCTGGCAAACGCAGCCTGGAGCTGACACGGCCCCAGCCCAGCCACGGGGAAGGGGACAAGGGGATGGGATGGAGGAGCTAGGAGTGGGATGGTCCCATGAGCCGGCAGCTCTACAGCGGGGAAGTTGCCTGTCGATGCCTCCCACGGCTGGCATCGCTCATGGGAGACATACCTGAGCTCAGGCAGGACTGTGCCATCAACAGATCCAGTGCAGTGGGATGAGGGATGTGAGGCCTTCCAAACCCTGGGCCTGAGGGTCTGTTTCTGATGCCAAAGCCTCACAAACATCCCAAAGGCCACAGACCCACGGATTCACCTGCAGCAAACGGATGCACAGCCAGGGAAACCTGGTGCCAGTGGTTCAGCTGGGCTGTGGTGCTCACTAGAAAACCCCCAGCCTGGCCAGTGCGCCCAGTTGAACTGGGAGAGCCCCAGAATCAAGCCGGGAAGAGCAGCTGGAGGACAGGCACAGCTCAGCCACGGCAAAGTCACTTCCCAGAGCACCCATTTCACTTTCAACTGGGTATCTGCTGGGTTTTCCCCCAGAAAAAGAGAACTCTCCCTGTGCCCAGCTCACACGTGAGCCAAGCCAGCAGATACCTCCAGGGATTCCCCAAGGAGGGGAAACCTCACACGTAATAGATGGGAGTTCAGGAGCCTCCAACACGGGCACAATGTAAATACCAGGGTGAGGAGGGGTGTGCCAGGCCACGGGCAGCCCCGTATTTGCAGACAGGGCTTAAGGAAGAGATTAAATAATGGCAATAAAAGTCCTTCTCTGCCAAAAAGATAAAGGGGAGGGAGGGATGGAGGGATGGGAGCCGGCTGGAAGAGACAGTGCTGAAGTGGCGTGAGAAAAGCTGTCTTGGCAATCGCTGCCTGTGCCGACAGGCCGGGCTCCAGCTCGGGCAGGAGCGGGCAGGTGGAGGCCGGCATCCGTCCCCAGTGCCCACAGGGAAGGTGTGGACACGTGCCAGTGCCATGCCCAGCACTGCGGGGCAGCCACGGCCACTGATGCCAACCCCCGGGCTGACGGCGGTAACGGGGTGTGGGGGTCCCTCAGGCAGGGCAAGTCCCTCCGGACCCCTGGATCTCAGCTGGGGTGGGAACTGCTCCCCAGGAAAAGAGTGTTTGGAGTCTGTGGAAATCACAGGCCTGGTCCTGGATGTGGTGGGTGAGGAGAGGGGAGTGCTGGGGTCTGTGCCTCCCTTCCTGTCCTTGATGCGCTGAGCATGGACCGAGGGGCACATGGTTAGTAGGGGAGTCCAACACCACCACCCCCCGCTCCAGAGAACAAGCTGTGGGTGCCCGAGCACTCAGGGCTCTTGGCAAACCAGGGAGTGATTCCCCACCTCAGCCCCCAACACCACGGACACAGGGTGCATGCACAGGGGAGCCCAGAGCCCCACTCCAGATGGACGGACAGTGATGCTCTGCTCCCATTCCCACTGGGGCAGGGAGGTGGGGGAGAGGCTCTGCCAGCCCTCCCACTGCAGTGGAGGGAGAGGATGGAGGGGATGGGGGGAAAGCATCCAAGGGCTCTGTTTTCCGTTCACCTGCCCCTATGGATGTGGGGGTGGCAGCGGGCGTAAGCACGAGCGGTAAGCATAGTACGTCAATCAGGACGGATTTCTCCCAGCCAGGGAAGGGCCTCCGAGTCCTCCAGCAGTAATTTTCCAGGGCTGCTGACTGACTGGAGCCAGACAGCCCATCCCAGCCCCCTCATCCCTCCCACGGAGGGGACAGTTGCATCATTTCGCCTTAAGGAATAAATACTCCGAGCCTGAAGCTGCTTCGGAGACCTTCAGGAAGCGGGAGGCTGGGAAGGATCCGCGGGCCAGAGGACAAGAGGGTTTTGCTGGCGAGCAGCAGCAGGGACAGACAGTGCCATGGCTGTCTGTCCTGCCAGCCTGGTGAGGCACAGTGGCTTTCCCCGTGGAGGTTGGGGAGAAGCTCTGTGCTCCAGCCCAGCCGAGCCCTCGGCACAGCGCGGTGGAGCCCATTTGGCACAGCTGCCATCCATCCCTATGGAGCACCAGGTGCCAGTGCAGTGCTGGCTGGCTCCCCGGAGCACACACAGACACATCCTGGCCATCGTGCCTCATCGGACGCAGCTCTGTTCCCTGCCTGCTTCAGGATTGAGACCTCACATCCCCATCTGAGGTGGGAGCATCCCCGGTGCTGGTGGAGCAGCTCCAACAGCTCAGGACAAAACCAGTAAACCCAACACATCAGCCAAGCCAAAGACATCCAGGGAAGCGGCATCACTCCGGGCACCATTCCCAGGGGGTCCCAGGGATCTTCTTCCTCCTCTGAGCCCCCATTAAATGCCCGGTGTGGGCGCTGCAGCCCCTGCCCAGCGCTGGACCAGCCACATCCTCACTCCAGGATCTGCTTTCCTCATGTAAACCAATTCCAATGGAAACAAACCCAATAAACCAGTGACACTCAGTGCTCAGGAAGCTGGTTTGTTACCAGAGCCAGGGACAACAGCTAAAGAGATAAAAGGAGGATGGACAAATGGACGGATGGCTCCAACACCCTCCCGGAGTGGTACCCACCCCCTCCACACCCCGAGGTGCTATGGGAGAAACTGAGGTAGAGCAGTTGTGCGATGCTGCCTGTCCAGGACCCTGGAAGGAGGGTGCAAGGGGAGAAGGGGTAAAACAAAAGCAGAAGAAGGCTGGTTAGGAAGGAAAGGCATACATACATATATCAGGTGATTCATCCGAGCCATCCGGACAATCCTTTTCCCCGTCACAGCGCCAGCCCTTAGATATGCACGTAATCTGATCTTTGCATGCAAACTGTTTAGGGCTACACGTCTTCGGTGCTGGATGAGAGAAGAAATAATGATAATAAACAAGATCAGTTTCTTCCCAAAGACAAGTTGTTGATTTTTTTTTTTTTAAAAAAAAAAATAATTACAAAAAAACCACCCTATTTTAAATTAAGGATTAGATTGCTTTTAGTGTGATTTCTTTCTAATGGCTTGGCAAAAGTTTCAGCCCGGCATCAGATCCATCAACCTCACCCCTAAGGAAAGGAGGAAATTTAAACTGAAGCATTAATTACACCGCAAGAAAACAGGAACCGAGAGCTGGGATGCGCTAACAGATTTTAAAGATCATTTAACTTGGATGAATTAGCTCCTGGGAGCCAAAGGCGGTTTGTTTTCTGGGCTCGACAGGGAAGGGAAAAAAGAAAAGGGAAAAAAATTATGAAAACCCAAATGAGAATGAATTAAAAAGTAATGTTTTTAAATCACTGAGCCAGCGCCGGCAGCAGGACGGGGTCTGCATTCATCCATCCCTCCCTCCAACCCTCCATCCATCCATCCATCCATCCCTCATCCATCCATCCATCCACAAGCCCCGCAACTGCCCACCTGGCCACGGATGGCACCTGGTATCCCAGCACCATATCTCACCAACCCCAGTCGAGTTCTGCTCCCGGCCTCTTACCTACACCCTGAACCCCCCACTGAGGGCAGGCAGACTCTCAGACCTCCGAGATGTGTCTCCCGTCCCACTGCCCCATCCTGGCCAGCCCAGGGAGCTATGATGGGATCTGGTTTTGCACCAGAGATGCTGGTCGTGGGGCAGAGACTCTGTGTGGCAGCACCGGCACTCGGCTCCTCACATGGAGCCATCCTCTGGAACTACCAGCTCAGGCTTCTTCTGAGCACTGAAACCTCGCTCGTGCTCTCTCAAGCCTCACAGAAAGCCACCCCTGAGCACACCCAGCCCTCTCAGAGGGGATGATGCTCCAGATTAGTCTTTCCCCCAGGAGCAGCCTCACCACCGTGGGGCACCAACCAGCACACACCTGTCCGTCATCCCCCACCACCACCATCCCCAAACACGAGGATGGCTTCAGCAGCACGAAGCCTCGTGGCTTTCAGAGTGGCTTCTACCATGAGGGAAGGGAAGGAGACCTTTCCCCTTTCCAGCAGCCAGCTCACCGAGCCCCTCAGAACCCCACGTGCTTTCTGTTCCCACACAGCACGTTCCCGGCGAGTTAATGGTGCCGGAGCGAGCGCTGAGATGCCGTGGTGCCAGGTGGACAATAGGAGAAGGTGCCCGTTAATGCATCCTTCACACCCAGCCAAATTTCCTTCCGAAAGCCCGGCAGCCGTGCCGGCCGAAGCGGCAATGGCAGCGCCGAGCCAAGCTCCAGCGCCGGCTGGGAGAATAAAGGCGCCTTCATGCCGTGCACAATGGCCGGCTCAGAGCGGGGCCGGGACAGCTGCGAGAGCCGCCCGCCCGCGGAAAAACCATCCCCATTTGGCAGTCGGAGGAGAGATCCCTGCGCAGGAGTGATTCAGAGGGGGTAGAGGGGGGGAACCGCTGCTAAAAACCAGTGGAAAAGGGGAAGGAAGAAAAAACCTCCATGGTTATTTGGGTGGAAGAAACGGGATCATTCGTCTCTGGTGCTGGGTGGGAGTGGACACAGAGCGGGGTCTTTCTGGGTGGGATGGGGATGGAGAGCCCGGCTGCGCATCCCCCGGACACGGGCAGCCAGAGGCTCTGGGCGGGAGCACGGCAGGCCAGGGGGAAGGGGCCATGATGGAAACACAACACAACACGTCACCCAAAGCAAGAACCAGCCCGTGCGTTTAGGGACCGTTCCAGGAGGCAGGCGGGGCGGGGGGGGGGGCTTCGCCTCAAGCAGACACCAAACTACCGTCAGCGTGCATGAAAACCCTGTGAGGGCTGGGGGTGAACCCCAAAATGGGAACGAAGCCCTACCCAAAGCAGGCCGCACGTTCCGCTTCGGCCCAACTCCTCCTCCTCTCCGCGGGAGGAGGTGGCCGGTCGCGACTTCATGAAGGAAACGGCCATAAATACGGGCTGGAATGAGCGTGATTTGCAAACCAGATGTTGGGGTTGGGGGGGAAGAAAGCACGAGAGGGAGGGAGAAGAATCCATCTCCTCCACATTCCACCCAGGTGTCCGTCCCCAGCTACTCCCTCCCCTCCTCCTCACACGCCCCATCCTGCCCGGCAAGGAGCCTGCCAAGGCCCAGGCGTCCCGCAGAGCCAGGCCGGGCCTGCACCCGATGCTGGACATGGGGGGCTGCAAACCCACCCGGCATCCCAGCTTGGCCGTGGCCACCCGTCCTGCACCAGGCAGGATGGAGCCAGGGTGCGGGCTGGAGTCGGTGGTCTGCAAAGCCCCCACCCACCTTGGGCTGGCCCAAGCACCACATGGCCAGACACCCCATGTGCAAAGCCAATGGCAGCTGAGAACCATCAGACCCCAGAGCAGGGGGAACAGACAGCAAAGCCCCAGAGAGCAAAGGTGGGATCTGCCAAGCTCCATCTCCAGGGAGCCACGGCCAGCTCACCACCATCACTGGTGTGATGGCACAGCGGGTGTGCCAGCACTCACCAAGAAGGCCTAACGTACACCAAGGCTCCAGGGAAGTCACTGCCACAACCTGCTCTGCGCCCAGTTACTGTTTTGGCCAATTTTGGCCAATTGCCTGTCTCGGGGGAGAGCCCGGTCCCATCAGCCAGCCCGACATTGTGCCTTCATCCCACCATTCCTCCTCTTCACCATCCCTCCCCATCACTTCAGCTCTCAAGACGTCACTTGGCCGCAGCATCCCACCACCCCACGGCTGCTCTCCCCAGTAACAGCCCAGCCCTCGGACCCACCCCCAGAGCCCCCAGCAAATCGCCCCACAGCACCAGGGCAGACGATTGCCCAAGTGACCAAACACCAAACCAGTCACCTTACACTTCCATCCCCCAGCCTCCCCTGACATCCTTCCACCCTTTGCCCCTGAATTTCAGATAAACCCCCTTGACTTGTTTACAGGACTCTGGATTCCCAGAGCAGGACAAAGCCCAGAGGCACACACACCGCTCTGGGGATGCTAGAACCCCAGATCCCAGCCAGGGGGCAGATGTTGGTGCAGAATCTGCACCCCTATAAATTCGCTGGGTCCAATGACTCCAAAACCAGAGACAGGATAACAGAGCCCCCGAATCCAACCCCACAGTGGGGGGATGCTGCTTGCAGGCGAAGGGGAGCGGGAGGTTGGGTGTTCGCTCGGGGGTTCCATACGGCATCTCCACACAGTTCAAATGCATTTTTGCCATTCCTCCATCCAGCCCCTTCCACTGGGAAGATTCAAACCAGATCCGCTGCTCCGGCCAAGCCGCCGCTGCCATGAATGACGTCGCTGTGCGTTCCCGGCCGTTCCCGACGGAGAAGCCGCAGGTATGTGTGGCTGGGCAGGGGGAGGGGCCCCTCCAATGCCTAAGTAAATATTGACTTTAAAATACATTTTATTCCAACCCCCCCCCCCGCCTCTTTTCCTTTCAAGCCTGCCTGCCGCATCCAGATCCCGAGGCAGTAACCTTCCCGAACAGAGGGGAAGAGGAGGTTGGGAGAAGCGAAGCCGCCTCCGCTCTGCCGGAGCCGAACGCCGGCGTAGGAAAGGCTCCGGCTGGAAAAGCACGTCCCAGCCAAGGATGGTGGGAAGGGTCCTGAGGGGGTGTACTGTGACGCTGCGACGGGTTTTTGGGAAGGAAAATGGGAAGCAACAACAATCCCCCTTCTCCCACTGAGGTGGGGTGCGGGCAGAGCCCCCACAGACCCACCATGGCTCTGGGCACGGAGCTGGGGCATCCCGGTGTCAGTGCCTTCCCAGCTCCACACCGCTGGCTTTTCATCTCCCTACCCTGACATGGGGCAGCAGGAGGGTGGAGGGGATGCATGTCCTCAAAGTCCCATCCCTGGGCTATTACCCACATGCCAAACCTGCTGCCAGGAGGGACAGGCAGCCCCCTGTTCCCCCCAACCCCACAGTGAGCATCTAAGCACTGGTGGCGATGTCGGGGATGTCATGGCCCCCCACTAAACTGTCCCCAAAGACCCCGTGCTCACCCAGACGGCCCCTTCCCATATTGTCTGCACCCTCCTGGGTGCTCCCCACCACAAAGGGGGATGGACAGGTAAAAACTGGGAGCAACTGGGATCCTGCACCCCAGGACATCTCCCTCCGCTCCTGGGACAAGCCCAGCTCCCTCCACAACAGAAACCCCCATGGATGGAGAAGGGAGAGGCAGCAGCACCCGAGGGTGCATGGAGAAGCAGCACCCTCCCAGCAGCAGACCCCCAACACCTCCGTCATGCTGGGGAGGGGGATTTCCAGCAGCCACAGGACCCTCCCCAACGCAGACAAAGGAGGAGAGCAAAGATGGGGAGGGAAGGACCAGGGATGGGAGAACGTGGTCCTACGGGAGGATGGAAGATGGAGGCTGCCCAAGAGCATCCATCCCCAGCAGAGAGGGGGAAGAAGGGGAATAAAAACCCCAAGGGATGCCTTCATCCCTGACAGCACCACAGCCACACGACTTCAAACAGACCTGGGGGGAGACGAGTTAAACACCAACACACATGAGGAAACACGGACATGGTGGGAGGAACACGCTCGCCCTGCCCCAGCCCCTTCCCCTCCCCAGCAGCTCCACCGCCTGGCTTTTAAAAAATATCATAATAATAAGGGGGAAATAATAATAATAGATTTGCATTTTTAACCCAATTCAGAAGCAGCAAGATCCGTGGCAGAGCGAGATCCCCCTCACGCCCCCCCACCTCCTGCCTCACAGAGGTCCAGAGAAGAATGAGCTCAAAAATGGCAGGAGATGGAACCAGATGAAACGAAGCCACTGGGAAGAAGGGGGCGGGGGTGTGGGGGGAATAATAAAAGCTTGATCATACAAACCGTGGTGGGGAGGGGAAGGAGCGGGGGGGGGGGGGGCGGGTTCCAGCCACGCAGCACGGGGTGTTTTAGGGAGGAACGACGCTTTTTTGATTTCTTTCTTGGGTTTTTTTTGTTTTGTTTTGCAGCTTATCTGCAATTTAAATGAAATAAGGGGGGGGGGGGGAAAGGCGTTTGCAGCCAAGAAAAAGGGGCTTCAGAGCTCTGGGTGCAGTCGGATGGGCTGCAGCCTGTCCTGGCCAGCAGCCATCCCTGCTGGGGGGACACCCCACTGCCCCCCAAAACATCTCCACTGGGATGGGGAGGGGGCAGGGGCTGGGGGAAGGAGACCCTGCCAGACCCTGCTGATGCAGAGCCACACACGCCCACACACCCACCCCCTCCTCCTCTATCTGCTCAGAAGGTTTTATCCCCTTTATCTCTCCCAGCAATAAGCAGCGGGATGTTTCTACCCCGGGCGGTGGGGAACCCAAACAGCCGCCTGCACCCGCAGCAGTGATTTATGGCTCGTGGCTGAAGCTGATAACGCTCCCTCCAGAGACCTGCCTGCACCGGGCAATAAACCAATTGCATGTTATAGATTAATAGGCATTTCATCTGGACAGCTGAATCAGTGGGCAGGATGCTGCTGGAGCTGAGAGCAAAGCCCAGGGCCAACCGCAGCACCCCTGGGCTGGGGGCAGAAGGGTGCTGGGTTTCCCCCCTCCCTCACCCAGGGCTGGGCATCAGCTCACCAAAGCTTTCAAAGGGCTGGAGCCAAGCCAAAACCATTGGCCTTAATTCATTAGTCAACTCAATTTCGCTGGCTTCGCAAATAAGGACTTTGTCTGAGATGGGGAAACGGAGCAGAGCGGCTATTGTGCACCAGGAGCGGGCAGAAAGGGCCCTTTGAGGGGACACTCTGCTGGAATAAAAGTCACTTTTATCCCGGAATAATTAGCGTGCTCTGAGTACACTAATTATTCCGGCATAAAGGGACTTTTATTCCCGAGCAGCTCATCCGCACCGGGACCTGCTCTGGATTCGGGTCCACCTGCCCGTGTGAACGCAGCCCCCACACCAGGACAACCCAGCCAGCACATGGGGACTGGGGAGGTGGGGATCCACCGGCTGCCCTGGGATGCTGAGCAGGGAGCATCCCAGCCTGGGGCAGGGGGAAGATGCCCTCACCCATTCTGCTCCCCAGGGGATGCAGTGGGGGGATCCAGGAGGCTGGAGAGCAGCACACAGGTGATGAGGACCTGGAGACCCAGCCCTGTCTCCAGCCAGCAGGCCCTTTCCTGGGGTCACCCACAGACCCACGTGCTGCTGGGAGCATCTCCTGGCCCTGGGGATCGACAAGGTCACGGAGCCACCACGCTACACGCTGCACAGGACCATCTCCTGCTGCTTCAGGGTGTCCCCAGGAGAAACCCCCTGCAGCAGCACTGCAGCCCCTCACCATCCTGCCAGACCTCCCTGCCCACACCCCAGGCCCCAAAACCAAACCCAACCTGTTGGGACAGGGGGAATGTTTGGGCTCTCCCAGAGAAGCTTTTAGGGGGCTTTGTGGAGCTGTGGTATCTCAGCATCCTCAGCTGGTTGCACAGTCCCTACAGCTTGGGGCTGTGGGGGGTGGTCCATGCTCCATCCCCGCTCCGCTCCATCAGCTGCCACGCTCCTGGACACCCACTCAGCCACGTTTTAAGAGACAAAGGGGGAAAATTAAAAAATTAATTGTCCATTTTTAACTGGCAGAAATTACTAAAGAAGAATCCGGTACGGTGATGTCGGCTCTGATGCCACATCCCAACCACTACCCACCCCCTGGCATCCCCACCAGCATCAGCATCGCCTGTGGCAGACAGCATGCTCCAAGGTGGTTCCTGCAGGTCAGGGATCCTGTATTTACCTCCTGTGAGCTGCAGAAAGAAGCAGCTTTAATGTTTTCTGCAGCCAAAAAGGGTGTGGGGGTGGGATGGGCAGGTTTGGAGGGCCGATGGCACCAGAGCGGCCGCGAAGGAGAAGCTTGAGCTGGGGAGTAAGTACAGCACTAGGCTCCCAATCTGCTCTTCCGCAGGGAAACCACTCTGGGCAGCAAGAGGAGATGCTGAGCAAACCCATCTGGAACGGCCGGCGGCAGCTGGGGCCGCGCTGTGGGCACAGACCCAGGGATGCCGATGCGGCTCGGTGTCGCTGGCCTTGCCGGGAGCAGCCCTCGAGAGCAGGCGGGGGATGTGTCCGGCAGCTCGGATGAGGCCAGGAGCCCACGGACGCTTCAGCTGCCGTTTTCAAGACTAAGGGGATAAATCTCCCTTCCTTCAGAATAACCCAAGAACCCTCCAGTCCCTGCTTGGGGGCACAGGCAGCGGCCGGTCCCTGGGTGCAGGCGCAGCCCAACTCTCAGCACAGCCCTTGGCCCAGGTTTCCCACAGCATCCGCCCGGAGTGCCGGGAAGGCGCCGCCGCTGCAGGAAGTATTAAACCCAAGTGCTTCCTTTTCCAAACAATAAAAAAGCACCACGACGCTCCCGATGCCGAGTGCCGGGACCAAATCCCCCTCACAGCCCTCTCCCAGCTGCTCTCCCTGCAGCCACCGCATCCCGCACCGTGTCGGGGGCAGGGAGGACCGAGAAGCTTGGGGACCCCGCTGACTTCAGGACCAGAGCCCCCCCAACCCCGGGTATGGCCCAGGGGCATTGATGACAGTGGCTGGGCATGGGCAACACGCTTCTCCCAGCGCTGGTGGCTGCTCTGAAGCAGCCTCAATGAGCAGAGATGGCCAGGGGAACGTGCTGCTGCTCCCCGGTGTCGTGGCACGGGCGGTTGCGTCGCCGGCGCGACGCGTTAGGCCGCGGCATTCGAATTCCAAGCACAGTGAGGGCAGGGAAATAAATAAATAACTAGATGAAGTGGATAAAATCACCCGGCGTGTCCGTCCGCAGGGTGCCGGCGCGTGCCGCTGCGGCATCAGGGGATGAGGAGGTGGGGGGGGGCTCTACCCCACACCCCCTTCCCAAGGGTGCAGGAGGGACCCAAAGAGCCTGACACAGGGGCACGAGGTGCCAGCACTCCAGCACAGCCCATGTCACCAGCGGCACGAGCAGCGGAGACGCTGGGCCCATCCATCAGTGACAATGAGCCGCTGTTTGGAGCCGGGACGCGGCGAGCGCGGGGTCCCGGCGCTCAGCCGGCTGCGTCGGCGCCCGCGAACAAAGAGCTGCGCCGGACGGCGCAACCAGCCGAGATCAACGTGTTTCAGAGCTCACCACAGATTAAAATAACAATTTCCCTGGCAGCCCACAGCAAACAAAACCCAGCACCCTCCCCCTCCTCCCCTCCTCCCCCAGCAAGGCCAGGGAGCAGCAGCGTGACAGCTTGGAAAGCCAACATCCTCCTCCGATGGGATGGACACCGCATCCCTGAGTCCCAAAGGAGCAGTGACAGCCACACTCCCCCCGTGACTGCCACACACCCCCCACAGCTCCGTTTTGCTACACCCATCACTGGTTCCTGCACTGGGACACGACCATTAATGCCCACACCATCCTCATTGCAGTCTCACTTGGAGAGGCGGCATCTTGGAGAGGCTAATTAGCTCCCTCAATTAAAGATGCAACTTCCAACTCCAGCAGACTCCCTGCCAGCCACCCACAACCGCCTCCATCCACGCGTCACAGACCTCACACGACTGCTCTCACCTTCCCCACAGGAGCTGAGGCCACTCTTCCCAGCGGCACCGCGAGCAGAGTCCCCACTGGAGACGCCCCAAGCTACCTGCAAGGTCATTCCCCAACCCTGGAGCTGCCAATCCCATGAGCCCTTCACTTTGGGGACTGTCTCTGTCCCTGCAGAGCATCAGCACCATCGCAGCTCTACTCAACTCTGCTTCCCTGGTTAAGGAAGGACGCAGCGAGTCCGAATTTAGCCCTGGAAACTTGGGGGGAAGGGACCCCACACAGCAGAGCAGCACCCCACAGAACAGTCCCCATGGGTATGGCTCCTCTGGATACGAGGCAGCAGGGTGAAGCAGACAAGGAGCTGGATTTGGAAATGCTGAATATATTTGGTGCTGCCGCTGCCGGCGGCTCCGCTGCCAAGGTGCATCAGATGGAACCGACCGAGAAGTTAAATCAACAGCGAAACCTGGTCTGTAAATAGCTCAAGTCGGCCCAAGGCAGGGGGAAATGCGGCCCCCCGACACCGAGCTGCAGTGTGGATGGAGCTGACATGGAGTTTGGGAGAGCCCAGGTGCTCAGCGAGGCCCTGGCACTGGGCACCGGCCACCCCTGGCACCCACGGGGTCCCTGCGTGGGGCACAGCAGGCATGGTCTGCATCCCCCCCCAAGATGAGGATGTCCCCCCATGCACACAGCACTTGGTCCGGCACTGATGGCTTAGCAGCCTCCACCAGCTCGCCTCTGCAAGGCCGGGATGCAAATGGGGGGGCCCAAAGCATCCCCCCTCCCCCTCCCTGCTCAGAGCACCCCAGGGAGCAGCACAGGGGTGCGATGGCAGAGGGGGACAGGCTGCTGGAGGGACCCCAGCTCACAGCTCCCAGGCAAAGGTCAAGCATCCCGCACGGAGAGGGACACCCAGGGGAACGGGGCCAGAGACACTCCCTGGGAGGTGGCAGATAAAGCCCAGCACGAGCACAAGGGGAGGTCTGTCTGTCTGCCTGGCAGAGCCAGGACCGCAGGACGAAAACGGGCGGGCACATCCATCACTCACCAGCTGAGTCAGCCACAGACCGCAGCAACCGGGAGCCAGCAGCGTCCCCAAGGAGCCCATTCCCCAAACCGGGAATCACTGGATCCTTCCTGGGTATTTCAGCCGAGTCCTGTGCTGCCTCGTTGGGATGAGCTGGGAGCAGAGGACTTGGTGCTCAGCCAAGGTGCCACAAGCTCTCGGAGAGGCACAGCTCCCCTCTCCGCTAAGGGGGGCTGGGGGTCAGCCAGGGGGCCTTGGGGGTACAGAGCAAGGATTTTATCCATAGGGTTGGCACAAAGAAGGTGCCTGACACAGATTTGGGAAGTGAAAGCCTTCCAACAGCTGGAAGAGGAACCTCCTGCCCCGTGTCAGAGACACGGTCCCACCCTCCGGTCACCACCGTGCTGCTGGTGCTGAGTCAGCAGGGCTGCGGCACAGCACATCTCACCTTGGCTGCTCGATGGCTCCCGAGGGCCCAGCCCTGGCCACGCTGTCCCACGGTTTTGGGAAGCACCCCCTGGGCACCCTCTTCCCCAAGCAGCAGCACAAGCTGCCATCCGTGGGGTGCATGGGCTCCAGAAGTCATCCCAAAGGCACAGCCCAAATCCCCTTAAGAGGTGGGCTCAGCTCCTCCTGCCTCCCAGGGCATCTGCGCCGCACCAGGTAGTGAACCCCCAGCTGCAGGCACCCATCGAGGACACGGGGACACACACACCCCCCAGCATCCCGGTGCCCACAGAGCTTCCCCAGCGCTCGCGAGGCCTCGGCAGCAGGATCCACCTGACAGCCAGAGCAGCTCCCTCCTCTCCATCACCGGCTGCTCGTGCTGCTGCCACACAGGGACAAGCCCTGCAAGAACCGAACCGCAGCTCCTCAGCCCCCTGCATGCCCCTCACATGCCCAACATCCCCAGCCAGCTGCCATGGGCACGATACCCCCGCCAAGGGCTCCTCGCCCTGCCCCCATCCGCAATCTCCCTCCCCAATCTCAGCCACAACCACAGCAAACCCCAGGAGATACCCAGGATGCTACAATGGCCCTCAAGCAGCACCCAGGACCCCCCAGAGTGGGAAGAAGAAGGGCTGAGCTCAACCTGCCTCCAGGAAGGGCAGTTTTTGGGGCCAACCCTCGATGTGTATCCCCTCTGGCAGACACCAGGGCCATGTTTCCGGGGATCCCACCCAGCAGCAGCTTCATGCAGCTCTTTCCACCCTGATCCCACTGGTTCCACGAGTGGACAGGGATGCTGTGTGCAGCGGAGCAGAGCCCACACCAGCCAGCATACTAGGTGGGCAACCAGTCTGGCCCCACCAGCACACCCAGCCAGTAACGAAGAGGAACCAATTAACACTGCAACAGGGTCAGCTCCTGCAGAAGAGGCAGCTCCAGAGGCTGTTGAGAGACAGGGAGGACCGAGGCAGTTTTTTCCCCATCAGCCCAACCAGTACTCAACGCTGGGGGAAAAGCATCACAAGCCAGAGGGCTTGTACAGCCCCCGCTCCTACCCAGCCCTTCCCAGTCCACAGGCTGCCGCAGAGCCCACAGAGCATGCAGAGCAGAAGAGGGGCAAGTGGTGGGGCTGAGGCAGAGAAGGTGAGGGGGATGTCACAGCTGTTCCCACCCCCACGTCAGCCCACGGCACCGCAGCCGGCTCAGGAAGCAGTGGGAAGGCAACACCTCGGCTCTGCCCCGAAACGGGCAGCGCTGCTGGGGATGCGCCATCCTCTTGACATCGGCACCAGGCAGGGACCATGCAGACATCCCAGTCCCCTCCTCTGGAGGCCACAGCAGCATCCCACAGCATCTCCCATCAGGGGCAGACCCCCCAACTCCAGAGGATCTCCCTGGGATGCTCCGCAGGGGGATGCCAAGCACCATCACACGGAGCAGCCCCCCAGACAGACCCACGGACAGCCCCGGGCCCTGTGGCAGCCCCTCTGCCAGCTCCTGCCTTCTGCTCCCAGCAGCCCCCAAACACTCCTCCCATCACCTCTGCCGAACCCCGCGTGGCTCCGGGCACGTCTACGCACGCCCAGGGCAGCGGCGCACACACGTGTGCACACGCATTTCCCTCGCGCACATGAGACACCGGGGCACCCAAGTGGGAAGAGGGGAGCGCTGCACCAAAACACTGCACCCACCTCTAACTGCTGGGGTGATCCCTGCCCATGATCCCTGCCTGGGATCCCGGCTGCAATCCCTGCCCATAATCCCTGCCCACCACGGCTATGGGATGGGGGGACTTCTCCACACTACCCCAGTAAGCAGTGGGGGAGCTGGAACTGGCAGGGAACACGTGGGTGCCCTTTGTACCCCACAAAAACCATCCCACCACCACCCCCCTCACTGCCCCACCAACTGGACTTTGCCTCCCCCGCGTCCTGCAGCTGAAGGTAGGAACCAACCAGCAGCTTCTGGAGCTGCAAAGTGAACCCAGGTTGCAGGGAGTAGGGTCTCTGGCCAAAGATGGGGACCCTGGGGTGTGGGGACACTGTGCCTCACTCTCAGTGGCCCCCAGTCAGCCCCAGCTCCACCACAGGGCCCCCAGAGCCCCTCTGCCCACCCTCACAGGGAGACCCACAGTTTGGGAAACCAGAGCCTGGCCACGGCGAAAGTTCAGGTGCCACCAAGTGTCACCTTCTGCATCCCAGCCAGACCCACATCCTTCCATCCCCTCAACTGGCACAGCTCCAGAAGCCCCCTCCTCACACTGCCAGGCTGCCCAAAGCTCTGTGGGGCCAGAAAGGCACCGCATCCCCAAGGGGAGCCCCTGGGAGGGTGCCACTGGAAGGAAGGGGTGTCTCCACACTGGCTTTTGCCCCACTCCAGCTCATCGGGGTGGAGAAAAGGATGGAGGAACTTCCCTCCCGCACATCATCATCGCTCTGCAGTCTCGTTTCCACAGGCAACGCAGCTTATGCAATGAGTGATGCCTGTCCCTCCCGCCCCCACGAACTTCGGGAGCAGCCGGCTGCTCCCAGCCACTGTCCAGCAGGGACGATGGCACTGACACCTTGGGGTGCCCAGGAGCTGGGTGGGAGCAGGTGACCCCAAGCTGTCAAGCATCACCTGCAGTGCCGAGCCTACCGCGTCGGTGACGGTGGGTCAACCAACCCATCACTACCGACTGTGTGGGTGTCAGCTGAGTGGGGGGGCTGTGGGGTGCCACGAAACACTTCGCTCCTGCCACCCCCTCCAAGGGACACTAATTAAGCACTGGGACCTACAGCGGGACGAGGAGGGGCCAGAGGGATGGAAACCACAGACTACAGACTCCCGCAGCCCCGGGGCACTGATCTGGGGCAGGGATCTGGCAATGGGCCCCAACCGCCCCCTCCATCCCACTGACTGGGTGACCAGTGCTGCCACGACACCCAACGCCAGCGCCAGGACAAAAAAACCTTCCCCCCAAAAAACCCACCCCCAAACCCCTCTCATCAACGAACCGCTCCAGCCTCCTGCCTTTGCCAGGCCGTTCCCACCTGGACAGAGGGAATCTGTATGAGGAAAGCAAGCAGAGCCTGCTCTGAACCCCCATTTCTCTGCTTTTCAAGGGGAAAACAGGCTCCTGCCCTGCACATTCCGGCATCGCCAGGAGTTTTGCGGCCAGTTCCCAGCTCATCCGGCTGCCAGCTCCCAAAACACGCTCCCGCTGCCAAGAGCAGCCCCTCGCACATTGAAAAGCCCGGCCACTGAGCTGACGAGCTCGCTGAAGTATTCGCTGAATAGATCAATAACAGCAGGGAGAGAGAGAGGGAGAGGGAGAGAGACGTGCGCAGCTTGGGAAACCGCGGCTGGCAGGGGAGGCCGGACAGACAGACGGCCGGACAGCCAGCCCCAGCGCTGGGTAAACATTTTCCCAGTGGCACCAGCCCCGGCCACGGCCAAACTCCGCAGATCGGAGCGTCGAGGCTGCGGTTATGCAAGAGAGGGAGCGAGGAGCAAGGCCGGGCTGTCACGGGTGGCCCCGGGGAGCGGGGGGACCCCAACCCCTAAAGGACCCCCCTCTCCCTCCCCGGTGCTGGCTCCCGCAGAGGCGCCGAGCTCCAACTTTCCTGCCTGGCTGCGGGGACAAGTTTGGATCCCGGGAGAACGGGGCTGACGAGCGGGATGAGAGTCACAGACTGGCGAAGAGACAGAGAACGGGGAGAGCGAGCGGGGAGGGGGGGGGGGGGGCGCATCCTTCCACTGCAGCGCGGCGGGGTGGGGGGGGAGGGTGGAGGGGGGCGCGGGGAAGGGCGGCCGGTGGCGAGGCGGGGGGGAAGGACGCGCCGCCCGAGCCTGCTCCCGGTGCGCTCCCCCCCACACACCCCCTTTCGCCGCCCCCCCCCCGCTCCGGCTGCGCCCGCTCTGCTTTGTCACGGCGGCAGCAGCGGCGCCTCCCGCCCCCTCCCCGGCCCGGCCGAACGCTGCGGCCCCACCGGAGCCCGGCCGCTCCCGACAGCGGGGCCGCGCGGCCGCGGAGCTCCCCCACCCCCTCCCCGGGGGTACCCCCGCCGTCCGCTCCGCACCCACCGCCCCCCACGCTCCCTTCCGCGGGGGGCACCGGCCCCGGACTCACCTTCGAGGGCGCGGGCGGCGGGCGCGGCCAGCAGGGCCAGCAGGCACCCGGCGAGGGGCAGCAGCGGCCCCATGCCGGCGGCTCGGCGGCGGCTCGGCGGCGGCTCCTCACGCCGTGCTGCCCGCGGGGCGGCGCGTCCCGGGCCCGCGCACCGACATCCGCGGAGGGAGGAGAGGGGAGGGGAGGGGAGAGGGAGGAGAGGGGGGGGGGGGGGGGGGGCGCGGGCGGGGGCGGGACGGGGCGGGCGGACCCTCCGGGCTGGGCGGCGGCGGGGGCGGGGGGGGGGGGCGGCGGGGCGGGGGCGGGGGGCTGCGCGCGCCGCCGCCGCCGCGGAGGGAGGGGAGGGGAGGGAGGGAGGGAGGGATGGATGGAGGGATGATGGAGCGCGCGCCGCCGCCTGCCTGACGTCACCGGGCTCGAGCCGCCGCCGCCGTGCGCGCGGACGGGAGGGGAGAGGAGGGGAGGGGAGGGGAAGGGGGGTCGCCCGGGAGGACGAGGAAGAGGAGGAAGGAGGGGGGGTCCTACGCGGCGGGTGCGCTGCGCGCATGCGCTTGCAATGGGAGGGGTGCGACCCCCGGCCGGACTCCGGGGCCGGTACGGGCACGGGTACGGATACAGCACCGCGGGGTGCCGGGGGCGCGTCCTGCGGCACGGCGGTGCCTGGCCCCCGACCATGCCCCCGCAAGCTGGGGGCTGCCGGCCTCGCTCCCCTCCGCCGGGGAGGGACGGGGAAGGAAGGGAACCGGGTCCCGGGCCGGGCAGCAGCCGGGCCTCGTTTGGCCGGTTTAACCCATCGGTTCCCCAGAGACCCCGTGGGGAACGGGACCGACCCCCCGGGTCGCACCAGGGCAGCACCCAGGGGTCCTTCTACAGAGGAAGGGGCCCAGGGCAGTGGGACCCTCATCGGGCATCCCTGCGGGGGGAGCATCCCGCCCCTCAGCAGGGTCCCGATGGCGGTGGGGCTCGGTGCGGCGCTGGCTTTTGTTTGCCCATCCTCTGCTCACCCAGTCGCCCATGATGGCCACCAGCTCCTAGTGCCAGGCCACCAACTCCCAGTGCCAAGTGGTGCCCAGCTCAGCCCCCCAAGCCCGGTGCAGGGTGTCTGCAGAGCAGGCTGGTGGCTCCATCCCCACAAAACCACCCCGGTTCTTTCCCCCAGATGCCCTTTTCTCTGCGGAGAGCGTCTCGTCCTGCCCTGGCTGTTTGGCAACGGGTCCTCGTCACCGTACGCTGCAGTTTTTGGCCAGTCGGTGCTGCCAATAATTGCGACATTTGAAAAGGCCGCAGTGGGCCCCAGACGTGACCCAGTCCCCCCTCGCCCATCCAGCCGCGAGGACAGTCCCCAAGGGGCCAGGTCCCTTCTTCCACTGCAGCTGTGGGTATGACCTCAGAACCAGAGCCGTGATGTCATCACCTGCCCCAGCGCCCTGTGGTGCCGCTGCCAGCAAGGGGCCAAGGCCAGGTGCTGAGGCGGGGGAGATGAGGAGCGCTGCAGGCACCTGGCATCAGGCAGCTGCCTGGGACCCACCCGAGTGATGTCACCTGTTAAAATGATGATGTCACACTCCTGCCCATGCCCCACCCCAGTGAGGCAGCGGTGCTGGCGGAGGCGGGAACGCACAGACATGGATGGACACACACAGGGCTGCCTGGTTGAGGATGCTGCTGCACCAAATGTTTGGGAGGCAGATCCAGATGTTCTGGGGAAGCCTCCCTTGCAGAAGAGCTGGTGGGGGCACGGGCAGAGGGTGTCCAGGGGAGGTCTGGGAGGGGGTAGTTCTGTGCCCCACACCACTGCGCCAGAGGCCCGGAGGTTGCGCAAACGCTGCGGAGCAGATGGGCCGGGATGGCTGCGGCCATGTGCTTGCCAGGATCCTTCCCACGCGTGGCCCCTGGCCAGGGCCAGCCGAGCAGCTCCACACGGCCCCCTCCCCACACACCCCCCACTCTGCAGGCGCTACCCCCCAAGGCAGCGTACCCCGTGGCCCCCCAAAAGCCGCTGGGATCAAAGCCATCGCTCTCCCTCACCCCCAGAGCCTTGGTGGGGGTCTCGCTACAGGCATAGGCGGCTGGGGAGGGGGATGCCAGCACCGCTGCCTCCCAGGCTGACCCTCCTCGGGAGCGGTCAGTCATCGGGGGTCCCACCGTGGTCCCGAGCCACCGGCCGGGGGACAGCTGTGATGGGGACACGGGATGCAGTCCTGGACCGGGATGGGGGTCCAGCCGCCCTCACGGTGGGGGAGCTCCGCGGCCCCGGCCGATGCTCGGAACGGCACTGAACACCGGGGGGTTCACCGGCACCGCGGCGGGAGGCGCGATGGGGGGAACGCGGGGACCCGCGGCCGGGGCTGCGCTCCCCGGGGCTCCGGCCCCAGGCCCGGCCCCGCATCCCCCGACCTGCCCCGCACCGGCGGCACCGGCGGAGCGGCAGCGGCCCCTGGCGGCCCCGGGGCGGCCCTGCCCGGTGCACACACACCCCCTCCGGTCCCGCTCCGGCGAGGGCTCATGGAAACGGACTCCGGGAGGGCCCCGGAACGGACAACGGCTCCGTCCGGCGACTTGCGGGTCCCCGCCGTGCAACAACCCCCCCACGCAGCCCCCCCCCCCGAACCCTATGCAGCGAGCGAGCGCATGCACCGTGCCCCACATCCCCTCGTGCAGCAAGCAACCCCCTAAAGCTACGCGCACACCCCTCCCGGGACCCCGCCCCGGTCCCCGGGCCGAGCTGGCGAGCACCGGACAGGGACGGGCGGGCACAGCCCGGGACCGGGGGGGTGAGGAGCAGGGCCTGGGTCTGCGGGGTGCCCAGCATGCGCCCCGCAGCAAAGAGCCACGACACGGCCACGACACGGCCACGATATAGCCACGACATGGCCGCGACATGGGCACGGGGCTGGGGTGACCCGGCCCAGGAGAACCCCGACAGCCTCCCTCGGCGATGCTGGGGGGCAGAGGGGGTGGCTGAAGGGGCGGCGGAACCCGGCCAAGGGTGGGGGCTGCGGGTGGCAGCGGGGGACGCGCGAGTGGGCGCCTCGGGGCGGGGGCGCGGATACCCGGGGCTGCAGCCGGCCCCCCGTGATCCGCCGAGGCCGGTCCGGTGCCGGCGCCCCCTACCCCCCGCCCCGCGCGCACCCGCCGCCCGCACGTCTCCTCCCCCTTCCTGGCGCTCGGCGCTTTCCGCCGGAGCGGGGCAGCCGCGGGAACCGGCCCGGCCGCGCCCGCCGCCGCCATGGACTGAGGGGCCGAGCGGCCCGGCCCGGCCGCCCCTCGCGAGCGGCGGCTCCCGCCAGGTAACGGCGCGGCGGGGGGCGCGGGGCCGGTACCGGGGCGGGGGCGAGCGGGCGGCGGGGCCAAAGCGCCTCCCGGAGCGGAGGCCGGGGCTCCTTCCGCCGCCCGGGGCTGGGGCAGGAGCGCTGGGCTGGGCTCGACGGCCGGGGAAGGGAGGGAAGGGGAGACCCGGGGGAGCGAAACGGCCGGTAGCGCGGGGGTCCGCCGGAACCGGGCGCGGCGGCGGACTCTCAGCTGCCCTGGCTTCCGCGGCCTCGCCGCCCGCCCGTGGGGAGGGCGCTCGGGTGCCCGTCACGGGCCGGAGCCGAGGTGCCGGTCCCCGAGTGCCGAGCCGGGGGTTGGGGCGGAGGAGGGCGCGCGGTGACAGTGGGGCAGGGTCGGGGCTGCCGCCGTGCCGCTGGGCGGGGAATTCCCCGGCATCCCGGGACGGGACGGGGCGGTGCGCTGCCCGCCGGAGAGGGGGGGCGGCCCGGACCCGGGGGCAGCGCAAGTTCCCCGGCAACGAGCAGGGATCTTCGGAGGGGGTGCAGCAAGCGGCCGGTCGGTCCCCGGGTGGGACGGCGAAGGGGCTCCGGGGTCCGTAGAGCCTCCGGGGTGAGCGGGCTGGAGCCCGGGCAGCTGCCCACAGGGCAGGGCAGGGTCCCAGTGGGCGCGGGGGTGCTGGCCGGGCACTCGGTGGGGCTAGGGCTGCCGGGCCCGAAGTCCAAAAGCACCCAGCTGCCGAGTGGATGTGGGTGCTGGCACCCCGCTGTCTTGGGGCGAAGGGTGTGTGGGGCAAAGCGAAAGCACCTGGCCGGGGCTGTGGCAGAGAGCGACAGACCCCCCCTGCACCCTGTCCTGGCAGGATGGGACCCCGTGGCGGCAGCCAGCACCCAGGGTAGGAGCTGGGTCCAACCTGGACTCCCCGTACTGGGTCACGCTGGGGCTGGGTCAGCTGGGGAAGGCCCCGCTTCTCTTCCTCTGAATCAGAAGAGCTTTCACTACCGGAGGGCAGCTGGTCGCGGCCACCCCCGCCGCTGCCGTGCCGGCTCCACGGTGTCACTGCCGCCAGCATCCTGTCAGCTGAGCCGGCGGTCCCGTGCCCTCACCTCGGCCTAGGCCGGAAAGCACAGCAGCGGTGGCTTCCCCAGCACCCAGGGGAAACTGAGGCACACTGAGCGGCGGTGAGATCACTTGGACTGCATCCCCGTGAGGGCAAAGCTAGAGCAGAGCCCAGGTGTCCTGAGTGTCAAGTGCTGGAAAACCTCTGAGCATCTGTCCCGGAGAAAGCCCCGGGGAAATCTCAGCCCAGAGCTGGGGAGGACGAGAAGGGTGCAGAGGGCAGTGGCGTGTGGTGCCAAGCCCCAGCTGTTTCACCTGCCTGCCTCTGGGCCGGGCAGTCGCCCAGGGGAGCCAGCCGGGAGTGGGGTCTTTCCCTGGACCCCCAGACACACGGGGAGAGGTGGCCTCAAGGGTGGGGGGCTGAGGTCGGCTGCCAGGAAGTGCTGGTGGTTAATGAGTAACAGCCGTGAGATGTATGGCAGCTCTTGCTTCTGGGATGTGGACTTGGTTTCCCATTGCCTGATGAGTAAGCAGAAAGCCCATGCTGGGAGCACGGGGGTCACTGAGCCCCTCGGGTGCGCGGGCTCCTCCGGTCCGGCCTCCCGGCCCCACCGAGGAGGCAAAGCCGTCCCTGGGCTGGAGGAGGAAGTGAAAGTGTCTGCACCGAGGGGGCTTGGGAAGGGGGAGCGGGCAAAGGGGCGCAGGGCACACCTTGGGTGGCTGCTCCCCATCCCCGGGTGCCATATCCTGCCCCGCCATTGAGCCGGAGGTGCCTCAGCATCACGGGGTTTCCCCTGGCCCCGAGTGCGAGGTGGCCCAGGCCCACAGGGCCTCTGCTACCACTTGGAGCTTCAACCCTGGCTTCCTTGGCCATGTCCTGCCTCCCTATGCCAGGCAGGCCGGACCCCTGGATCTCTGGGGGGAGCACAGCACTCACTGCCCTGGGATCCCCCGACTCTGGGATGCCTCCTTGGCTGCAGAAGCCCCACAGCAGCTGGGCTGGTGGGAGATGTGGGCTGTGTCTGCAGTCGATGCCCTGCAGTGGGTGTAGGTGTGTGGTGCTGGGTGCCGTGGATCTGGGAACTGAGCCTTCCCAGCACTGCTTTGGGGCTGGAAGCTTCCCCAGGGGGTGAGGGTCCCCAGCTCCATGGCCTGGCCTGGCCTGGGTCTCTGTCCACCTTCCTCCTCCTCCTCAGTGCTGGGGGGTGCTGACAGATGAACCCAGCACCATGGCCTGATCCCATGCCGGCACAGGAAGCCCCAGCCAGGGTATTGTTACTGGAGCTGGGTCTTGGCAGGGAAAGGCTCTTCTGCAGGAGGGGCAGAGGAAGAAAACATGGGAACTAGTTAGGAGTGGTAGGAAACACAGCCATCTACTGCAGCTGGTGCCAGGAGTCGATGAGCCCATGTGTGTGTCCCCTTGGAGCTCCCTGAGGGCTTTATCCCGGGGCTGGCAGGGAGCAGGGAGCCGCAGAGGGGGAGAGCAGCATCTCCCGCAGACTCTTAGCAAATTCAGGCATGCCCGGAGTGTGTTCCAGGTTGCTGCCTCCCAGCCAGCAGTTGCCTCCTCAGGCTAAGCAGAAATACAGGTTTTAATGGGAGAGGAGAACGGGGAGGATCCCGGAGCAGGAGGCTGCTTTTCCCTCCAGCAGCTCCGGCCTGGCCAGGGGGAGAGCAGGCAGTGCTCCTGGCTGCCTCTAGCTGTGTTTCCCACCGTGCATTGACCCCTCCAGAGTAAACTCATCCCTCCCGGCTCTGCGCTGCAGTAAATCATCTGAATCTGTTTGCTCTGGCCGGCCAAGCCGCGTCGAAAGCAAACGCGTTCCTGGAAGCGCTTGGGCTTGGCCTGCCCTGGGGTCGGGCCACCGTCTGCCTCAGTTTCTCCTCGGGGTGGCACATGAGGCTCTGGCCTGTCGCCTGCTTCTGTTGGGATGCCGAGCACCCCTGGTGAGCCACACCGGCACTGGTTGAACCCCCCTTCATCCCAACGGGAGGGTGTCCGTCACCGCGCTGGCGTCCGTCCGGGTGCAGGCCGCGCCGCCGCGGTTGTTTTGCGCTCGCTGCAATGTTGCCTTAGTGACGCTGGCTTCCTTCCCCTCGCATGGTTTCTCGGTCTCCGGCAGCTCCACCTCCGCCCCTGCGCCTCGGCTCTTGCATCGCGGCCAAGACCCGCGGGGAACGCGGCGGCTGCTGCCCGCGCGAGGACGTGTGACGTGACTCCCCGCTCTCGCC
The DNA here is from genome assembly GCA_027925045.1 of Hypotaenidia okinawae. NCBI lineage: Eukaryota > Metazoa > Chordata > Aves > Gruiformes > Rallidae > Hypotaenidia > Hypotaenidia okinawae. The sequence continues at coordinate 1,363,574 of BSDF01000029.1, read as the reverse complement.
TGTTTGCTTTCGGGGACGGGAAGCCAGCCCTGGGCGGACGAGCTGGCCGGGGTCCCGGAGGCGCCCTGGCCCCACGTCGCCCTGCCCTGGCCCCACGTCTGGGCGCGGAGCCGACGGGTGCCGTGCACCCCGCCGCAGGATCCGGCCTCGGCAGCGAGGTGCGTCTAGGCCGGGTGGTGCAGTGACGCCCACCCCCCCCCACCCCCCAACTTCTCCCTGCGGCCCAACCCTGGCCCGTGGGACCATCCCACCCCGAGGGGTGTGGGCTGGAGGGAGGTTGTGAGCATGGGGCAGCGGGGAGGAAGGGAATGAGCTGTCGGGAAGAGGCACGGCGCAGGCAGGAGGGAGCGGGAGGCTCCAGGCACTGCTGGGGGGGCTGGGTGGGACTGTTGTGGTGGTGACGTGTGGATTTGGGGGGCGGCAGGGAACCCACAGGCTGGGCTGGGCCATGTGTGTGTCCATCCCCCACAACCCCGGCATTGCCAGTGGAGTTTCCCATGTTGTTCCTCATTCCAGCTCTCCCAGTGTTTTGGGGGGAGCTGGGACATGCCTGAGGAAGGTGCCTTCCTCGGGGGGCAGCCGGGGAGGTTTTGGGGAGCAGCCAGGCTGCCTGACTGGGACCACCCTGGCAGAGCAGCCTTGCCTGGCTCTGGGGTTTCATAGAATCATAGAATTGTAGGGGTTGGAAGGGACCTCGAGAGATCATGGGGTCCAACCCCCTGCCAGAGCAGCTCCCTAGGACATTTCACTGAGATAGGCGTCCAGACAGGGCTGGAATCTCTCCAGAGAAGGAGACTCCACCACTCCCCTGGGCAGCCTGTCCCAGGGCTCTGTCACCCTCACTGGGAAAAAGTTCTTCCCCAGGTTGGTGCGGAACTTCCTGTGCTCCAACTTGCAGCCATTGCCCCTTGTCCTGTCCCCACAGACACTGAAAAGGGGCTGGCTGATTCCCCCTGCATCCCCTGCTTAAGACAATTATAAACATTATAGAATCATAGTTTCAATCTTTTCCTGCTCCCGACAGCTTTCCCATCTCTCCTGTGCCAAGACGGGCAGCACTTGCCCGCCCCTCCGCGTGTCCTTGTGCATGGAAGCACAGGGATTCCCCGGAGATGCGGGAAACTGAGGCACAAGTGGGCTGCTTGCCTGCCCAGGATTGCCCAAGAGGCTGATCCTGGATCAGGCTTCCTGCTCCTCCTCCCCAGCAGCCCTGGCCTCTTGAGCAGCAGGTTCAGGCAGCTCAGGCACAGGCAGCAGCGCTTGCCCACCCTCCCCAAGGAGCCGTTGGCAGAGCTGGGGGCTGTGGGGCACCAGACCCACAGCTCTGGCCATTGCAACTCCTGTGGTGCCCAGGCTCATGTCCCCTGTCCCGTTTCTCCACAGGTGACTGTTCCCAAGATGTCCCTCTGGAGCATCGTCTCCCACATGCCGCCGGAGGAGTTCAGCGGCCTCTTCACAGAGTTCCCCCGAAACCTGCGCTGTCTCCTGGCTGACTGGCTGGAGAACCAGCCCTGGTGAGTCCCACAGCACCTGCGGGCTCTGACCTGCCCCAGAGGGGACAGGGACTTCCAACCAGACATGAGTGGAGCTCCCAGAGCCCCTGGGAGAGAGTGCAGCAGCCCACGCGAGGCTGGTCAGGGTCTGTTGGTGCCCACAGGGTCTGGGCTGCCCTGATTCTGTGTTTGTGGTGGCAGCAACTGTGGGCACAGCCCAGCCAGAGACCCCTCTTTGTGCCCAGCAAACAGCAGTGATGGATTAGCCCTGTCAGGGGCTCCCCATGGAGCTTCCCCTGTGTGCGTGGTGGGATGCCTGGGGTGCAGGCAGGCAGGGAAGCTCCCTTGGCACCTCCTTGGGAAGCCATGGCTGCATGAGGCCACGTTGCGGCACTGGGTGAGGGTGGCAGGTCCCTGGAGCACAGCTGTGGGACCCATGGCACATGGCTTGGGCTGAGGCGCAGCGGAGGGTGGGTGGGTGGGTGGGCGTCTGGCAGCCGGGTGTAACGTGGGGGAGGTTTGGGAAGGTCACATCCTTTGTGGGGAACCGCCTCATCCCGCTCAGAGCACGGCAAATTCCCCCTGGGAATCCAGCCAGCACTGGGCACTGCACTAGGGTGTCCCCCTGGCCTGGCAGGAAACACGGGGCTCAGGGTCGCAGGAGGATTCGTGCCTTCCCACCCCCCTCTCCCCTCTGCAGGGAGTTCATCAATGGCTCGGACACCTTCTGCACCAGCGTGGCCAGCGGGATGCTCTCGGCCATGCTGGAGAAGCTCCGCAGCGCCGCCGGCAGCGAGGGGCAGCAGTGCCAGATCCTCCAGCAAGTCAACGGCGTCAAGGTGCGCGGGGACCCCCGGGGCCGTGTCGGGCTGGCATTGTGGCTGGCTCCTGAGGGAGATTTGGGATGATTTCCTGGTTTGAACACTGCTTGAAGGGGCCGATGCTATGAGCTGGAGACCCCCCCATATGAGCTCATATGGGACGTAGCAACCGGGGTTGTCTGAGGTGCTTCATGGGGATAGTGGGGCTGTAGGGGGGTCGCATGGGGCTGTATTTGTGTCCCAGGGCTGACCCCCCAGCTTGCCACAGTGCTCAGGCTGTCCCATCCACAGTCACAGTTCCCCTTGGCTCTCACCCCCCGCCCACCTTTCCATCTTCCCACCGCCGCCCCATTGCGCAGCCCCTTTGGGTGCCCAGCATCCCGCGGGGAGCCACCCCCGGCCCCAGCCCCTGCTCCCACGGGGAAGGCTCGCTGTGCCCCACGGCTCCGCTCGCCCCAGCAGCCGCCTCGCCAGCTGTTCCCCATTTTCTGCTCGATTCCTCTTCCTCAGGGCCACGGGCTGCGCTGCGCTTCCCCCCACCGCGCCTGCGTGCTGGCTTGCTTTTTCCGGGCTGTTTCTCCTTCTCTGTTGGAATTGCTCTGTCTCTTTTCCACCCTTTGATTGCAGATTTAACCCCTGTCCTCTCTCCTCCTGCCAGCGAAGCTCTTAGCAGCAGGGCTGGGTGGTGCTCGCTCCCAGAGCCCCGTTCGGGTTGAAAGCTCTGCTTTTTTGGTAACAGACTTTTTTAATATGCAACGGTTGGGGACGGGTCTTAACTTCTGGGGAGCTCAGTAACTCACTCTCCAAAACAAGACTCTTGCTTGCCCTGTGGAATTCCCATAGGAAAATATCTGGATGTCTCAGCTTGGTTGGGTCTTTTTTAATTTCAAATGCTCCAGGAAAGCCACCCCCCGTCTATGTGTCGTCCCACCCCCCCCGCACCCCATCCCAGCATCCTTTATCCCCCAACAGCAAACTCATTTCTCCCTGCCACCCCCGAGCGTGGCTGGGATGGGGAGGGGGCTACCCCATGGGTGCTGGGAGTTGGGTGCTGCCCCACAAGAGAAATGCAGAGCTGGGAGTGAGACCCCCAGCCTGTCATCCCCTAAGCCCCGGAGCTGGCAGGGTTTGTCCCAGGGCCAAATTGGGGGGCTTCCGCTGCTGCATTTGATGGGGTGGGGGGTCCAGGGGATGGATGGAGGAGCTGCTCTCCCAGCCAGCACGGGAAGGCGCTGGACACGCCATCCGGCATTCGCTGCTGCTCTCTGCTGCTGTTTTGGGAAGTAGCTAATTTGGGAAGCGCATGAAGGCCGGCGGAGCTGGCACGGGGCGCCGGGAGCCGGAGCCAGCAGGGAAATTCCTCACCCTGTTTTCGGTGGAAAGTGTCGATCCACCCGGGGCCAGGGCAGCAGGAGAACCTTCCCCAGGTGTCGGCCCTCGAGGAGGCGCTGCAGAAAGAATTGGCTTCTGATTATATTTGAATTAATTTCAATTATTTGAAGTGGATTTGGGTCGGGGAGGGGGTGGTCTCAGTGTGTGCTTGAAGGGGGGTCTCAAGCAGGAGATCAGCTCCATCAGAACACCAGCGAGCTGTGTCTGCCCTGTGCTTCGGGCTGGGAATCCCCCTGGGGTCTGACCCTTGTTGTGGGGTGGGAGGGGGCTGGGGTGCACCCATATCCTGCCCCCCGCCCCCGACACCCTGGGCCTGGCTCCCACCGCAGAACACGTACCAGCGGGACCCGCTGCGGCTGGTGGCCGTCCTGAAAGCCATCCTGGAGGGTGAGAAGGCCGCCGTGCTCAAGAGGGTGAGTGGTCCCTGTGCCCCCCACACCCTTTCCAGGCAGCCCTGAGGTGTGGGGCCGGCTCTGGGCACCGCTCACCCCTCTGTGCTCTGCTCCAGGACCGTCACCTGCCCCTCAGCTTCCACCGGCGGCAAGAGGAGCTGAAGTTCAGCCTGGGGCTGCAGCGGCTGCAGCACCGTGTCCGTGAGATCCAGGCGCTGCGGGACAGCCCCACCGGTGAGAAGCCGGGGTGGCAGGATGGGTCCCGTGGGGTGCAGGGAAGCTGGTGTGCAATGTGGACACGGGGTCCCTGGCTAACAGGGCCTGCCCCCCACCCTTTCTCCACAGCCTCTTTGCAGCCAGACTTGCGGGACCCTCAGCTGAAGACAGAAGGGAAACCCCCAGAGAGCGTGAGTGGGGGGCTGGGGTCCCGTGGGGACAGCTCTGCAAAGGAGCCTGGGTGGGAGGAGGGGGGTGATGTGTAGGGATGGGGCGGGGGGTTCTCTCTGCTGGTGCAGAGCCCCATGGCGAGTGCTGCTCCCCCAGGAGCTGCCCGCCCTCATCCTGGAGGCGGTGAAGGAGCTGGAGGCAGCCAAGCAGCAGGTTCTGAAGAGGATCCAAATCTGGAAGAGGCAGCAGCAGCTGGCTGGGAACGGGGCCGTCTTCGAGGAGAACCTGGCGCCACTGCAGAAGAGGTGAGACGGCACAGGGCAGGGACGGAGACCTGGAGCACCCCTCCTGCTTCCTGGTGGGGGCTGGTGTGGCTGGGTTTTGTCTGAGGGTTCCCCTTGCCCCTGGTTCAGGTGTGAGAGCCTGGTCGAGGTTTACTTCCAGCTGCACCAGCAAGTGATGGGGGCAAGCGCCAAGCTGGGGGCTGAGCTGCTGCCCCGGCTCCTGGAGCGCTTCAATGAGGTGTTATCCAGCCTGGTCAAGAGGTAACGGGCTGGGGGGGGGAGGGGGGCGGGGCTGGGGCGGTGGAGGCGGCTCTGAAGGTGCTGGAGGGGGTGCTGGGCCGGGCACCGTTGTCTCCCCTTGTCCCCCAGCTCGTTCCTGGTGGAGAAGCAGCCTCCGCAGGTGCTGAAGACCCAGACCAAGTTCCAGGCGAGCGTCCGGTTCCTGCTGGGCCCCCAGCTGCTGAAGGCATCGGCCAAGCCCTACATGGTGCGTGCCGACATGGTGACGGAGAAGCAGGCGCGGGAGCTGGCGCTCAGCGCCTACAGCAACACCCTCAGGTGAGCAGACGGACAGACGGACAGCCAGCCAGCGTGGGGACAAGGGGGTTGTCACACCGCCATGCCCCCCTCCCCAACCTCCTCTTCCTCTGCCCAGTGAGAGCACGGGGGAGATCATGCACAACGTGGTGGCCCTGGAGACCAACCCCACCAGCGGGACCTGCTGTGCCAACTTCAAGAACGTGGTGAGGGTCCTTCCAGGGGGCGCGGGATGGGCTGGGGGAGCCTCCGAGGCCGGTGCTTGCCCAGGGGTGACACTCAGCTGCCCCCTCCCCAGCTGCTGAAGAAGATCAAGCGCTGTGAGCGGAAGGGCTCCGAGTCGGTGACGGAGGAGAAGTGTGCTGTGCTGTTCAACACCACCGTGGCCCTGACCCCCAGCAACCTCTCCATCCACCTCCAGGTACCGGCCCCTCTCCCCCAGGATGGGGACAGGCAGCATTAAATCGTCCCCCACAGGATGCCCAGCCAGCTCAGTGCAGAGCCCCTGGGATGGCTGCAGGGCACCCAGCCCCGCTTCGCTCAGGGTGGCCTCAAGGCTCTGAGGGGTTTTGGGTGGACACCCCACTCTCTGCCCCCAGGTTCTGTCTCTGCCCATTGTGGTCATCGTCCATGGGAACCAGGACAACAACGCCAAAGCCACCGTGCTGTGGGATAACGCCTTCTCCGAGATCGTGAGTGCCACAACGGGGCGGGGGGCAGGGGCGTGAAGTGGGGAGCTGCTGCCACGCTGGGCTTGGGTCCCACTGCAGGATGGGACCAGCCACGTGTGGGTGGGATGCGGCGGGGCAGCGGGTGACCCCCTGGCCTGACGGTCCCGGCCCCGCTGCAGGACCGGGTGCCTTTCGTGGTGGCCGAGCGGGTGCCCTGGGAGAAGATGTGTGACACGCTGAACCTGAAGTTCATGGCAGAGGTGCAGACCACCAAGGGGCTTCTCAAGGAGCACTACTTCTTCCTGGCCCAGAAGATCTTCAACGACCACAGCGCCAGCTTCGAGGACTTCCAGAATCGCAGCGTCTCCTGGGCCCAGTTCAACAAGGTTACTGGGAGGGATGGACAGGGTGGGAAGGGGCTGGTGTGGCTGTGGGGAGCCTCACGCTCCCACTCCACCCCAGGAGATCCTGCCTGGTCGGGGATTCACCTTCTGGCAGTGGTTTGATGGAGTCCTTGACCTCACCAAGAGATGCCTCAAAAGCTACTGGTCCGACAGGTGGGTGCCCAGGCTGGATTCCATGGCTGCACCGTCCCGGTCCCACGTCCCCACCCTGTCACTGTCCCACGCTCCCATCTGTCCGTCCTTCCAGGCTCATCATCGGCTTCATCAGCAAGCAGTATGTCTGCAAGCTCCTGAGCACGGAGCCGGATGGGACCTTCCTGCTCCGCTTCAGCGACTCGGAGATCGGGGGTGTCACCATCGCTCACGTCATCCGGGGCAAGGATGGTGAGCAGGGGGGTGTGAAGCAGGGGAGGGGTCACCATGACCTGGGGATGTTATGGAGAGCAGCCGCTGGAGCCCCGTGCTGTGTCTCCCCACAGGATCCAGCCAGGTGGAGAACATCCAGCCCTTCTCTGCCAAGGACCTGTCCATCCGCTCCCTTGGTGACCGAATCCGTGACCTGGGGCAGCTCCGCAACCTCTACCCCAACACCCCCAAGGACCAGGCGTTCGGGAGTCACTACAACAGTGAGTGGGTGGGAGTGGGATGGAGGGGGATGCTTGGCTTCACATCCACCTCTCTAGCGAGGCTGTGGGGTGGGGGGGGAAGAGGGGTTTGGGGTCCCACACGGGTCCTGCTGGCCCCAGAGCTGGGGGGGTTGGGGGTGCTGCCGAAGGGGGTTTGGCACGGTGGTTGAGGGGAGCTTCTCTCTGAGCAGAAGAGCAGACGGGCAAGGACGGCCGGGGCTACGTCTCCACCGCCATCAAGATGACTGTGGAGAGTGAAAGGTGGGTGTGTGGAGAGGCCGTGGCCGTGCCAGAGGAGCAGGCACTGGGGGGCTTCACGATGTCACCGCTGCTGGGCAGGGAGATTCCTGCCTGGGCCCAACGGAGCCATGAGCGAGGGATCCCCGTGGGTATCCCACACCAGGATCCGTCCCTGAGCGCACCGGCCTCTCCGTGCCTGAGCCCCCTCTCCCCCGTGAGCCCCCTCAGCAGCCCAACCTCACGGCAGCGCTGTGCTTCCGCAGGGACCAGCAGCCCCAGAGCGCAGCCGGGGGCCCCCCGAAGCCCCCCAGGCTCAGATGATCAGCCTGCCCATCCTCCAGCCCGAGCTGCACCTCGAGAGCATGCTCAGCCCCATCGCGTGAGTGCCCCAGGCAGAGCCAGGGGGGTGCTGGGAGGAAGGGGAAGGGGGGGTCTGGTGTGCGCCCGGGCTGCTGACCCCTCCCTCTCTGCACCTGCAGCCCCCCTGATCCCTTCGGCCCCCGACCCGGCCCCATGGGCTACCCCACGGGCGAGAGCAGCATCAACATGGTGGTCCCTGACAACCTCGTGCCCTTCCACAGGTAGGAGGGGTACTGACTGAGGGTGAAGGGTGTGGGGGGAAGGATGGGCCCCCACCCTGCCCCCAGACATGACCAGGGGGTGTTTGCCCCCCTCTAAGCGCTCCTGCTCCCCCCAGCACATCACCGATGCTCTCTCCGCCCCTGGTCATGGAACCCACCCTGCCCCACTGCACGGACCTCGCCTTCCGGAACCCTGTGTAAGACCTGGCTGTGCCTGGGGGGGCCACCACCTCCTCCTAGCCCCCCACCCCCATCCCACACCCCCTTCCCTTCTCCTGACCCCCACCCCAAGGGACCTTCCCCAGGTGCCTGGTGCTCTGCAGTGCTGGTGCCCACTTCAAGGACAACCCCCCCAGCCTCCCTTGTGCCCGGGAGGCATCCCCTGCCCCACGCCAGCCCCCCCACCTTGTTCTTCACACACACACACCCCCCAGGCCCTTCATGCCCACCCAGTTCATGCCTGGGGGACCCTCGCCGGAGCCACGGGATGAGGAGATGCTTGAGCTTCCCCCTCCACGTCAATAGACAGCTCCCCAAGGTGGTAAGCATTTGGGGGGGGGGGGGGCAATAGGGAGGCCGGGGGGGGCTGCCCCAAGTCACCCTGCCACCTCTCTCCCCAGGATGCCGCCCACCATGGACCTGCCACCCAGCTCGGACTTAGACCAGTTCCTGCAGGAGATGGCTGGGGAGGGTCCCTCCCTGTGCCCCCCTTTGTGCCCCCCTGCAGCCCAGCGGGTACCCCAGCCCCAATGCCTCCTGCTGGGGTCTGGGGGAGTCACGGTGGGATGACAGCATTCGGCCAGGCCACGCATGAGGAACCTGGGGAGAGGTGTGGGGGGGTGCTGCTTGGGCGGGGGGACGTTGGACTGTGACCCTCCTCCTGCTCCCCCCGGCCCCACCTGGGTTCCTGGACTCGATACCACTCGTGCTGGGATGGAGAATTCTGGCGGGGGGGCGGGGGGGGGGCGGTAGAGTGGGGGCAGCACTTTGGGGTGTACCCTGCCCCCCCCCCCCCCCCGTGTATATGCTGCACTTTGGAGTACAGAGCCACTGCCCCCGGGAAGGGGCGGGGGGGATGTGGGTGGATGCGGGGGGGGGGCGGTGGTGATGGTGGCGCAGGTGCCTCGGCTCGCGTGGGGGGAGCCCCCAGCCCACGCACTGGGCTCGGCCCCGGAGCAGGGGCGGGGGGCGCGGGGAGGGGGGGCTGGGATGAGTCAGCTGCGGGGGCCGGAGGCAGCAGCGGGAAACACGCCGGGGCGGATGTGCCAGCCCGGTACACGGCGGGGGGGGGGGGGGGGTGGGATGAGGATGAGGATGCTGGGACCCCTCTGCACTGATCTGGGATGGGAGGGGGGAGGGGGGGGCACACAGTCCCCCTCGCACACCCGCAGCCGGCGCTTGCTTTGGGGTTGATGAGCTGCCCCTTCCCCCGCTCCTCCCCAGCTCCCCCCATCCCAGTCTGGTGGAGGGGGGTGGGGAAGGGGGATGGGGGGGGGGGGCCGGGAGGGGGGTGGGGGGGGCAGGAAGATAAGCCATAAAATAAAGTTTTATTCCAAAATAACAAAATAAATAATCTACTGTACACGTTACAAAGGAAGAGTCCTACCGCTCCGAAAAGACACCACACAGTCTGGGGGGGGGGGCGGGGGGCGGGGGGGGGGCCGGGGGCTGGGCACGGCTCCTGGAAACGGTGGGGAAGGGGGAACCCCGGGGGGGTTGGGAGTAGTGAGGGGGTGGGGGGGGGGCAGCACCGCCCCAGCGCCCGTCAAACACCGCCTGCTTCGTGCTGGGGGGGGGGGATGGGGGTGCGTGTGCTGAGCTGAGGGGGGGGGATGCGGGGGGGTATTTACAGCCGAAAGGCGATGGGGGAAGGGGGGGGGGGGGGGCAAGGCGCGTGCACGGTGCGCTTGCACGTGCGTGGTGGGGGGGGGGGGGGGAGGGAGGTTGCGGGGGGAGGCGGCTGGAGCGTGGGCGCTGCGGGGGTGTGCGCGGGGCTGCGCGCGCCGGCTCCGCGTGGGTGGCGGCGCTGACGTGGGAGCACCCGTGGGAGGGGGGCAGGGTAAGGGATGGGGGGGGGATGGGGGGGGAACCGGGCTGGGCAGCACGAGGGGTGAGCCGACGGGCCCGGGGGGGACACACACGGGGACAAGGGGGGGTGTCTGGGCAGCCCGGGGGGGTCTGTACAGGAGGCTGGGGGCCATGGGGCGCTCCCCAGCCCCGAGGGGCGGGGGAGGGTATTGCTGCTGCGGAGGAAGGGGGGGCGCGTCCCGCCGCGGCTGAGGTAACCAGAGCGTCGGTGCGGGGGGGGGCAGCAGGGCCCTGGGGGGGCTGCGGCCGAGCCCTCCCCGGCTCCGCGCGTCCGGAGCACCCCCGGCACCCGTCCCCCAGCACGTTATTGCTTTGTTAATGGGGAGGGGGGGGGCTGCGGGGCTGGGGGGGGGGGCTCACTGCCGGCTGGTCTCCTGCTCCACCTTGATGGTACCACGGGGGGCTCCGGGGGGCCGCAGCGCCCCGTTCTGCCAGCCCGTCCTCGAAATCTGCGGGGGGAGAGAGGGGGAGCGGGGGTCAGGGCGCTGCTCCCGCGGGGATAACGCAGCCACAGCCCCCCCCCCCCCCCGCCAAGCCCATGGCAAACCCCCTACCCGCCCCCCCGGGGGTCTCACCTGCTCCCGGGGGCTTCCCGGGCAGGCAGGGGCTGAGCCTCCCCACCCGCTCGTGGGACACCAGCCGGGCCAGGCGCAGCCCCTCGTCCATCAGCGTCTGCTGCAGGATGTGGCGGCTCCAGAGCCCGTGAGGGGGGAGCCCGAGGGGCACGTCGGGGGCTGCCCCGGGTGGGGGCGTCAGCCGGGGACAGGCCCCCGCCGCTGCGGAGAGAAGGGCGAGAGTCAGGGCTGGGAAGGGGGGGCACAGGGAAGGGAAGGGAAGGGAAGGGAAGGGAAGGGAAGGGAAGGGAAGGGAACCCCCTCCCTGCTCACCCTGCAAGTGGCCGTCGAGGCTCTCCCCGGACAGGCTGGCTGCATCCTCCTCCAGGCTGGCTCGGTACGCAGCCCCGGGGGGCTCCGGCCCCACCGCCAGCGGCAGCATCTCGGGGCGGCTCTGCTCTCCTGCCTGCCAGGAAGGAGTGGGTGAGCGCACGGCCGTGTGGATGGGACCCACGGTGCTGGGGGCCTCCACGCTGCCCAGCCCACCATGCCCACGGCCGCCGGCCCAGAGTCCCTCGCTGTGAGGCTGCGCCAGCGTGGGCAGCCCCGGGCACGCGGCAGCGTCCCGCCTGTGCGTGGGCGAGCAGCCGCCCACGCTCACAGGTGTGCACACCTGCACGCGGGTGTGTGCTCCCCCACCCCCCCAACGCACCCCTGGGTGTGCACCCACCTCCTGCTTCAGCCGCTTGGCCACGGTGGCTCCGCTCTCCTCAGGATGTGCCCTGTGTGGGGAAGGGAGGGGGAAGGGGCAGTGTCAGGCATGGGAAGAAAGAGGGGGGGGCCCACACGAAGGCCCCACCGCAGGCATTCCCGGCCGCCCTCTTGGCACGCTGCGGGCAGCGCCAGCCATGGCGGCAGGCGTGGGCGGCCGTCCGGGCAGGGCGGTGCCGCGGGACGGCACGGATGGGGCTTTGGCACAGATGGAGCTGGGGGTGGTGGCAAAAGGGGGAAGCAGCTGGGGAGCGGAGAGAGAAGGCAGCCCAAACGTGGCACCCGGTGGGTAGGGGGAAGGGGACAAGAGATGGGGCATCCCCGGTGGCATCCCACCCCCCACAGTGCCAGGCATTTCTCCCCTCACCCACCCACCCACCCACCCTGCTTCCACCTCCTGCACCCCCTGGTCAGGCAGCAAAGAGCCCACAAGAGGGAAAGGGAGACTTGGGGGTCCCACCCCGGGAGCGCCGAGTTGTGGTGTGGTTCAAGGGGTGATGGCCAGGCCCCCTCCCCAGCCTATGAGAGCGTTCACCAGGTCGGGGCTCACCTGGCGACCTTGAGCGAGGACAGGTAGGTGCTCTCCCGTGCAACCTGCCGCGAGAGCGAGAAGAGCTCCACGCGCCGCAGCAGCAGCGAGTTGTCCCGCAGACAGAACTGGGCGGCCGCCTCGTTGATGATGAGCTGGGGGGGCAGAGACGATGCGTGAGCGGGGACAGCAGCGCCCCAGGGACCCCGCAGCAGAGGCAGTGTCTGCTCCAGGCAGGCAGATGCCACCAGGATGGGAGCGGACACCCCCCCGCCCCAGCTCACACCCTGTCCATGTGGAGCCTCCACCCCAACCTCCTCCCCAGGCAAGAGCTCGTGACCCCCACCTCCACCTCCAGAGCTGCCCTGGCTCCCACCCTGAGCCAGCGCATCCCCGGGACCTTCAAGCATGGACCCCACCACGCCACCCACCTCGTGTAGGGTGAGTTGCTTGCCCTCGCGGCGCCGGGCCTCGCCGCGGCCGTAGATCGCGCTGTGCCGGCGGATCTCCTCCTCCTTGTGCCGGTCGCCATCCTCCAGCTGGAAGATGTGCCCCACCGCCTTGGCCAGCTTCTTGTTGAGCTTCATCAGCGTCCGCAGCTCGGCCTCACCACCCCGGGGGCAGCTCTGCAGCAACCGCTCCACGCTCTCTGCCACCGTCCGCACCAGCTCCGGCTCCAGCACCTCCGCGCCCGCCGGCTGCTCGCTGCCGCTCCCGCCCGGGGAGAAGGGGGGACCCCCAGGCTCCTCATCCCCACCGCCCTCCGACTCGGGGGTGCTCCTCCCCGGCCATGGCGGGGCTGCCGATGGCGAGAGCTTCTCCCCCAGCTCCGTGGGGCTGCGAGCTGGGGGTGTCCCAGCGCTGCTGCTCCCCTTGCCCGCGGCCTCACCGGGGCTGGCGTGCCCGTTGCTGAGCGCCTTGCGCCCACCGGCCTCGGAGAGCTTGAAGAGGGGGATGCTGCTGACGGGCACGGCCGAGACGGGCTGGCTGAAGAGCCCCGGGTTGGAGGCCCACTCACGCAGGGCCTTCTGGAGGCGGCGGACGTGCAGGGGCTTGGTGGCCATGCCCACCAGCGCCATGATCTCCAGGAACTCCTCCTCGCCCGCCTCGCAGAGCTGCTGCACGTCGTCCCCCCCTTGCTGGATGAAGGTCTCGTAGTAGCCCAGCAGGTTGGCACGTTGCAGCACCCGGTACAGCTGCAGCTCCCCCAGGGTGCGGGGCAGGGCCATGGCGAGCCTGCGGGATGGACGGCATGGTGACCAGGGATGGACGGACACGTGCTCAGCAGAAGCCCCCTCCCCACCCTTTGGCCCGCCCACCTGGGGGTTTAGGGCAGGAAGGAGGGGAGGGACCCCAGGCAGATGGATGAGGTGACACGAGGTGTTTCAGGGTTCCTGAACCCCACAAGGATGCCCAGGCCCACTGGTGCTCCCCAGGCTGGGACGGACCCCTCAGCCACAGACATGGCATAGACATGAGTGGGGTCCCCCTCCCCTCCCGAGGCCGTGCCCAGCTCCCCCTCCCACCGCAGCAGCGCCCCTAGAGCCCCCCGCGCGGGACCGGACACCCCCCTCCCCGGGCTGCCCCCGCCCTCCCCATCCCCGGCGGCGCGGGGCCGGTGATGTGCCGCTCTCCCGGTCCCACCAGGGCCATCCGCCCCCGGGTTCCCCACCCTGCTCGGTGTCCCCCCTCCCCGTATCCCGGACCCATCCAGCTCCCCTCTCCACCGCGGCCCCCCTCCCGGTGCCCCCGTCCCCCCCCTCGGTGCCCCCTGATCGCTCACCACCGGCTGGAGCCGCCTCCGGCTGCTCCGCCCGCCCCGTGCGCGGCAGCCGTGCGCCCCGGGGAGGGATGGGGATGGAGAGGGGGGTGGGAGGCTGGCGGCGGGGGCTCCGGGTTCGGCGTTCCGCGGCGGGCCGGGCGCTGGCGGCAGCCGGGGCCGGGGGTCCTGGGGCCGGGGGTCCCGCGGCCGGGCCGGGTACACTCGCTCCGCCGCGCCGCGCCGCTTCTGCGCGCCGCCCACACGGGCGGTACCGTGAAATAGCAGCGGCCTCGGCTGCGCCGCGGCGTGGGAGGCCCCGGGGGCGGATCCCGCGGCTGCCGCCCCCGCCGAGCACAGCGCGGGCGGCCGCGGCTGGGGGGGGGGGGGTGTGTGTGCAGCGGGGGGGCCGACGGCACAGTGTGTCCCCCCCCAATCTCATCACCACCCCGGGCGGGAGGTGCGGCGGCACCGGCAGCGGAGGGGGGGACACACACGGGAACCGGTGCTTTGCACGGTGGCACCGGGGGTACCGCAGCTCGGGCGGCAGAGGGAAACCGGGGCCGGTGTCCCGGGGTGGGGGGCGCGGGGGGAACGGGGCGGGGGATGCAGGACCCCGCCCGGAGGAGGCGGCAGGCGGAGGGTCCCCGGGTTGGACCCGCAAGTGCTCGTACCCGGTACGGGACCCTCCTGGTCCCCAGAGGGTGCAGGGACCTTTGCACCCCCCGCCCCGGCCGGTCCCCGCGGGGGACGGCTGCTCGCAGCATCTCCGGTTCCTGTAGCAACCCAGCAAAGCGCGGCGATGCTGCCGGGCGCCTCCGGCCCCGTTACCCCGCCGTTCTCTCGGGCTTGCCCGGTGCCCGAGCACCCCGCGGAGCCACGGGCAGCCATCGATAGGCTTCAGGGTGAACACCACACGGCCTCGCCTCGTCCCGGAGCAACGAGGAACGGAGCAGAGGAAGGTTTACCGGGTCGGAGCGCGGGGGGGGAGAAGATGAAGCCCCCCCCCCCGCCCGCCCTCCAGCAGCACCCCGAGCTCCACGAGAGGGTCACGGCCCCCACCCAGCCCTGCCTGGCTCAGCGCTATTTATACCGCGGCTGGCGAGACCGGGCGCCTGGCGTGGGTCCAGCCGCCCCCGCGCGCTCCTGTCCGGAGGGTGGCGGGGGGACGGACGGGACAGACACCGTGGCGGGATCGAGGACATATCCTCGGGGCTGGCGGGGCGGGGACACACAGCCAGGGCTCCCGCACGGGCAGGGGCTCCGCCGCGGGGGTCCTGCCCCTGCTTCCCCTCTCCTCCGGTCGCCCGTCCCCCTCCCACGCCGCCCCCCGCCCCCCGCGACCAGGCGTCCGGAGCGGCGGGGCCGTTCCCAGGCCCGGCGCTGCCCCCGGCTGACGCACATCCTCCGCCCACGGCCCCGCCGCTTCCCGGCTCCACCGCCCACGGCCCGGGGAGCGGGGGGAAGAGGCGGGGGGGCCGCCCAAACCCGCTCTCCGCCCACGGGGGACCGGCGGACCCGGCGTCCTGGCGTCCCCCACCCCACGGGGAGGGAACCCAGGCGGCGGGGGACACCCGGGGGTGGGGGAGCCGAGCCCCGCTCCGCCCGCGATGTCCCCCTCGTCGCGGGGAGGAAGGGGCGCCTCCTGCCCCGGGGAGAACCGGGGCATCGCGTGCGAGGCCGGGGCGGGCTCGGAGCCCTTCGCCCGCAGGATGCCCCCGGTGCTGGGGGTCGCTCCAGCCGCACAGGCACCCCCCGGGCTGCCCCGCTGCAGCCAGCGCCTGCACGTCCCTAGCCGGGCCCAGAGCGGGCGGGGCTCCGCGGCCAGAGAAAGGCTCCTTGTCCCGGGCCCACGCCCGCCCGCCCCCGGCCCGGCCGAGCCGCCTCCGGAGGGGCCGGCTGCGCCGCGCCGCGAACGTGGGGGGAAAGGGAAGGACCCGCGCGCGAAAACAATGCGGGGCGGCTTTCCGATAGGAGGATGTGCTTGTCAATCAGACGGGATCCGAAAGGGCGTGGCAGGTCTGTGCTCTGATAGGCTGAGGGGCGTGGCTGTCAGCGCGGTTACTAGGGCGGGACTGGTGGTTGCTATGGGCCGGGCGTGTCCCCTCAGTGAGTGGCGTGCTCATTGGTCACCATGGTAATGGTGGGCGGGACCGCAGTCGCTTCCGGTTTGGGCTGCATTGATAGGTTTCAGGGTCCGCCAATCAGCGCCGCGGGCCGTGTGGTGGCGCAGGGGGGAGCTCAGGAGAGCGTTCCGATAGGTCCCTCAGCTGTCACTTGGTCGTGACGTCACCCGGGCTCTGCGCTCTCGTTGGCTGCTGCCTGCCCTGCTCCCGCCGTTGCGACAGGTGGGCGGTTGCGGCGGAAGCGGAAGTCGGCGGTGGGGCCACGGCGGGAGGCATGAAACCGGCTCCGGGGCGGCGGCGGCTCCTGCGGGCGCTGCTGCTGCTGCTCCGGGTGCTGCCGCCGCTGCTGCTGCTGCTCCTGGGACGTGCAGGTGCGCGGGGCGCGGGGGGCGCGGAGCGGGATGGGGGGCTCCGGGCCCGGGTCTCTGCCGTTCCCGGGCGGGCCCCGCCGGCAGCCGAGAGGCTCCTGCGGCCTGAGGAGGCCCCGCCCGGTGCCGCAGGGGAGGGCGCTGGGGGAGCGGGCTGTCGGTGCCTCGCTGCCCCGGGCAGCTCTGGGAGGTTCCCGGCTGGTGCCGGGGCCGCGCTCCAGCTGCCTTTGCCCTGCGCGGGGAGCAGCGTGGCCGCGGAGCTGGGAAGGCCGGAGGCAGCTGGGGCGTGTTGGAAAGGGGGTGGTCAGTAGGTTAGGAGAGGTCTTGCCCCCCTCTCCTCTGTCCTGGTGAGAACACACCTGGAATATCAGGCCCGGTTCTGGGCCCCTCAGCTTCAGGAGGGCACAGAACTCCTTGAAAGAGCCCAGCATAGGGCCACCGAGATGGCCAAGGCAGTGGAACCTCTTCCTTATGAGAGGCTCTGGCAGGGGGTGTTGGACTCAATGAGCTTCCAAGGTCCCTTACAGCTCCCAGCATTTCGTGATTCTGTGACCCACCCTGAGCATGTTTCCCTGGGGGAGCTCTGGGAAGGGAGCTGGGTGCTTTGGTGGGTGAAACTGGGGAGGGGGGCAGCAGCCCTGAATCCCCATCTCTCACTGTACAGGTGCCAGGGAGTCGATTGTCTCGCTGCACGAGGGTCAGGTGTACCACAGCTCAACTTCCCAACACTTCTGTTACACCAACACCCGGGTCCCGGGATGGCACGACATATGGACCAGGACACAGGTGAGGGGAGAAGGCACAGGTTCCCCTGGGTCTGGCTGGGCCCAGCCCCTCCAGCAGCCACAGCCGTTCCCCCATTGCTTCCTTCTCCTGCACAGATCCGCATCAACAGCAGCCGTATGATCCGGGTCACCCAGGTGGGCAGCGAAGAGGAGCTGGAGGAGTTCAGCATGTGGAATGTGATTTTCTCCTTCCTGAAGGAGAAGCTGAATGACACCAGCATCGATGTGGATCTGTACAGCAACAAAACCTGCCTCAAGGTCGAGCTGCTGGAGTCCAACACCGAGTACTGCGTCACCCTCTTCCGGCGTAGGTCTCCCCTGGGGCCCAGGGCTGGGGTGGGAGGTGGGTCTGGCTGAGCTGGCTGGGTGAGCTCTTTGCCTGAGGGAGAAACAGGGAGTGTATGCGGTGGAAGAAGGGACAGGTGACCTGGGGAGAATACAAGGTAGGTGCTAGTGTGTGTGGAGGGGCGGGGGGGTGAAATCAGGAAGGCCAAAGCCTGGCACGAGCTCAGCCTGGCTGCTGTGGTAGAAGAGAATACAAAAGGTGTCTACAAACATGTTGGCAGTAAGAGGAGGGCTAAGGAGTCACTGTCCCTCAGGTTGTTCAAGGGACAGATAAACAAGGGAGTGATAAAGGTGGTAGGGGGATGGTTGGACTGGATGATCTTAAGGGGCTTTTCCAACCTTGAGGATTCTGTGGCCCTTGGAAGGGAAATGGATCTGCAGAGGGAAGTATGTCTTCATCCATGGGATGTAAAGCTGGGGGATTTAGGGTTAGAGGTTTACTTGGGATGCTGCCCATTCCCTGTGGGCTTTGTGGCAGGCTGGAGTTCATCACAGAGGGCACCACACCCCTGATCCTCTCATCCTGACCTCGCTCTCTTTCCAGGCTTTGACCCCAAGCTGTTCCTGGTTTTCTTCCTGGGCCTCTTGCTGTTCTTCTGTGGGGACATGCTGAGCAGGTGAGTCACCTCCTTCCCCTCTGAGCTGGGGAGGGGTGGGCAGTGGCTCTGCAGGCTCTCAGGGGGCTGCTCCCCATGGGTGTGTTTGTGCACAGACATCCGTGAGGCGCTCCACACCCTGTGCACGCACGTGTGGTCTCTGCAGGAGCCAGCTCTTCTACTACTCAGCTGGGATTAGTTTTGGCTTGGTGGCCTCGCTGCTCGTCCTCGTCTACATGATGTCCAAGGTCATGCCCAAGGTGAGCCTCAGGCTGCCTGGGGGTGAGACACCTCACAACAGTAGCTGGGGTTGTTGTGGGCGGGGAGTCCTGGACTGGGTAGCCTTGGGGTGTTGGGTGGTGGGTCTGGCTTGGCACAGAGGAGCTGGGAAGGGGATAACCATAGAACCATAGGGGTTGGAAGGGACCTTGAGAGCTCATGGGGTCCAACCCCCTGCCAAAGCAGCTCCCCAGCTCACAGTGCACAGGTCTGTCTCTGGAATCTCTCCAGAGAAGGAGACTCCACACCCCCTGGGCAGCCTGGCCCAGGGCTCCCTCACCCTCACCAGGAAGAAGTTCTTCCCCAGGTTGGTGCAGAACTCCCTGGGCTCCAACTTGAGCCCATCACCCCTTGTCCTGTCCCCACAGACCCTGAGCAGAGGCTGCCCATGTCCCCCTGTGTCCCACCCTTCAGCTCTTGATCCCCATTGATCAGATCCCCTCTCAGGCTTCTCCTCTCCAGGCTGAGCAGCCCCAGCTCCCTCAGCCTTTCCTCACAGGGGAGCTGCTCCAGGCCCTTCAACACCTTTGTAGCCGTGGTTTCCCACTGCCTGTTCTGAGTGTCCCATCTCCTCTCTCCTAGAAAAACCCTGTTTACTTCCTGCTGCTTGGAGGTTGGTCCTTTTCCCTCTACCTGCTTCAGCTCATCTTCAAGAACCTGCGGGAGATCTGCAAGTCCTACTGGCAGTACCTCCTAGGTAGGTGGGGGCTCTTCAGCCCCCCAGCCCCTCGGTCTGCACATCTCCTGAGAGAGGCAGGTGCTGGCGTTGGGTTTAACCACATCCCTGGCAGGTGCTGCTCAGCCAGGCTGAGCCCTGGGTCCTGCCTGATCCCTCTGCTCTCCCCCAGGTTACCTGCTGCTCGTGGGCTTGGTGAGCTTCGGCGTGTGCTACAGGTACGGCCCGCTGGAGAACGAGCGCAGCATCAACCTCCTCTCCTGGGCCCTGCAGCTCCTGGGCCTCTTGCTGATGTACTCAGGGATCCAAATCCATCCCATCGCCTTGGCCTTGGTGGTTGTTGCCATCTGCACCAAGACCCTGGACTACCCCTTGCAGTGGGCCTTTGCTGCCTACCGGTGAGGACCCCCAGCACCCTGCTTGCTCCCCGTTCCCAGTTGTCAGGCCTGGGTGAGCTGCTGGTTGGAGGCTGTTGTGGAATTGGGGCGGTTTTGCTGGGGTTTGGGGCTGGGGTGGCTCTCCTGGGGGTGGGTTGTGTTCCTTTCTCCTTGGGGCTGGCGCAGGAGAGCGCTCTGCTCCTCCTCACAGCTTGGAGCATCCCTCAGGAGCGAGGCTGGAGGGACGTGCTCCCCTCCTCCCATCACCAGCTCCAACCCAGGAGCTGGGCCCATACTGGGGGATGCCTGTGCAGTGACTGGTGCCCCTCTACCGGCAGGAGGCTGCAGAGTGCCAGGCTGGAGCCCAGCCCCCGGCGCCTGCTGTCGGAGGAGGAATACCGGCTCCAGGGCGAGGTGGAGACCCGCAGAGCCCTCCAGGAGCTTCGGGACTACTGCAGGAGCCCGGATTTCTCTGCCTGGACCGCGGTGTCCCGCATCCAGTCTCCCAAGAGGTAACATCGCCTGGCGATGAGGAGTGACCTGTGTCCCCGCGGTGGCTCTGTGCCATCACCGCTGCCTTCAGAGATAAGGAAGGCTGGTGGTGTGTGGCAGCAGCGTGCCACAGGGAAAGGACAGATAACACCCTGGCACTGAGAGGCTCTGGGGAGGACCTGGCCACACGTGCACAGACGTGTTCCATGGTGGCTTCTTCCCAGGTTTGCTGACTTCGTGGGTGGCGCCTGTCACCTCACCCCCAGTGAGGTCTGTGACCACGAGCGGGAGTACGGCCCTGGTGGCATCTTCTTCGAGGAGCAGCTCTTTGAGGAGGATGAGGATGATGAAGACTCCTTTGACAGGAATCACACAAGTTACTCCCACAACCCCCTGGATGTCAATTGAGGTCAGCTGCCCCCCCCCTTCCTCAGACACATGGGGCAAGGGACAGAACTGCTGCTGCTTCCCCCGGCTCCTGGAGCACAAAGTCCTGCTACCAGGCAGAGCTGGCACCTCTACTCCCCACCACCCCTGTCCCAGCCCAAGCTGGGCTGCAGCAGAGCCTGATGGGAGGACAAGGAGGGGTGCTGACGCCCTTGTTTTCCCCAGGCAGCTCCTGCCAGGCTCAGGTTCAGGTCAGCACAACCCTGGGTGGTGGCAGGGAGATGCAGGGAGCTGGTCCTGGCTGGGGACTGTGGGACACGTGGTCTGTGGTGAGGGGAGGGACCTAGTCCTGTCTCAAGAGGACCTGGAGCCACCCTGGCTTTTTGTGTTGAGTGCTAGTGAGCTCCCCATGTGTGAATTGTAGGGACAGGGACCTCCTCCCCAGGCCAGGGTGCTGCTCCGGCTCCTGCCAGCACCCAGAGCCCCTCAGCATGGCAGGAGTCCCTCTCCTCCTGTCTGGTGCCCTGGCTCTGCTGGGAGCATCTGTGCTGGGTGGGGATGGAGCAGAAGCTCTGCCTCGCGTGCACCAGAGGAACTTTGGACCCGTCCCACCAGTCCCTGCGTGTCCCTGCTCTGGGGAGGGCGGGAGGGAGCAGGACCTGCTGTTACCAAAGATGCTGGGGGACCCTGGCTGCCTGGGCTGGGCCTCCCCCTTGGCTTCAACCCCATGTGGATACCAAAACCCCCAAACCTCCCTCTCCCTTGGGCCTCTGTCGGGTGCTCCCTGGGCTGAGGATGAGTGTGGCTGTGCTTCCCCCTCCCTGCCTCGCTGGCAGCGGGGTGCTGGCAGCTCCCTGCCCCCCTAAAGCTGGTGCTCTGCCTTTAACTTGCTGTTACACGGGGCCTGTCCCCACCGTGCTGCTCTCCCGGGGGGTGTAGACAGGGGGTGCTGGTCCTCAGCCTGGCTGAAGCACAAAGCAGGGGCCGACACCCCAAACTATGCAACGTCCGAAGCAATAACGCTGCCTCGGGCAGCCCCCTGCTCCCTCACCCCTGGCACAGACCCCCCAGCCCAGCCTGTGCCTCCCCCTGCCCCTGCCAGAGCTTTTGCTGTCGGTTTTGTGCTGGCTTCACCCCCCAACTCTGGTGTGAGCAGCTCCTGTGTGGTTACAACTGATTGTATTTTTTAATAAAGGTTTATTTTGTAGGCAGCGAGCCCCGTTTGTGCAGCCTGCCCTCAGCCCGGGGCTTGGCCTCGGCTCTGCCTGGGATGCTGCGTGGTGCCTGGGAGGGGGGACAAGGAACAGCCCCCCCAAGCAAAGGCAGGACCCTGTCTGAGGGCCCTGGCTGTGGAGCAGGCAGGTGTCTGCCCCTGGGAGCGGCTCCTGGCTCTGCCAGCCCCTGTACCTTGCCCTGGTTTCCCGCAGCCCCGGGAGGAAGCTCCCTTTGTTTGCTTGGTTACAGGCTCCTTTCCCTGCTCGTTCCTGCTGCTGGGGCAGGGAAGGGAGTGGGGCAGCAGCAGCCTGGCTGTGCTGGGACCCGGTGAGGGGCTGGGACCCGTCAGCCCAGCCTGGAGCTGCATCCCAGCTGGCTGGGGTGCTCCGTGCCTCAGTTTCCCCATCTGTGAGTGGGTGTGGTGCCCTGAGGGAGGGCCCTCTGGTCCCCCGCCCCTCCGTGGGCCGGACCGGGCCGGCACCGGGCACTGGGCTGGGCTGATCTCCGCCGGTCCCCGGGGCAGCCCCAGCTGAAGCCAGTCCAGGAGCTGCTGCTCTGCAACGGGAGGTGAGTTGTGGACCCCTCTTCCACCAGCCCTGAGCTCCCCCAGCCTGGGGCTGGCTGGGGACACCCTGTCCCTACACCCCCCACCCCAACGGGTGGACCTCCATCCCGCTGGGCCTGGGAAGCTCCTGGCACCCTGGGGAGGGTTGAGGGGAGCCCAGGGTTCCCCCAGAGCTTGCATGATGGGGATTTCACTCTGGGTCCCACCCTGGGCTCCCACAGCACGGGGGGTCTCTGTGCTGATGCCTGGTGTAGGGGAGGCTCTTTGGGGACCATCAGGGCAGCTCCTGCTGGGGCTGGCTCCATCACCCCGGCTCCATCACCCCACTTGCCCCGTCCTTCCCCACCTCTGGTGAACTTTCCCCAGCACCGATAAGTGGGGCTGGGTTTACAGCCAGCTGTAAAGAGGGGCTGAAGGTCACCCTGGGGACAGCAGCCGCTCTGGGAGTGACAGATGAGAGATAGGTGGGGTGGGGGGAAAGCTGCATGCTCTGCCTGGGAGCCCTTGGGTGCTGCTGGGTGCAGGGCAACCTGGGCACCCCCCCAGCCCCAGCCCGTCTCCTTCCCGCCCCGGCTTCCCCCTGCCAGGAAGGAGGGAGGAAGCGGAGGCTGAATTCGTCTCCGCTCCAAGAACAGGATCCAGGTGTCCATGTTTCCTGGCTGGGACCCCGCTTCCCCCGCAGCGGTGGGCAGGAGCTGGTGTCCTGCCAGCCCACCCTCCCTGCACCCACGCTGAGAGGTGCTGGGTGCCCTCTGTGCCCGTGTCCCCTCACCCTGGGGGTGACACTCCTGGCCCAGCACCATGCCCCATGGAGCTGGGCAGGGCAGAGTTGGGGAGCAGCCAAGGTCCCAGCTGCATCCCCCTGTCCAAGGGCCGCGTCCTGCCCTGCCCTGGGCTCTGCTGCTGCCTCAGTGGGTCTGTGCTCCCTGGGTGCTGGGCACCCCGCTCTCCCTCGGGCCCTTCTGAGTCTGTTAATGGGGATGGGGCAGCCAGCTGAGGACCACGGGTGGGGATTTTGGGGAAGGGGCTGCGTGTCTGTGACCGCAGCTTCCCCCTGCCCCAGCCGCCCCGCAGCCTCCCAGCCATGGAAGCCACCACCTCGCTGCTGGACGCCGCGGCGGTCGGGGACCTGGTGCTGCTGGACCCGCTCACCGAGGAGTCGCTGCTCAGCACCCTGCAAGAGCGCTTCCGCCGCAGCGACATCTACGTGGGCATCGGGCCTGGGGGGGGAATGGGGAGGGGAGGGAAGGGAATTGGGTGGGGGGTGAGGAGCAGGGGGAGGGTGTGGGGTCCCTCCCTGCCCTGCATCCCCAATGTCCTGCTTGCCTGCAGACCTACATCGGGAACGTGGTGATCTCGGTGAACCCGTACCGCTCCCTGCCCATCTACACCCCTGAGAAGGTGCAGGAGTACCGCAACTGCAACTTCTTCGCTGTCAATCCCCACATGTGAGCACGGGGAGACCCCCAGGGAACACACACACCACCACCACCCCCCCCCGCCCAGGTCCCCTGGGATCCTGTCCAAGGCTTTGGGCTCTGGGGAGTCCGCTCAAGGTGACCCCACAGCCACTGAGGGGGCTCTCAGTGCTTCCCGAAGCCCCCAGGATCCCTCCATCCCTCTCCTAACCTCTCCTCCTCCCCAGCTACGCCATCGCTGACGATGCCTACCGCTCGCTGCGGGACCGGGACAGGGACCAGTGCATCCTCATCACTGGCGAGAGTGGGGCTGGCAAGACAGGTAGGGCTGGGGGCTGCCAGGGGCTGGCGGGGCAGGCAGATGCTGTCCCGGCACCCACGGCCCCTCCCTCCCAGAGGCCAGCAAGCTGGTGATGTCCTACGTGGCGGCTGTGTGCAGCAAAGGGGAGGAGGTGGACAGGGTGAAGGAGCAGCTCCTGCAGTCCAACCCTGTGCTGGAGGGTGAGTCCCCCATCCTGGGGCTCGGCACAGCCCCCTTTCCCCCTCAAGCTCCCCCTGGCTGGGCACTGCCAACACCAGGTATCCCCATCCTCCCACAGCCTTTGGAAACGCCAAGACCGTCCGCAATGACAACTCCTCCCGATTTGTGAGTGACCCCAGGGGTGCTGCAGCCGCATCCCGTGGGGCTGGAGGCAGGACGGGGGGTTGGGGATGCAGGGAGTGGAGCTGCTGCCCTCCCCCCATCACAGGGTACCCCCCACCCTGACCCCAACCCTGTCCCTTAGGGCAAGTACATGGACGTGGAGTTCGACTTCAAGGGCGAGCCCCTGGGAGGGGTCATCAGCAACTGTGAGTACCAGTCACCCAGCCTGGGGGTCCCACCTTGTGCAGCCCAGTGATGCTGACCCTGCCCACAGACCTCCTGGAGAAATCCCGCATCGTCCGGCACGTGAAGGGCGAGAGGAACTTCCACATCTTCTACCAGCTCCTGGCTGGCGGCTCCCCACAGCTGCTCCGTAGGTCCAGGACCCCAGCATGGGGGGGTCGAGGGGGGCCTGGGGAGGGGCTGTGGCTGAGCTGTCTTGTGCTTCCCCCTCCCCAGAGCAGTTGAAGCTCCGCCGGGACTGCCAGCACTACAGCTACCTGAACTGGGAGAGCTCTGCCCTGCCCGGTGTGGATGATGCAGCCGACTTCCACAGCATGCAGGTACCTCCTGCTGGCACTGGGAAGCTGTGGCACCACCCCGCCCTCACCCCACCCCCCAAAAAAACACCCCGGGGGCCATCGCTGTCCCCCTGAGCTGCCTGTGTCCGTCCCCAGGATGCCATGAGGGTCATCGGCTTCTCGCCCGCCGAGGTGACGGCGCTGCTGGAGGTGACGGCCGTGGTGCTCAAGCTGGGCAACGTGAAGCTGAGCAGCAGCTACCAGGCCAGCGGGATGGAGGCCAGCAGCGTCGCCGAGCCGCAGGGTAGGGATGGGAATGGGGACAGGGCACCCCCCCCACCCCGATGTTGGGGTCCCCACGCAGCCCCCCACTCAGCCCCAGCGTGGCTGCCTCCTCACGCAGAGCTGCAGGAGATCTGTGAGCTGATCGGGCTGGACCCCAGTGTCCTGGAGCGGGCTCTGTGCTCCCGCACGGTGAAGGCGCGGGATGAGACGGTGCTCACCACCCTCAGCGTCCCCCAGGTGAGTGGGACCCTCCCCAGCTGGGAAGGGGATGCCCAGCAGCCCCCCAGGAGCTGCTGTCAGCCCCTCACCCCGCTCCCCAGGGCTACTACGGCCGCGATGCGCTGGCCAAGAACATATACAGCCGCCTCTTCGACTGGCTGGTGAACCGCATCAACACCAGCATCCAGGTGAGTGCTCAGGGGGACAGGCACTGGCTGGCCTGGGTCGGGCCCCGGACCCCCACCCCGCGTGGGGACAGGACACAGCTCAGCACCCCGCTGTCTCCCCAGGTGAAGCCAGGCAAGCAGAGGAAGGTGATGGGCGTCCTGGACATCTACGGCTTTGAGATCTTCCAGGTGAGTGTGGGGACCACCCAGCCCCATCCTGCTGCTGCCAGGGCCCAGGGGGGTGTGGTTGGGACATGGGGCACGGCTGGGGGTTTGGGGCACACCCTGGCACACGGGGACCCTTCTCTCACAGGACAATGGCTTTGAGCAATTCATCATCAACTACTGCAACGAGAAGCTGCAGCAGATCTTCATCCTGATGACCCTGAAGGAGGAGCAGGAGGAATACGTCCGAGAGGTACCCCTGTCCCGTGCCGGTGGGGCTGGATGCAGCCCCTCAGCCTGTGCTGGTGCCTGGGCTCCCCGGGGCTGGGGAAGTGCCGGAGACGGCTCAGCCACACGTGGCTCCCTCGCCCCGCTCCCCACCGGGAGCAGATTCAATAGCAGGAAGGCAGGCAGGGATTCAGGATCCCCATCCCTGCAGCCGGACGTCCGGTTCCTGCCCCGTATCAGCTTGGGGGGTGTCTGTGGGACAGGGGCCGTACACCACATCTCTGGGGGTCCGTGGGTCTGACCCCCATCTGCTCCCAGGGCATCCAGTGGACCCCGGTGGAGTTTTTCGACAACAGCATCATCTGCAATTTGATCGAGAACGTGAGTTGCCCCCCAGGTTGGGGTCCCTCACCCCCTCCCTGGCATCATGAGGTGGGGCTGAGCAGAACCCCGGTGCCTGGGGCCAGTTTGGGGTGACGCTGCCTGTCCTGGTGCAGAGCAAGTGTGGGATCCTGGCCATGCTGGATGAGGAGTGCCTGCGGCCCGGCACGGTCAATGAGGACACCTTCCTCACCAAGCTGAACCAGCTCTTTGCCACCCACAAGCACTATGAGAGCAAGGAGACGCAGAACGCCCGGCGGGTCATGGACACCAGCCTGCCCACACAGTGCTTCCGCATCCACCACTACGCTGGCAAGGTCTGCCAGCACCACCAGCAACCTCTGTCCCATCAGAGGCAGTTGGGATCCCCCTGCTCCCCAGTCCTCTTCCGAAGATGAGGGGCTGGGAACGGGCACGGAGACACTGACCCATGACCCCCTCTGACCCCACTCCCACCTCCAGGTGACGTACAATGTGACGGGCTTCATCGAGAAGAACAACGACCTGCTCTTCCGCGACCTCTCTCAGGCCATGTGGGCTGCCCAGCACACGCTGCTCCGCTCCCTCTTCCCCGAGGGAGACCCCCAGAAAGTCTCCCTCAAGCTGCCCCCCACCGCCGGCTTCCAGTTCAAGGCCTCGGTGGCGACGCTGATGAAGAACCTCTACTCCAAGAACCCCAACTACATCAGGTACCGGCTGCGGGGGAAGCCTGGACCTCAGCCCTGGTGTCCTGTGTGTGTCCCCAACACCCTGAGCCCACCTCTGGCTCCCCCAGGTGCATCAAGCCCAACGACACCAAGACAGCGATGCTCTTCACGCCGGAGCTGGTGCTGGCGCAGATCCGGTACCTGGGGCTGATGGAGAACGTGCGGGTGCGGCGGGCGGGCTACGCCTTCCGCCAGCTCTACGGCCCCTTCCTGGAGCGCTACAAGATGCTCAGCGCCCGGACTTGGCCACGCTGGGTGGGCAGTGACAGGTACAGGGCTGTGCCAGACCATGAGTGCATCTGGTACCCCACCCCCTGCCCCTGTCACCCAATATGGGGGCCGCAGCTCTCTGACTGGCCTTTGTCCCCTGTCACGGTGCAGGGAGGGGGCTGAGGTGCTGCTGGCAGAGCTGCCGATCTCCCCCGAGGAGTTGGCCTTCGGCCACACCAAGATCTTCATCCGCTCACCACGCACTGTGAGTACCAGGATGGGGGGAGATGAGGTGTGTGTGTGGGAGGTCCTGCTATGGGGCAGTCACACTGCTGGGGGGGGTAAATGGCCAGCCCCATGGGTCCCCCAGCCCCTCTGGTGGCCCCCAACCTGTCCCAGGTGATGCTGGGGTCCCATCCAGGGTCCCTGGCCTCGCTTGGCCTCCCCTCCAGCGCCTGCTCTGTCTGTCCCCAGCTCTTTGACCTGGAGAGGTCCCGCCAGGAGCGCGTGGTCCAGCTCGCCACCCTCATCCAGAAGACGTTTCGGGGGTGGCGGTGCAGGACCCAGTACCAGCTGATGCGCAAGAGCCAGATCCTCATCTCTGCCTGGTTCCGGGGCCACATGGTGAGGAGGGGGCTGTCCCAGCACCGCTCCCCCTGCCCATCCCTCACTCCCTGGCCAGGCCAAGACCCCTCCTCACCACCATCTCCCCACCGCAGCAAAAGAACAAGTACAAGCAGATGAAGCGGTCAGCGCTGGTCATCCAGGCGTACGCACGGGGCTGGAAGGTGAGGGCTGGACACCTCGGGGATGGGCAGCGGGGTGGGGGCCACACTGTGGGGAGGGGCTGGGGGGGAGTGTCTCTGTGTGGCCCATGGTGGGACCGGATTGATCTCTTCTCCCCATCTTCCGTCTGTCTTTGCCGCCTCTCTCCTCTCGCTCCATGTCTGTGTTGGTGTCTCCCCTCCTTGGGTTCCTGGGGCTCCCACACCCCCCCGCAGTCTCGCCGGCTCCTGCGGGAGCTGAAGTGCCAGCGTCACCGTCACTCAGCCGCCGCCACCATCGCTGCCTACTGGAGAGGGTACCAGGTACTGGGGCCTCGCGCCCTGCCCGCTGCCTGTCCCCCTGTCCCCGCCGCTGAGTCTGTCTGTCTGTTCGGCTCCCGCCCACCCTGTCGGGCTGGAGCAGCTCTCCTGTCTACTGGGACCAAGCTGGGGAAGGGCAATGGGGAGGCAGGTGGGGGGAAGGAGGGGCAAGGGGGACACCCCTGTCCCACGGGGGCCGGCA
Organism: Hypotaenidia okinawae; assembly: GCA_027925045.1. Lineage (NCBI taxonomy): Eukaryota > Metazoa > Chordata > Aves > Gruiformes > Rallidae > Hypotaenidia > Hypotaenidia okinawae. Next base: position 1,335,603 of record BSDF01000029.1, on the reverse strand, counting down.
GTGGGGGGACAGTGGTGTCCCGTGTCACTGACGCTGTCCCCGCAGGTCCGCAGGGTCTACAGGAGGTACTTCCGCTCCGCCGCCAGCACCTGCCTGGCCAACTTCATCTACCGGCGTCTGGTGAGTGAGGATGGGCAGAGGGGGCACGGCACCTTCCCAGCCTCCCCCCAGGGACCCTCCTGACCCCCTCTCCCTCCCCCAGGTTCAGAAGTTCTTGGTGGGGCTGGGGAAGAACCTCCCTCCGCTGGCAGTGATGGACCGGACCTGGCCCCCGGCGCCCTACAAGTTCCTGGCTGATGCCAACCAGGAGCTGAGGAGCATCTTCTACCGATGGAAGGTGGGAACAGGGGGGATTTGGGAGGGGGTGGGATGGGGGGCTCCCTCTGGGACCTTGCTTTGGTGGCACTGACTCACCCCCTCCCTCGGCAGTGCAAGAAGTACCGGGAGCAGCTGACGCCGCAGCGCCGGGCCCTGCTGCAGGCCAAGCTCTGCGCCAGCGAGCTCTTCAAGGACAAGAAGAAGCTCTACTCCCAAAGGTGCCGGGGTGGGGGGCTGCTCTGGGGGAGGTTTGGGGGGTGGGGGTGCACAGGGCAGTGCTGGCTGACTGCCCCACCCTACCCCCCCAGCCTGCAGCAGCCCTTCCAGGGTGAGTACCTGGGGCTGACACAGAACCCCAAGTACCAGAAGCTCCACGCCGTGGCCAAGGACAAGCTGGTGATGGCCGACACTGTGAGGAAGGTGAACAGGGCCAGTGGCAAGGTGAGCCCGGTCCCCACCTCAGCGGGTAGGGGGTGCAGGGGGGCTCAGCGCTGACACCCCCCCTCATCCTGCCCCTGCAGACAGTCCCACGCCTGCTGCTGCTGACCACCGAGCACCTGGTCCTGGCCGACCCCAAAGCCGCCCAGCCCAAGACCGTGCTCAGCCTGAGCGACATCCACAGCGTCTCCGTCACCCGCTTCTCCGACGGCTTCCTGGCCCTGCACCTCAAGGAGGTACCTGGGGACAGGGAGGGGGTGGGAATGCACCCCAGGGAGAGCTGGCAGCACTGACACCCCCCCCCCAACTCCTCCCCCCAGACCTCGACTGTGGGGGCCAAGGGCGACTTCTTGCTGGTCAGTGACCACCTCATCGAGCTCGTCACCCGCCTGCACCAGACGCTGCTGGACACACGGGCCCAGGCGCTGGCGCTGAGCATCACTGACCAGTACGGGCAGGGCTGGGGGGGCGTGAAGGGTGGGGCTTGAGGGGGTGGGGCTGTGGGTGGGGCTCATGGGGCAGGGCTTGTGGGGGTGGGGCACAACCTGGAAGACCCTGATTGGCTGTGGCAGGCAGCTCCTGAGAGGGTGTGGGAGGCAGCTGATTGGGCAGGAGGTAGGGTGGGGCTGGGCATGTCCCCCCCAGCACCCCTCACCCATCATCCCCTCAACCCCCCAGCTTCTCCACCCGGTTCCAGAAGGGCGACGTGGCCGTCACCGTGGTGGAGTCAGCCAAGGCAGGCAGCGCTGGCCCCATCTGCAAGAAGCGCGGCAGCCACAAGATGGAGGTCCTGGTCCACTGAGGGGACCCCCAACCCTCCCGGGGACCTCCCATTCCCCACACCAGCACCCCCACACATCCCCTCCCACCCTCCCCACATCCTCCCCCTGCCCCATCACATCCTCGCGCTGCCTGGTAATCCCTGGAAAACCATTAAACCATCTGGTGCCGGTACCTGGGCGGTGTCACAGGATTGGGGGGGGGGACCCAGTTGTGTCAGAGCCTCAGGACACCTTAGGGATGGGGGGTGGGGCACACAAAGCCCAGCTGCAGCGATGGAGCCTCCATCCCCCCCTCCGTGCTCCCCTGCCTTCCCTGGGCCTGATTGCGGCGAGCGCGCGGCGCTGGTGATTGCCAAGGCCCCAAATTGCCGCCACTTTCCCCTCGAGTGGGGACACGGCTCGCGCTGCCGCACAGGCAATTTCGGGGTGGCAGCAGGGGGCTGGCACGTGCCGTCTTCACCATCCACCTGCCTAGGCCCCGTGCCTCTACCTCCTCATCTTCCCCCCACACACACCCAAGCCCAGGGTGCTCCCTGCTGCGGCCTCCCCCTCCCTGTCCCCCCTCCTCACCCAGTTTGGTCATCGGGGCCTAGAGCTGAGCCAGGGGATGGAGAGAACCGCCCCTCCCCACAACCCTACTGCTGCCCGCAGCCCCCAGGAGCGGGGGTCCCCACCGCAGCCATGTATCCCTCCCCCTTCTCTCCCCCTCCTCCCTCTCTCTCTCTCCTGCGCTCAGCAGGGCTTTTTCCCCATCCCAACACGTCACCCGCGTTCCCGGCGGGAGCTGCCAGCTCCCTGTCACGTCAGCATCAGCACCAGCTTCCAGGTGGGCCCTGGAGCATTGGGGAGGGGAGGGGGAGTTTGTCGTGTGGCAGCAGCAGGGAGGGGGCCACACGTGGGCACATGTGCCGGGGCACTTGGGCAGCACATGCACGTTGTGGGGGGGGGCATGTGCATGGGGGCAACTGGTGGGGTGGATGTGCCCTGGCACCGAGGGCTCACATCCCCCTCCCAACACCCCCTCTCCTTGCTCCATCGCTTCCCACCCTGGGCTGCATCACGTCCCAGCACAGGGACCGTCCTTCCCGTGCGCAGCGAGGGCCGAAAAGCTGTAAACAAGCGCGGCGCAGCCCGGGGCACCGCGGCTCTTCGCGGCTGCATCACACTTGGCACCACACAAGTAGGTGTCATTAATTAATTAGGCCGTCTCTGGCCAGGCTCCGATTTAATTAACGTGCCCAGCACTGCAGATGCTGCCCTGCCCGGGGCTGCGATGCCACGTGAGCCACCGCTGCCGGGCCGCCTTCCCGCGGGATCGCTGCAGCTGCCGGCGCGCTCGCCTGTTGCTCGGGCTGGAGTCGGTGGTGGCTCTGGTGCAGAGGCCAGCGAGTGGCTCTGTCCCTCCGGTCCCCCCTGATTTGCCTTCCCAGTCTTCAGTTCTGGGCCAGTGTGGGGCTGCAGAGTCACTTTGGGGGGTGGGATGAGGGTTCAGGTGCAGGATGGAGCCCAGGTTCCCACGAAGGCCAAGTTGAGATGGGGATGGAGATGGAGATGGGGGTCAGCCAGGGACCTGGGGCTGCCAGGGCCCACTGGAGCTGGGAGCGCTCCCCATGCCCAGGCTGGGACCCCCTGTGTGGGGTGGGGGAGATAGGCAGTGCATGCAGCAGTGACCACATGTGTGTTCACACGTGCAGTTGTATGTGCATGCAGATGAGTGTGTGTGTGCCCATCGTGGGAGCCTGGCTGGTCCCCGCTGTGGTGCGAGACCTCCCAGAGCAGTGGTGCCAGCCAGGACCACTGCCACCGCCACGTGTGTCCCCGCACGTGCCACCGCCTGGGTCGTGCTGGGGCGCCTGTGTCCCCCCCCATGCCTGTGGCACGAGGAGGGGGCCAGGGGCTGCGTGGGCACACTGCCTGCGTGCTGGCCCCCTACCCCGGGGCGCAGCGGGGAGCCGGTGTGCCTGCGTGGGCGCGCTTGTGTCATGGTGTGACTCTGCGTGTGTAACGGGTGCCTGTGTGGGCGTGAAGCTGCAGGGTGGGGGGTACCACCCCCCCGGCCCCCATTGGCGGCTCTCCTCTCGCACACCCACGCCGTGCCATGGGCAGAGCCCCTTATTTAACTCCGTACAGCAGCTGGCACCCCAGTACTTTGCCTCCTGGCTGAGCCGGTGTCAGTGCAGCTGCCCACCACCCCTCACAGCATCTCCGCAGCCACCAGCGGTGGGGGACCCGAGGGACACTCTGCTCCTGACTCAGCAGGTCTGTGCCCCCCACAGCCAGGGGATGGGGAGGGTCCTGGGGGGCTACTGTGTCCCTGCCTCACCCAGTTCAGGCTGGGAGGAGGGGCGAGTTGGTGAAGATGCTGGGGAGGGCATGGGCCGGGAGGAGAGGTGCTGCTGGAATTTGGGGGGGGGGCTCAGGAGGTGAGTCTGGGTTTGGGCTCTGGCTGGGGTTAGGCGTGTCCGTCCTACTGCGTGTGTGAGGGCACACGTGTGTGCAGGACTGAGCCCCTGCCCGCAGCCTGCGTGAGCCGGGCTCGTGTGTGCACCAGCCGGTGTGGGACGGCACCAACACGGCACCACGGGCACACGGGGTGTCACTGGACTCCTGGCTCTGCAGTGGAGCTGTGACCCCCGGCATCCCCCCACAATGCATCCCCCACGTGTCCCCACCCTCCCGTCCTGCAGCCCCCTCCCCGTGCTGGCAGGGTGCTGCCTGCCGGCACCTCTGGGGGGGCTGTGGGGGAGTTGTTGCCCCCCATTCCCCACCACCTCCGTGAAGCGGTGCGGCTCCTCCGGCCGCAGACACGGGCGGGGTTCCTGCCGCTCCCCCGTCGCCTCCCGTGTCGCTGCTTTCGCTCCCCAGCGCTTGACTCGTCCCGGGACCCCGCCGCTTCGCCGCCGCCGCCCCCCCGGACCCTCCCCGAGGATGAGGAGCCGCCCGGCGCTGGCAGCGCTGCTCGTCCTGGCGCTGCCGCTCGCTCTCGGCCGCCGCGCCCCCGCCGCCGCCCCGCCGGGCCCCCGCCCCCCGCCCAGGTAGGGCCGTCGAGGGATGGGGGGACCCCGGACACCATCCCCCCCACGGCTCCCCTCACCCGCTCCCCTTCCCGCAGGGGATGCCCGTCCCGGAGCCGCTGCCCCGGGGGGCCCGCGGTAGCCCCGGGGCCGCTCTCGCCGCTCTGCTGCAGCTGCTGCGGGAGGAAGACGCCGGTGAGGGCCGGGGGTGGGTGGTGGGGGCGGGCTGTGGGGCGTCGGGTGGGTCCCGTCGGGCCCGGGCCCGGCTCCACCGGCGCCGCTCACCCGCTTCGGTCTCTTTCAGGTCCGCCCGCGGCTCCGCAGAAGCGTAATACGGTCCCGGTCCCGGTCCCGGTCCCGGTCCCGGCGCCGCGGCCGGGCCCCGCGGAGCTGACGGCGGGTCTCTCCGCAGGGGACATGCACGACTTCTTCGTGGGGCTCATGGGGAAGCGAACGGCGGAGCCCGGGCGGCCGGCGGAGCGGGGGGCGGCGTCCCGGCTCCCCTGTGCTCCCCGGGACCCCCCGCTGCCGGCGGGACCCCGCTGCGGGCGGCGTGAGCCGACGGGGCTGGGACGGGACGCGCCCCGCGACCCCACGCCGTACCCAAGGGTGTCCCGGGGCGAAGCACCGGCACCGAGGACTCCGGTGCGGGAGTACCGGCTGCGGGAGCCGGACCGCGGAGCCGTCGTGGGACCCTCGGGGCTGGAGCCGCGGCCCCGCGCGCGTTCGATACCCCCCGACCCACCGTGTACACCCCCCGACCCCCCCAATGCACCATGTTCGCGCCCGGCCTGTCTCTGCCTCTCGGCTGCGCACCGGGACCAGCCCGCGGGGGGATTCGACGGGGGGGAAGGGGGGCAGCCCACAGAAGGGGGGGGGCCCGGGGGGCGGAGAGGGGCGGGTGTGGGGCTCGTTCGCTCTCCGGCCACGGAGACGCGCGGCGCGTCTGCCCCCGGTGCCCGGAGCGGGGCCGGTGCCGGTGCCGCCCCGCGCAGGCCCCGCCGGGCCGCGGGAGGCGCTGTGGCCCCGCGGGCGGCCGGGCGGGCGGAAGGCGGCTCCCGCGGCGGCCGGGGCGGACGGAGGGCGGGTCGGCGCCTTTGTGTGAGCCGAGCCGGGATGGTGCGGGGCGCCGGGCGGGTAAGGAGCGCCGCCGGCCCGCAGCCCCCCCGGTTCCTGGCTGTCCCCCCCGCCGCGGGCTCCCCGCCGGACTCCCGAGGCTCCCCCCGAAGCCGCTCTAACCCCCTCCCCGCCCCCCCCCCCCCACCTTCCCTGTGGGTCCCCCCAGAGTCGTGTGTCCGCCCCCCCCACCTTCCCGGTCCCCGTGGCTCCTCTCGCCGCGCTTCCGCGGGTTCCCCGTTGTCCCCCTCCCGCTGTGGGTCCCCCTCGCTGCCCCGCGGGGCTCCTCCGGTCCCCCCGGAGGTCCCCGCTGCCCACCCTCTCTCACCCCCCCCGCCCCGTCCCTCCCGTTGCGCCGTGTTCTCCTGGGGGAGCTGCGGGGTCCCCTGCCCGCCCCCGCCGGTAGAGGAGCCTCTCCTTGGCCTGCCCGCCCCTCATCACTCTCCGGGGCGTCCTGCAGCCCCCCCAGTCCCCCGTTCCCCCCTTTTCCACGCAGGGATCCCCACGCTCCAGGACTTGCCCGGTGCCGTCCAGGCCGGTGAGCGTTTTCCCCTCCGGAGCCTTCACCGGCCATCCTCCTCCTCCTCCTCCTCCTCCTCCTTGGCAAGCACCTTTCCTTGCTGCCTCCCTGGGCAGGGGCTGTTCCCGCCTCCATCCCTGGGTGTCCCCGGGGCCTGTTTTGCCTTTTCCTGGGTCCCCTTCCATCCCCCTGCCCGCCCCCTGCTCTCTCTGCTGCCTTCTGGGGTCTCTCCCACTCTGGGAGATGAAGGCCACAGGGAGTTGGGCTCCAGGGTAACTTTGTGGTGTCCTGGGGTGGCCAGCTGAGCTCCCATGAGCGGGACGGGGTGACAGAGGCACTGGGAGCTGCAGGAAGGATGAGCTCAGGTGGGAATCGTGGGTGCTGGGAGCCCCGGGGGTGTCGTGGCAGCAAACCGCCCGGTTGAAACAGCCCCAGAAGGTGCTGTCGGTACCGGAGCGGTGGAGCTGAAATCCCAGGGGAAGCAGAGAGGAATCCAAGGGAGATCCCACCCGGGAAGCCAGAGTCACCGTGTGGGTATGGGAGAGATCTGAAGCAAAGGTAGGATGCAGCAGGGGCTGCAGGAGCCCCAACCTGGCAGAGCCCAAATCAGCCCTCTCGGCAGGAGCGGTACCCAGCACGGTGTCTGTGCGATGGGCCCCGGCTGGGGCTCAGTCCCAGAATGGAGCAGAGCCACTGGTCAGAGGGACTCGTGCCTGGGTGGAAGAAGCAGGAGCTCCAGGCTGAGCAAACAGCTTTTTGGCTTCTCTGCTCATGCTTTTTCCTGTGCACACCTTGCCCTTTGCTTCCCGAAGAGTCAACCGTGGAAGTACCCGATGGGCTTCGGTCCATCTCCATCCCCGCAGCCACGCTGCTGCTTCGCTGCCGCTCACTAGGAAGGTGGAAGATTCCAGGTATGACTAGAGAGACGCCTCTTTGGTTGTTGGGGTATTAACTTCTTTTTTTCCCTCTCCAGAGCCCCTTGCCCTGCCAGTTCCTGGGTGCCCAGCACCTCCTGCCCATCACGCAGCGGGTGAATGTGTGAAGAAGCAGCTGGCCAGGAGAGGGACTCTTAAGCAGCTGCTAAGATGGGCATGAGGATCAAGCTGCACAGCACCAATCACCCCAACAACCTGCTGAAGGAACTCAACAAGTGCAGGCTCTCTGAGACCATGTGCGACGTCACCATCTTGGTGGGCACCCGCTCCTTCGCCGCGCACAAGGCTGTCCTGGCCTGCGCCGCGGGCTACTTCCAGAACCTCTTCCTCAACACGGGGCTGGAGACCGCCAGGACCTACGTGGTGGACTTCATCACACCGGCCAACTTCGAGAAGATCCTCAGCTTCGTCTACACCTCGGAGCTCTTCACAGACCTCATCAACGTGGGCGTCATTTACGAGGTGGCGGAGCGGCTGGGCATGGAGGACCTGCTGAAGGCCTGCCACTCCACCTTCCCCGACTTGGAGAGCTCGGCTGTCACCAAGCAGCCCTCGCTGGCCATGAGCGAAGGGCGCTCGGGTCCCCTGAGCAGCACCTCCTCCGAGCAGAGCCATTCCTTGGGCGAGATCCGGAGCGCCGGGGAGCACTTTGGCCCCGAACGGAGCTACATCTTGCACGGGGAGGTTTCGGGCAGCTACAAAGAGGACGACAGGAATACCGGGAGTGAAGCCAGCCAGCCTCTTCCCCTGATGCACCCGCAGCAGCCGCCCAAGGCGGAGCAGGAGTCAGATCAAGGGCAGTTTGCTCCTGCCCCGAGCGTGACGGCCCAGCCCGGCCTGGGCGGCCTGAACATCGTCGTTCAAACCACGGCAAGCTCCTGCCAGCAGTACAAGGTCCAGAGCAACGGTGGCTACGGGAAGGGCGGCTTCTTTACCACCGATCCTTCCCTGGACATGTCCACGGGGAGCAACTCCTGTCCCAGCAACAGCGACCACTCCAAAGAGCAGGGCTTCGGGCAGGTAGATGAGCTTCAGCTGGAGGATTTGGGGGAGGACGAGCTGCATTTCGAGGACCCTGGTGAGGAGCTGGGCCCTTCGGAAGAAGTTATCGAGCTGAGTGATGACAGTGATGAAGAGCTGGCCTTTGAGAGCGACAGCCGTGACAGCAAGGCCATGCCCTGCCAGGTGTGCAAGAAGGTTCTGGAACCCAACATCCAGCTGATCCGCCAGCACGCGAGGGATCACGTCGATCTGCTCACCGGGAACTGCAAGGTCTGTGAAACCCACTTCCAGGACCGGAACTCCCGGGTGACTCACGTTCTGTCCCACATCGGCATCTTCCTCTTCTCCTGCGACATGTGTGAGACCAAGTTCTTCACCCAGTGGCAGCTGACCCTCCACCGGCGGGAAGGGGTCTTCGACAACAACGTCATCGTCCACCCCAGCGACCCACTGCCGGGGAAGACCGCTGTGTTTGGGGGAGGGCCCGGCTCGGAGCTGGCCTGCGCTGCCTGCGGGAAGCCCTTGGCCAAAGACTTCCACACCGTCCGCAACCACATCCTGGACCACGTCAACGTGAAGAGCCAGGTGTGCGGCGTGTGCGACCAGCGGCACCTCAGCCTCTGCAGCCTGATGTGGCACACGCTGTCTCACCTGGGCGTCACCGTCTTCTCCTGCTCCGTGTGCGCCAGCAGCTTCGTGGACCGGCACCTCCTGGAGAAGCACTTGGCCGTTCACCAGAACGTGGAGGAGGCTCTGTTCCGGTGTCACTTCTGCGGCCAGAGCTTCAAGCTGGAAGCGGCTTACCGGTACCACGTCAGCCAGCACAAGTGTGGGGGCAGCCTGGATATCCGACCAGGCTTCGGCGACCACCTCCATCCTCAGGGCCTGCCGAAGAGGAAGCTGCCAGAGGAGTTCCTGAGCGAGGACCTGGCGCTGCAGAACCAGCCGGGCAACAGCAAGTACAGCTGCAAGGTCTGCGGCAAGAGGTTCGCCCACACCAGCGAGTTCAACTACCACCGGCGGATCCACACCGGGGAGAAGCCCTACCAGTGCAAGGTGTGCCACAAGTTCTTCCGCGGCCGCTCCACCATCAAGTGCCACCTGCGGACGCACTCGGGGGCCCTCATGTACCGCTGCACCGTGTGCGGGCACTACAGCTCCACGCTCAACCTCATGAGCAAGCACATCGGCGTGCACAAAGGCAGCCTCCCCCCGGACTTCACCATCGAGCAGACTTTCATGTACATCATCCACTCCAAAGACGCCGAGAAGAACACGGACAGCTGATGGGGCGAGGAGGGGTCGGGCCAGCCCGGGAGCGAACGCTGATTCCAGGAGGAAGAGGAGAAAGAGAAGGGAACAGGTTGTTTGTTTTATTTAACGGTCACGGATGGAATCCTCCTTCCCCATCGTTTCAAATTGCTTTGGGGTTTGATTTTTTGATCCTTTTTTTGGGGCCTTTTACTGGGGCTTTTTAGATTGGTGGCTTTGTACAAATTAACAGCACGCGAGCTACGTCCCCGTCCCCAAGGAGTCTGTTGTGTTTACTGACCTCTGGTCCTGGTAGAGGCCGTCGAGTTCTGTGTTCTTAGTATTTCTCACTAGGTTTTGAGTCTTTATATTATTTTATTTTAATTTTTTTTTTAACTTTTTAGCCCACTTGACTAGGCTAACCCTCAGTAAACTGATGCTGCTAAGATTTTTTCACACCTGACCTCAGTAGAGAGGGACAGAGCCGGAGCAGGATGGCGCTGGACTGGAAGAAAAGGGGGGAAAAAAGAGGAAAAAAGAGAGAGGAATAATAATAATAATAATAATAATGAGCGAAAAGATTTGTTCTGGGCATTGCTGGGGTTCTGCTGCTACTGCAAGGAGGAGGTGAGCGAAGTCCATGTTGGAGGATGCGATGAGCGTGACGCAGCGTGGGGATGCCTGGCCCTGAGTGAGTCGGATGCTGGTGCTGGCCAGGCGGTTGCCGCTGGTTTCTCCGCTGCGGCGGCACCTGCTTGTGTCCCGGAGACCTCGGTCACCACAGGAGGAGACCACAGGAAGAGCCCAAGTGTTGGGATGGCTGCGGGAGCCGAGGGATCTCTCGGAGGAGTCGCTGAGCTGGAGAGGGGATGGGGAAGCTGGTTCGTGTTGTGGGGTCGGCGGCTCCCTCAGGAGATGTTTTGGGATGGCATGGTCACACCTGACCCCTCCCAGCCTGCAGCTCCGTGTTGGGAGCGTGCCAACGCCTCTGCAGCCGTGCACATCCTGCTCTGCCAGCGCGGCGTGGCGCATCCCGGGGCTGTCAGTCTCTGGAAGGTGCCAGGGAGCAGCGTGGCCACCCACGGTTGCGCCCACCCCGGCAGGCGACACGTGACAGAGCTGTTGCCTTAACCCCCAGGAAGGGATGCTTGAGAAGGGACTCTCCTCTCCATGGAAGGGACCTCCACGTCCTGGGGCTGCCGCCGTGGATCGCTGTGTCCCAGGCGTGTCTGGTGGCACATGTGTGTTGTTGGTGCCATGTGTGTTCGCTGCGTGTCCAGTCGTGCTGTATCTTCAGCTGGGGCTGGGGGGGCGCTGCAGTGAACCCTCTCCAGGAGCTGCCATCAGTTCCCAAACCAGTGAGAACCTTGGCTTGGCCTCTCCTGGGCGCAGGCTGGGGGACTCCTGGGCACGGTGGGCTCTGGTAGCTGTGCCAGCAAGGTCAGTCCCCCTCTGCCCCTCTCCCTTGCACCGAGGAGGGTGGGGATCGGCCTTTTCCCACCTTATCCCGCTGCGGGGCAGAGGTGGAGAGGAACAGCCATTTCCCATGCCGCGGCGGCGCGAGTTACGCCTGCCCTTGGGTAACTCCTTCTACCTCACAAACAGGAAGCCGCGGCCGTGGCAGACCGGCTCCCGTGCTCCTGTACAGATAACGCTGTTCCGAAATGAAACTAGTGATACCCCCCTACCCCCGGCACCTCATCCCCTCCTCCCCAAGGGATAACCCCTGCGGCAGAGGAGCGGGATGGGCTGGCCGTGCTGTTGGTGAGCTGGGAATTCCTGGTGAGCTAAGAATTTGTTTCCCCCCTCCCGGCCCCCTGCCCCATCCTGCTCCGCTGTGGCCTTGGGCAAGTCACTTCACCTCTTTGCCTCAGTTTCCTCATCTGTAAAATGAGGGTGGTAACACCCTGTGGTACCTACCTACCTCCCGGGAGTGTGGCCAGGGGTTGCTGGCCCGTCCCTGCCCAGCGTGTGGGAGATGCAAAGTATTGAGTGAATTCTAATTCGTGTCCTGGGGAAGCGGCGGTCTCCGGCCTTCCCTGATCTGTGCCAGTTCCTCAGCCTGGCCCCGGGGGGTTTCCCCCTCCTTACAGGCTGCCCCATCAAAAGCATCCTCCTGTTATCCCCGTCAGTCAGCGAGTCCCGTGAAACGAGCTCTGTGGCTGGATAAGGAGTGGGGACTGTTCATGGAGGGGCCGGGGGAAGCGTTGGAACGTCCCCCCGGGGTTGGCAGCACCCATCTGCCCCTCACCCAGGCACTGATGCTGCTGGGATTCGCCTCCTGGGATGGGAAGGGCTCAGCTGGCGGGTGCTGCAGCTCCAGGTCCGGCTCTGCTGTGACGGGGGAAGAGATGGGAGTCAGTGCCGAGCTCCAGGGCTGGGCCCAGCGGCTCTTCCCAGGCTGCTCCTTCATCCTGAGCGCAGGTCATCATCCTCCCTGTCCCGGCGGTACCCGAGTCCGGTCCTGCTGCGCGGAGGTGGGAGGAATGTGCCTCGCTGAGGGGGAGCGAGGGGCTGGGGCTGAGCCTGGTGGGAATTTGTGTCCCTGATCCCAGTCACCTGGGGCCAGGTGACATCGCCCTGGGGGGTGCTGAGCTGAATTTGTCCTGATTTTGGTGGGCTCCTCTTGGCGTCACGGTGGTTGGTGGCTGGGAATGGATGCGCCTGGCTCCGTGCTGGAGATTGCTATGAAGGATGAGGGGGGCAGGTGAGGCTGGGGAGAGCCTCAAGCCCCTCCTAAAACGTCCCTGAAGCCGTGATGAGCTTTGGGACGGGCCAGGGTGCTGCCACGTGGAAGCGTCTGTGGCCCCACGGCCGGTTAAGCTGTGAAGCAAAAGCCTTTTGTGCACATAAACCAAAAAAGAGAAGCTTTTACACTGAAACACTGAGGGGTGAAGGCAGCCCCCACCCCCTGCGCACAGGGGGGAAGGCGGCAGCCCCCCACCGCTGTCAGCTGTTTGGTTTTGGCGCTGGGTACCCGGTGTCTCCGTGGATCATTCCCATGTGAAACATCCCGAGATCAGTGGCGGGTCCTGGGTGTGGGGGTGGATCCAGACCCAGAGTGCTCTGGCTCCTGCTTTGCGGAGGGATTGGCCCCAGTGGGGTCAGAGACCCGGGTGCCCCCTCCCCAGGGGGGTCCTGCACCTCTCCAGCTGGCAGCATCGCTCCGTCACCCCCATCCCCTCGGCGGCACAGCTGCCGCCAAGTCTTTCCTCCAGAAAGCTGTGAAGAGGGAGCGATGGGGCTCATCCCAAGGCCGTGTACACCCCCCTACACCCCCCCACCACCCCCACCCCGTGCCACGTGTCCCCAAGGAGCTGTAGCTGCAACCCGGCTTGTGTCGTGGTGATGGTGGGGGGCTCCCAGCCGAGTGGTGCGGGGCTGGTTGCAGTGGTGATGGGAACCCAGGCTGGGACCCCCGTGCCTCGCTGGGGAGCCCGCTCACCTCCCAGCATCGCTTTCCCCCCCCCAACCCCTCCCCAACCCCGTGGACGCGGGGACCACACTTAACCTACCTCACCCAGGGCAGCCGTGAGGTTTGACTCCCGTTCCCGAAGTGCTTTGGGATCCTCACAAGGTGCTTCGCCGGCGGCGCCTGCGGAGAGCGGCTGTGCTGCAGGTGCCGGTGGGAACCAGAGCCCCCTCCCCACCCCCTCCTCCAAAAGGCCGTGCTTGGGACCCCCCAGTCTCACACTAAACCGTCAAGGTCAGTTTTTCCCTCCCCTTCCTCACAGGCTCCAGGTCCCGTCACGGGGTAACGGAAGAGTTGAATCGCTGTCTAACCCTTTTGTTAAGTTAATAGTAGGTACTGACCTCCTGATATTTAAGTGGTTACTATCTATTTGCTGTAAAGTTTTGTATATTTTGTAAACTTTCCTCCCTCCCCCCCCCAGCCCCAGCCCCAAACAGTAGATGTCTAAAATCGTTGTACATCGGGTTCTTTTATACTCCATCGGTCAGCACAAAGTGTGGTTTTTATTTAGAATAATAAAATGGAAAATGGCGACTTTCTGGAACCTTCTTTGTGTTGCTCCAGACACCCAGGGTGCTGGCTCTGTCTCCCCTTGGGAATGCTGGGGGAAGCATGTGAGCCATTCCTGGCATCCCAGGCCCGGGTGCTGCAGGATTTGTGGCACAATTCCAGGCATAGGATCATGGAATCATAGACTGGGCTGGGTTGGAAAGGGACCCCAAGGGTCACAGAGCTCCAACCCCCTGCCACAGGCAGGGACACCAACCTCCAGGCCTGGAGCTACACAAGGTTGACCCCAGCCAACCTGGCCTTCAACACCCCCAGACACGGGGCACCCACCCCCTCTCTGGGCAGCCCCTGCCAGCCCCTCCCCACTCTCTCTGCAAAGAACTTCCCCCCAATCTCTCCTCTTCCCCTTCCCTCCTCCAGCTTCACTCCATCCCCTTGTCCTGCCAGGCTCTGCCCTTGAACAAGCCCATTCCCCTCCTGTTCCTCTGCTCCCTTCAGGGACTGGAAGGGCACTGGAGCAGCAGGAGGAGAACGGGCTCTGGGAACTCTCAGGGTCACATCCCTTGATGAGCCCTTTCCCATTTTTGGGATGAGCTTTTCTCCAGCAGCAAGGTTTTGGGGTTGGGGGGACACGGACCCATCTGCTGGGTGTTGTTGATGATCTTGGCAGCTGCTGGAGCTGCTCCGGGGAGTTTTGCTGGTGGGTGGGTCGTTGAGCTGGTGGGCACTGGAAATTCAGGGTGGGGGGTGGTCCTGGGGTGCATGGCCTGGCTACAAGAGCCCATGGCTGGGCCAGTTTACCCTGAGGGGTGGTGAAGGCTTTTAGGGGAGACTGAGGGTCCCAGCTAAAGGACTTGCTGGATTTGAAGCCCAGATGCTGGTGTGGGGCCGTGCGGGGGTTTGGAGCCTGAGGTGTAGGAACAAAGCTGCAGATGCATCAGGAGAGTGAAAACTCGTGAGTTTAATAGGTCAAACACCAAATTTTACACATTTAAGGAGCTGGGAATGGGATATGTCGCTGTCCTGGTCAGGTCACGCCTCAAGCATCTCGTTCCTGCATCCTTCCTGGCTCCTCCATGGCTGAGAAGGGGGGTGTGGGTCACAGATGGGGGGAGTCAGGGTGGGTCGTGTCGCCAGGACACTGCTGTCAGCTGCACTGGGCAGTTCGGGGGCTGCCTGGGTGGTACCCAGGGGGGACAAGGCTGCCCAGGTCCCTGGGGATCCCCGAGGGCAGGCTCTGCCCCGGGGACTCTATTTGGCTGTGTCAACACAGGCTTCTCTGGACAGAAAGAGGGGACATCCGCAGGCACGACTTGTCCTGTGAAGTGACTCACCCCATCCCAGCACCCCATAAAGCGCTGGTCCCTGCCAGCTCCATGATAACCAAGCGCCCGAGTCAAGCCGTGGGCTTCTCCTGCACCCCAGGACATCCTGCCCCCCCTGCTCTGCCAGCATCCTGTCCCTAGATCTGCTTACGCTTCGCTTTTCTAAGAGAGTAAGTGTTTCTTGGGCAGCTCAAGGCCCTCAGGAGATTTATGGACCCCCACCTTCCCCCATCCCGTGGCTCTTTCACCTTCCCCTGCCCAGGGCCTGACCCGCAGCATCTGACTTGGCAGAATCTGGACGTCGATGAACTTTCTCCGGATGCTCCAGTTCCTTAGGCAGCCAGAGGCTCCGTGCTCCAGCTCTGGGGGGTCCTGCACACGTATGTGTGTGCCCCCCAAACCGGCTTTCCATGGGCAGGGAGCACGCGCCAAGGGGTGAGAGGAGTCTGTGGGCACACAGGGAGGCACCCGTCGGCCTTCGGATCGGGAGATGCTTGGGAGGAGGCTGGGATGAGCGGGAGCCGCACCTCTGCTGCTGTGGGTCGTGTCTGGAAGCAGTTGTGTCCCATCAAACCCAGTCCCGACCCCCCTCCCGAATTTGCCGTGGGTGATGGGTTGGTGGTCTCGAGTGGTTCCTCCCCTTGTTACAGCCCAGGTCTGGTCATGCTTGGCCCTGTGGGGATGTGGCACTGTCACTGCTGTATAATTGGGCTGTTGGGCATGGGGAGGGGATGTTGGTGACTGGTTCCCTCTCTCTGGCTTGGAACAGCGTTCGCTGGACATGGCTGTGGCACAGGGCACCTCAGAACAAGTCAGGGGGGCTGCAGGGAGGGGAAGGGGAAGGGTGGCCCCAGCCTCACGGGGGTGGGTTATGGGGGGGGTCAGGTCCCAGGGGCTGGATTCATGTTGAGATTTCCAAGCAGGCTGGAGCGATACCCATCATCACTGCAAGCCTTCCTTGGAGAACAGGGAATATTCATCTTCTTCACGTGTGTTCTGGAGCTAAACCAGCGTGGGGGGCAGCAGCACATGGGAGGCACCATGGCAGCAGCCCCCCACGCCCGGCACCGCGCCGGGCCTTCAGAGCACCAGAGGCTGCCAGCCAGGAAGCGTGGTCTAAAAGCAAAGTATGGGACGATCCCATAAGGAGCCGTATCCCCCCCACCCCACGACGAGCTGGAGTCCGATCCCCCCTTAATTGGGAGGGTGGGCGTCCTTCGTGATGACGATGGAGTGCTGCGTGGCAGAGGAGGAGGAGGAATGGTCCGCGGCCTTCTGGCTGGCCTGGTCTTTGGGGATGTACCTCACGACGGCGGAGACGAGCTTGGCGCGGAAGTTCTTGCTCAGGAAGTTGTAGAGGACGGGGTTGAGGACGCAGTGCAGCAGCGTGAAGCAGTCGATGACGTCGTAGAAGAAGTAGAGGAACTGGGCGAAGGTGCAGTGCAGGATGATGTGGTTGCCGTCGAGGGTGAGCAGCGTGAGCATGACGTGGAAGGGCAGCCAGCTGATGAGGAAGACCGCCACGTAGGCGTAGATGAGCAGGCAGTGCTTCCTGCTCTCCGGCTTGGTGCGCCTGATGAACCTGGCTGTCAGGATGTTGAAGGCGGCGATGATGGGGAAGGGGATGAGGAACCCGATGGTGGTGGTGGCCAAGCTGACCGCCAGCGCCCACTCGTCGTAGGTCTCGAAAGGGGCCATGAAGATGCAGATGGGCTCCCCAGTGTTGACCAGCTGCATGTGGGCGACCTCCAGGAAGGGGATGGCTGCGGCCAGGACCCAGCTGCAGGCGCAGATGACGCGGCGCGCGAGGTGCTG
Source organism: Hypotaenidia okinawae (assembly GCA_027925045.1). Lineage (NCBI taxonomy): Eukaryota > Metazoa > Chordata > Aves > Gruiformes > Rallidae > Hypotaenidia > Hypotaenidia okinawae. The sequence continues at coordinate 1,319,105 of BSDF01000029.1, read as the reverse complement.
GTGCTTGCGCCAGAAGAGGGAGGAGCTGGTCAGGGACACGTAGCGATCCACGCTCAGGCAGGTGAGGAGGAAGATGCTGGCGTACATGTTGGCGAAGTAGAAGTAGTGGGTGAAGCGGCAGAGGAAGCTGCCCCAGAGCCAGGTGTAGTCCAGCATCACCTCCAGCATCCAGATGGGCAGCGAGAGCAGCACCCCGAGGTCGGCAACGGCCATGTTGATGATGTAGAGGTTGACCAAGCTCTTGTTGCCCCGTGTCTGCCAGTTGACCCAGATGACGAGGAGGTTCTCCACCAAGCCCACCACAAAGATGACCAGGTAGAGGATGAAGAGGACCACTCTCTTGACGTTCTCATCCAGGCTGAACTCACAGAAGGTGTAGGTGTAGTTGAGGAGGTGGAACAGCTCCGACCAGTTGTGGTAGTCCCCGTACTCATTCGGGAGGGTGTGCAGGGTGTGCGTCTCGCTGGGGGCAGTGGTTACCTCAGCCATCCTGGGAGCTGCAAGGAGAGGGACAGTGCTGAGCTGTGCGGCATGGGACAGCCCAAAACTGCAGAGGAATGCCCGGTCGCTCCCATCAGGTTGGTTCTCGATGGGGGTCTGGTTGAACCCCCCCATACAGCTCATTAATCTGGCTTTTTCTCCTCGGATGACTTCCTACACCACCCCTCAAAAGATGCCGTATCCGTGCCAGACACAACCCGTGTGTCCCAGAGGAACCGCCTCAGCCCCAGTGCTGGATGTGGCCGTCCCCAGACCGGGAAAGGGACCAGGCACAGGCAGTGCCATGAATGAGAGGGACAACGGGCAGGTGTGACGGTTAAATGTGTCAGTAACCATGTCTGCTCAACCCCACGCCACCGGCAAAGCCCCCAGACCCCACCTGAGCCCTTGCTGCGCTCGTCCCACAGCCGCGCTGCCGAGAGCCGCCGGGGCGTCCAAGTAGGTGACAGAATTATTAACTCAAGGGAAATGAAGTTGACCTTCACATCCTTTCACTGCCCCAAGCGCGAGCGCTCCCATCCCGGCACAGCTGCATCCGCGCGGCGAAGATGCCACAGACCCTGTTCCAGCCTCGTGCCGCTGGAAGAGCCCGTGACACCCGCCGGTCCCCCGGGAAGGCTGAAGGAGCGTGCCGTGCTGCCGGGGCACTTCCCTGGCACTCGGAGCCTGGCGAGCCTGGGATCCCCCATGGCTCTCCCCTTCCCATTCCTGAAACTACAGAGGAGAGCAGGAGCTGAGCCCCCCAGGACCCCCCCTCCCTGAGGGTGCTCAATCCCCCTCCCTCGCCAAGCTGCTGGTGGGTGGGAGAGGGGACAGACGGACGCGGGGGGCTCACCGGCGGCAGAGCCGAAGGCTGCACAGAGGGGCTGCTGGGGAGCGCGGGGATCCTCTCGGCGCGGCGGCTCGAGCGCCTCTGGGACAGGGCTCAGGGTGGGCTCGTTGGCCGCTTCCCAGCAGGAAATGACCGCCGTGGTCCGACATCCTGAGACAGCCCAGCGCGGGCGACGTGTGACTCGGTTTCCAGGCCCTGGGGCTCAGCTCCCGTTTGATTTCTGCCGCAGGGCTGGGCACGGGCGCGGGGAGGACCCGAGCAGGTGTCAGTATCGAAGCTGTGGGTGCCCAAGGATGGAAGGGGGCTCCTCAGGGGTCCCTCGGGCATGTCCCCCACCATCATCACTCCCACAGGACCTGGCTGTGGCCCTCCTGGTCTTGGGAGGGGACACACAGGGATGCTGTCTGGGTCCTGCTGTGACTGTGGGCAGGAGGGGAAGACGCATCCTCTGGGATGGGCCCAAGTCCTCCCCCTGTGCCGGGTGGTGAAGGCAGATGTCCCATGGATTGTCCCTGCTGCTCACATGATGAGCCTGGGGCTTCTTTGGGAGGTGTGGGGGGCAAAGAGCCCAAACTGAGCATCTCTGTCAGGTGGGTGCTGCCCATCACCCCAAGCTGCAGCGGGAGCTGATGGCAGATGATGGCAATCACTGCAGAGCCACCTCTGCCCGGGCAGCAATTAATCTTCGGGCTGGGATCGCCTGGAAGTTGGGCAGGGGAAGGGAGGGGGCTCCAGCCTGGCCCCCAGTGCTGGGGAGGGGGCTGATAGGCAGCAAAATTTTTGCCTGGAGCTCCAAGCCCTGCGAAACAATTGGAGGAAATCTCCTGTTCGAGGGCAGACAAGACTCTGCGATCAACAATCGGCTCGGAAGGAAGGCACAGCCAGAGCAGGGAAGCACGAGGGCACTGATAAGTCGGCTCTCGCAACAACAAGCCCGGCGCTGCTGACCCCGAGCGCAGGTACCCAGCCCCAGCAGGATTTTGGGGCCCCGGGGCTGCAAACAGGAACTCGGTGGCTTTGTGATACAGGGGGGTGTGTTCAGCTCCCGTTTCAGGGGTCGGGAGGTTTTGGCATCGAACCCTCGTACCCAGAATGATCCTGATGCTGCAAAGTGGCTTTGCCAGCGGCGTTTGTGGGGGGATGCTGATCCCAGCGGGATGCTGGTCCCAGCGGGATGGAGAGGTCCAGGAGCCGGCTGCTGGGTTGTGGGGAGTGAGGTGGGTGGCTCAGCCCCTTCTCCCCATCTCTGCCACCGTGCTCGGAGCACCCCAAGGCTGTCAGCACCCAAACGTGTGCCAAAGAGCCCCCCAGCCTCTCCAAGCATCCAGTCCCCTGAGAGACCAGGGTGCCAGGTCCCTCCCAGCCCCTGGCTCATCAAGGCTGGGGGAGCCCAGCATAGACATGGGGTGTCTGGGGGGTGTCTGCTGGGGGTCTGCGACCCTCCTGCCCTTCCCTCCCCATGGAAGCCAGCACCAGACAGGGATGCTGCCAGAGGGATGCGGGCACAGGGCTCCCTGGGGCAGGTGCAGCCGAGGCCGCAGTGTCACCGGCAGCTCAGCGTGCCACAGCTCATCCTCGGGGACACGTGGGCTGGACCGTGATGCGTGGGGGCTGCTGGGGACGTCTTACTGGTTTGCTAAGCGAGGTAAAGCGTTTAGGAAAGCTGCTTGGCTGGGGAAACCACTCAGCGAGCTGTAACACCGCTTGCACAAGGGCCCTACGTGCTGCTGCCCATCCTGCTGTACCCTGGCACTCTGGGCATGGGGAGGGGGTCTAGTTCTTGCGTGGGGTCCGGTTCTGTGCATGTGGGAGCAGTGCAGTGCTGGTGGGAGCAGGGCTGACCCCTCCCCAGCTAATCAGCCCTTAATTAGAGGTAGGAGCGATACATGAGCTGCTGCCTGCATGCCCAGCTGCCCGTGCTGGCAATGCCAGGGCCGGTGAGCGGCTCGGCGTGGTTCCCACTGGCTCTGGTGTTCTCTGTGCCTGACCCAGCCGGGGGGGACAGCAGACAACAGGCTGCACGATCACCGGAATCATGGTGGGAAAGGGAGAACCAGCTGCCAGGGCTGAGCCCAAGGTCGCTGCAGTGGGGTCCTGGCTGTGCCAGCACCGAATCCTGGCTGTGCCAGCACCGAAGGGCCACTGAGCAGCGAGGAAGGACAGACCCATTTCCAGCCACATCTTGGGTTTACCTGTGTGGCAGCGCAGCAGGAGGAGGGGAGCAAACCCCCCTCCCCGGGGTGCTGAGGCTCACAGCGGTGGCCCCTCGCTTCGCACCAGCTTTATTGAGCATGTTAACGGGGGTCCTGAGATGAGCAGGTGCCGATCCCCGCCCCCCATGGATGTTTCTGGAAAGATCTCCAGCCTGGGAAGCGTTGTGTTGGGCTTTATTTGGTGTCCTTGTCCCCGTAGCTCCCCAGGGGCAGCAGAAATAGAGCCCAGCTGCTGGTTTTGAGCCTCCTCTCTCCTCCAGGTCTCCCCCATCTCCTGGGGCATGCAAAGCTTTCCTGAGGAGAAGACTCTGCCGGCTGGTGCTGCGCCCCCCCTTGCACCCCCCTGCCCAGGGGTTCTCCCCAAGCTGGGATTTCAAGCCAGCAAGTTCCCTGTCCCACGCCGGGGCCGGGCTGCGGGGCGCTGGGCTGAGGTGTGCTCCTCTGCGCTCTCTGCACGGGTCACTGCCTGGGGATGGCTGGTCCCTCCCCATCCAACCCTGCACGGGGTTTGGGTGGCGGTCGGGCACTGTTCCCCCATCACCAGGGTGGTTTGAGGCACGCCTCCCCCTCCCCATGGTTTTAGGTACCCCCCTGCTGGGCTCGGAGCTGGAGAGGAGATGCGTGGGGTCCCCGTGCCCCTTCCCCGCCCCCCGAGAGGCAGCACCGCCTCTCTTAAAGGGGCAACGTCACCTCAAAGTGGGGCCCCCTTTAGCACCCCTCCCCCCAATCTATCACCCCCCCCCCATTCCCGTGGGGAGCCCCCATCCCCGGGGGGGTGTTCCCAGCAGAGGGTACACAGGTTCGGGGAGGGGTAGGGGGGGGTCTCCGTGCCGCTCCGCCCCCCCCCCGGGGTTTGAAAGGGAACCGCGGCCCCTTTAATTCCCCCCACATCCCCCCCAGCCCCCCCGGCTGCGGAAGGGCCCGACCTGCGGCGGGACCGGGCGCGGGAAGAGGTGAGGAGCGGCGGGGGGGGGGGGGGGGGGGGGTGCACGGCACGGGGCCTGGGGGGGGGCACTGGGCCTTGGGACGAGCGGGCTGGGGGCGGCCGGGTCGGCGAGGGGGGCGGGAAGGGGGGGAAGGGGGCTGCCGGGGTACAGGGCTCAGGGGAGGGGGCGGGGGGCTGCAGGACACCGGGGCGGGGGGGAGGTGCGGGGAGATACCGGGTCCTGGCGGGGGGGGGGGGGGGGGGGGCTGCCGGGGTACCGGGCCCGGGGAGTGGGGGGACACTGAGGGAGGGGGCGGCTGGGGGCTGTTGGGCCACTTGGTCTGGAGGGGGGAGGCGGCCTGGGGGACACCGGGCTGGGATGGATGGGGGATGGGGGGATTCCGGGGAGGGGGGACACTGAGTTGGGGGGGCTGGGGGCTGTTGGGCCACTGGGTCTGGAGTGGGGGGGGGGCCGGGTCTGGGAAGGCACCGGGGGTGCCGGGGGGATATTGGGCCTGGGGGGGGGGGGTTGGGGGCTCCTGGGTGCTCCCTGCGTTCTCAGGGCCGGGGGGGGGTCTGGGGTTCGCAGGGCGCCATGTGCTCCCTGGGGCTGTTCCCGCCGCCGCCCCCCCCCGGGGAAATCACCCTGTGCGAGTCCCACAACGCGCTGGTCAGCGGCCGCCCCAGCGAGCAGCTCCCGCTGCCCCCCCACAGCCAGGTGAGCCCCGACCGGGACCCCCTGGGGCTTCCCCCCTTCCCTGCCCCAGTACCCCCATCCTCACCCCCGGTACCCTCAGCCGCGGATACCGCGGCGGGGGGGGGGGGATAGCCCCCGGTCCGGGGGTGGGGGGCTCCTGCTGGGATGTGGAGGGGGGACCCAGCTGGAAAGTGGGGGGACTCACTGGGATGGGGGAGGAAGGACCTGCTTGGATTGGGGGGGGGCCCAGCTGGGAAGTGGGGGGCCCTGCTGGGATGGGGTTGGGGGTTCTTGCTGGGATGTGTGGGGGGGAACCTGCTGGAAAGGTGGAGGGGGGCCCTGCTGAGATGGGGGGACCCCCACTTGGATGGGTGGGGGGGGGATGTCCTGCTAGGGTGGGATGAGGGGGCTCGCTGGGAAGTGGGGGGCACCTGCTGGGAAGTGGGGAGGGGGTAGCCACTGGGAAGTGAGGGGTCCCTGCTGAGATTGGGGGGGACCCCCACTTGGATGGGTGGGGGTCCTGCTGGGGTGGGGTGGGGGGAGCACCTGCTGGGATATGGGGGGGACTCTGCTGGAATAGGATGGGCTGGGATGGGGGGGTGGGCCCTCCTGAAAGTGTGTGGGGGTCCCTGCTGCAGTGGGGGGTCCCTGCTGGGAGGGGGTGTCTCTGCTGGGATGGGGGGTCCCTGCTGGGGGTCAGTGCTGCGGGAAGAGCCCTGGGAACGCTGCGGGACACGGGGCTGAGCACCAACCAGGCCGGGAGCGTCCCGGGGGTGTCAGGAGAGGGGTCAGGGCTGCTCTCCTGGCTCTGTTGGGTCTTTCTTCTCTTTGGGGGGGTGGGGGCAGCTTTCCCCTGTGCCCCCCCTCACGCTGCCCCTGCCCCCGCAGCTGGCAGACCTGCCTGTCCTCAGCCTGCCCAAGGAGACCCTCAAGGCCCACAGCAGGCCCGAGCACGGCACCCGCCCGGCCTTCATCCACCACCGCGAGTCCCTCTGGAAGAGGTGCCTCAGCGCCTGGTGAGCACCCCCAAAATCCCCCCAAACCCCCCTCTGAGCTTCCAGGGACAGTTTTGGGAGGGGCCTGGGGGCAGGTCTGGCACCCCTAGCACTGAGGGGAGAGGTTTGGGAGGGGTGTCTCAGCTGGTGAGGGGGATTCTGAGGGGATGGGGGGGTGGGGGGGCTGGGGTTTGGGGGGGGTGTCTCAGCTGGTGAGGGGCATTCTGAGGGGATGGGGGGGATGGGGGGGCTGGGGTTTGGGGGGAGTGTCTCAGCTGGTGAGGGGCATTCTGAGGGGATGGGGGGGATGGGGGGGCTGGGGTTTGGGGGGGGTGTCTCAGCTGGTGAGGGGCATTCTGAGGGGATGGGGGGGATGGGGGGGCTGGGGTTTGGGGGGAGTGTCTCAGCTGGTGAGGGGGATTCTGAGGGGATGGGGGGGATGGGGGGCTGGGGTTTGGGGGGGGTGTCTCAGCTGGTGAGGGGGATTCTGAGGGGATGGGGGGGATGGGGGGGCTGGGGTTTGGGGGGGGTGTCTCAGCTGGTGAGGGGGATTCTGAGGGGATGGGGGGGCTGGGGTTTGGGGGGAGTGTCTCAGCTGGTGAGGGGCATTCTGAGGGGATGGGGGGGCTGGGGTTTGGGGGAGGTGTCTCAGCTGGTGAGGAGGATTCTGAGGGGATGGGGGGGATGGGGTTTGGGGGGGGTGTCTCAGCTGGTGAGGGGGATTCTGAGGGGATGGGGGGGCTGGGGTTTGGGGGGGTGTCTCAGCTGGTGAGGAGGATTCTGAGGGGATGGGGGGGATGGGGTTTGGGGGGGGTGTCTCAGCTGGTGAGGAGGATTCTGAGGGGATGGGGGGGATGGGGTTTGGGGGGGGTGTCTCAGCTGGTGAGGGGGATTCTGAGGGGATGGGGGGCTGGATTTTGGGTCACCCCCAGGGCGTCTGAGCAAGGTTTCCATCACAGGCGGGACGTGGGGCTGCGTGGGGTGCTGAAGGAGCTTGCTAACGCTGAGGAGGAGGAGGGTGAGTGTGGGCTGAAGGGCTCCTGGGTCACTCTGCGACCCCTCCCGTTCCCTTTCCCACCCTCAGCCCGATGCTCCCAGGGCTGGGGATGCTCCCGGGGCTGGGGATGCTCCTGGGACTGGGCTGCTCCATCCCTTGGCCTCTCCTCCAAGACCCCAGCCACTCTGACCCTCCTTCTCCCTCTCCGTAGGGCTCCGATGGGCCAAGACAGGCTCGAGCTACACGCTGTCCGTGTGCCACTGGCTCTCCTCGCTGCATGGATCCCTCTTCCCCCACCTCTCTGTGAGTCTTCTGGGGGTTTCATCTGAGGGGGGACGATGTGATTCCCATCGGGGTGGGCAGAAAACAGAGCTAAATACTCCTCCTGGGTGGGTTTTCCTCTCCAGAGAGAGGGAAATGGGTGTGGAAAGGGCTCTGAGGGGGGTGGAAAAGAGGGGGGAGAGGGAAAAGGTGGGGGGAAGAGGGGGAAAAGGGGGTTTGGGTACTGGGGAGGGGGTAGCAGAAGTGGTTTTGGCTCTAGAGTGTGCTGCCAGCTTGGTTTTAAGTCTTTCCTCTCCCCCCTCCCCACCCCAAAAGCTGACCAGTGAAGACATGATCGCTGCCTTCTCCCAGGCAGTGGACTGGTGAGTGGCCCCAGGAGCTGGGAAAAGGGGAATGAGCAGAAAGGGGGGCAGGGGGGACTGGGATGGGGGACAGGGGGACCGGGATGGGATCGACTCTGGGTTAGGTTGGAGCAGGGCTTGGGAAACTCCATCCAGTAGCAGGCCTTTACTGGGAATAATTACTGGGAATTTCTGGGAGAAAACACCAGCAGGATGGAAGTTTTATTTCATGGGAGGTTGGGGGGCGGTCCTGGGGGTGTCCCAAAGCTGGTGTCTCACCCAGGGGGTGTCCCAAAGCCCATGGCTGGTGTCTCACCCAGGGGGTGTCCCAAAGCCCATGGCTGGTGTCTCACCCTGCCCCATCTCCAGGGCTGGCTGCACCGTCCGTGCCTTTGCCTGGCACCCCCACACCAGCAAGTTTGCTGTGGCTCTTCTGGATGATTCCATCCGGGTTTACAATTCCAACAGGTGAGGATTTGCCCCCCACAAATCCCCCCTCACCCCCCCCCAGACTCCCCCCATTTTAACCCTCTCAGATCTCCCCTTGGCATCCCTACCCTGTGCTTTACTCCAGCTCCACTCCCACCAGCACCGTCTGCTCCTAGAACCCCTGCCCCCCATGGATGTTTCTGGAAAGATCTCCAGCCTGGGAAGCTTTGTGTTGGGCTTTATTTGGTGTCCTTGTCCCCGTAGCTCCCCAGGGGCAGCAGAAATAGAGCCCAGCTGCTGGTTTTGAGCCTCCTCTCTCCTCCAGGTCTCCCCCATCTCCTGGGGCATGCAAAGCTTTCCTGAGGAGAAGACTCTGCCGGCTGGTGCTGCGCCCCCCCTTGCACCCCCCTGCCCAGGGGTTCTCCCCAAGCTGGGATTTCAAGCCAGCAAGTTCCCTATCCCACGCCGGGGCCGGGCTGCGGGGCGCTGGGCTGAGGTGTGCTCCTCTGCGCTCTCTGCACGGGTCACTGCCTGGGGATGGCTGGTCCCTCCCCATCCAACCCTGCACAGAATTTGGGTGGCGGTCGGGCACTGTTCCCCCATCACCAGGGTGGTCCCCCCATGGTTTTAGGTACCCCCCTGCTGGGGTTGGAGCTGGAGAGGAGACACACACGGGCATCAGGCTGCGTGAGGACTCTGGTTCTCCTGGTTTCCTTCCCCTCCCATGGTGTTTCCATCCCCTGACAGCTCCACCATCCCCTCGCTCAAGCACCGGCTGCAGAGGAACGTGGCTGCCATGGCTTGGAAACCCCTCTGCGCCTCCATCCTCGCCGTGGCGTGCCAGAGCTGCGTCCTGGTGTGGCACCTGGATCCCACCTCCCTCTCCACCAGGTACAGCAGCTCCTGGGGGGTGGGGGGTTTTCCCAGGCAGGAGGGGAGGAAGGATTAACCACCCTGGTTTCTTCTTTCCCTCTAGACCCTCATCTGGCTGTGCTCAGGTCTTGTCCTACCCGGGTCACAGCCCTGTCACCAGCCTGGCGTGGGCACCCACTGGGGAGCTGCTGCTTTCGGCATCGCCGGTGGACACGGCAATGCTGGTAAGAGGCTGCACCGGGCATCCCACCCCACCCCCACCCCCGGGGGGCCAGGCATCTCCCCCCCCCCGCCTCCCCCGGGGGGCCAGGCATCTCCCCCCCCCCGCCTCCCCCGGGGGGCCAGGCATCTCCCCACTCCCCCCACCCCCGGGGGCCAGGCATCGCCCCCCCCCCCCCCAGGTGCCAGGCATAGCCCCCCCGCCCCGGGGGCCAGGCATCCTCCTGGAGCCTGGCATCCCTCCCCGCCTCCACCCACCCCCTGTGGTCCAGGCATCCCCCTCCCCATTCCCTCCCCCTCCTGGGGTCCAGGCATCCCCCTCCCCATTCCTCACCCCCCGGCCCAGGGTCCAGGCATCCCCTTCCCACAACCCACCCTGCCCTACCTGGAGTCCAGGCATCCCCCTTCCCATTCCCCCCATCCTGGGGTCCAGGCATCCCCCTCCCCATTCCCCCCACAGCCCGGGGTCCAGGCATCCCCTTCCCACAACCTCCCCTGCCCTGCCTGGAGTCCAGGCATCCCCCCACAACCTCCCCTGCCAGGGCTCAGGCATCGCCAGGCATCCCTGAGCCAGGCATCCCATCCTTGGAGGATGGATCAGGCAGCTCCTGAATCCAAACTCAAGCCAGAAGCATCATCTGTATCCCTGAATCCACATAAAACCTCCCACTAACGACACACTCAGCATCCCAGATCCTGGTTTCAGTGATCCTCATGGTTCTTCCCTCCCCCTTCTCCAGGTTTGGGATGTATCCACGGAGAACTGTGTCCAGCTGCAGTGGTTTGGGGGCGGTGGTGTCACCTACTTGGCTTGGTCACCCGATGGCAGCAGGGTGCTGGCAGCCACCCCTTCCGCGGTGTTCCGGTGAGCTCCATGGGGTTCTGTGTCCCACCCTGGTGCTGGGGAGGGATAAACGGGGGTGGGAAAAGGGATCTGACCTCTCAGATTCCTCCTGGAGCAGTAGAATTGAGGTGGATCCCCCAAAATTTTGGATCCCTCTGGCTTCATCCTCTCTATTTCCAGAGTGTGGGAGGCTCAGATGTGGACGTGCGAGCGGTGGCCCACCATCAAGGGACGCTGCCAGGTAGGATGGGGGCATCTCCCACCCACCTGGGATGGGCTTCAGGGAGGTTGGATGGGGTTTTTAAGCAGCCCCCAACCCAGCTGCCCCCTCCTGGGTGCTAAGGGTGGCTCTGTGTCCCACAGACAGGGTGCTGGAGCCCTGATGGCAGCCGGTTGCTCTTCACGGTGCTGGGAGAATCCGTCATCTACTCCTTGTCCTTCTCGGAGTACCGGGGTGAGTCTGTGTGACCCCCAAGGGGCCCCTCTGCTTCTGGATGTGGCCAGACAGGCATTTCCCCTTATTAGCTGCATTTTCCTGGGGTCTTTTCCTTACTAGCTCCATTTGGGTCTTTTCCTTACTAGCTCCATTTCCCCAGGGTCTCTTTCCCTATTAGTTCCAATATCCCTGTTTTTTCCCTATTAGCTCAATTCCCCAGGGTTTTTTTCCTCATTAGCTGCATTTTCCTGGCTCTTTCTCATGACTAGCTCCATTTTTCAGGTATTTTTTCCTTATTAGCTGCATTTTTCCAGGTTTTTTCCCCTTGCTGGCTCCATTTCCCTATTTTTTTCCCTTATTATCTCCCTTTCCCTGTGTCTTTTTCCTTATTAGCTGCATTTCCCTGGTTTTTTTTCCTAGTAGTTGTATTTTCCCAGGGTCTTTTCCTTACTAGCTCCATTTCCCCAGGGTCTCTTTCCCTATTAGTTCCAATATCCCTGTTTTTTCCCTATTAGCTCAATTCCCCAGGGCTTTTTTTCCTCATTAGATGCATTTTCCTGGCTCTTTCTCATGACTAGCTCCATTTTTCAGGTATTTTTCCCTTAGTAGCTGCATTTTCCAGGTATTTTTCCCTTATTAGCTCCATTTCCCCAGGTATTTTTCCTTATGAGCTCCACTTCCCAGAGTCTTTTCCCTTATTAGCTTCTTTTCCCTGGGGTCTTTTTCTTATCAGCTCCATTTCCCTGGGCTTCTTTCCTTATTAGCTGCATTCCCCCTGGGGTTTTTTTCTTTTTTTTTCCTTATTAGCTGCATTTTTCCAGGTTTTTTCCCCTTGCTAGCTCCATTTCCCTATTTTTTTTTCCTTATTATCTCCCCTTTCCTGTATCTTTTTCCTTATTATCTCTCTTTTCCTGTGTCTTTTTCCTTATTATCTCCCTTTCCCAGGTATTTTTCCTTATTAGCTGCATTTTCCCAGGTCTTTTTCCTTATTATCTCCCTTTCCCTGTGTCTTTTTCCTTATTATCTCCCTTTCCCAGGTATTTTTCCTTATTAGCTGCATTTCCCTGGGTTTTTTTCCTAGTAGTTGCATTTTCCCAGGGTCTTTTTTCTTACTAGCTCCATTTCCTGGGGTCTTTTTCCTTATTATTTGCATTTCCCTGGGGTCTTCTCCTTATTACCTCCATTTCCTTGGAGTTTTTTTCTCTATTAGCTGCATTTTCCAGGGTTTTTTTTCCCTTACTACCCCATTTTCCCTTTTTTTCCCCCTTATTTAGCTGCATGTCCCATTTTTTCCCCCTATGAGCTGCACTTCCAGCTCCTGGAAGCCAGGACACTGCGCTGTAAGCCACAAACCACCAGAAAATCTTTGCAGCAAAGTCAGGGAGACAAATCCCAGGGGGGAATGTGACCAGGAGCTGAGCACTGACCGTGTTCCTGGGATTGTGGTTCCAGGGGAGATGCAGGGACAAGTGGGAGGCTCCAAAACAGCTTCCATCGTGGCAGATCTGTCTGAGACCACCTTTGAGACGCTCTACGGGGAGGAGAGGTGGGTCTGGCTGCACCCCTTGGTGTAGGAGGTGTTTTGGGGGGGGTGGGGGGTGTGTTTCTCCATCCATCTCAGTGCTCCTTGACTGGGAGTGGGAATTCTCCTGGTTCCAGGATCCGAGGAGATGTTCACTCCATGGTGTGGGATCCCACCGGAGAGAGACTCGCTGTGATCCTCCGAGGTGAGCGCTGCCAGCCTGGAATCCCTCTTCCAGCAGGCAGGAGGGTGAGGGGAAGCACAGTGGGAAGGCAGCACCCACTCTCCACCACCATGCTTCAGAGGGGGACACCTCCCTCAGAGCGGGACACCTCCCACTTGATCCTACCAGGCTTTTTTTGGCATGGAAGCTGCACTAGGATGGAAAATAAACTTCTCTTTGGAGAGACAGGGCCTCCACGTCCCACCTGAAAGGCTGGAGTGTTCCCAGGGGTGTTTCCCAAACCCTTCTTGGCCAAATCCAGCTTTAATTAAGCTTAAGAATACAGAAGGGTCTATTAAAGCCCCATCCTGGGCTCAGTGTGAGGGAATCACAGTCTGCATCCAGCTTGTTCCCACCTCCATGGCCCGTCCCAGTCTTCCCAGCAAATCAAATCAAGCTCAGTGTCCCAAATTTGGCACCCAGGGGCCCTTCTGTGCCCCCACACTGTCCCTGGGGCAAGGCAAAGCCTCACTGCTCCTTCTCTTCCTGCAGGACATCCCGATTCTCCCGGGAGCCAGACGATCATCGCCGTGTTCCGTACGCGGAACAGCCCCGTGTTTGAGCTCCTGCCATGGTGGGTAGAGGCTAATTTGGGGTGAGGATTTAAGGTTTTGGGGTTCCTTTTCTTGGCATCGATCCACTGAAGGTGGTGGCTTCTCCTTCCCCCACAGCGGTTTCGTGCGTGGCGAACGCGAGGCGCAGCCCCAGCTCATCGCCTTCCACCCCTGCTTTAAGAAAGGAGCCCTCCTCACCGTGGTGAGTTGGGGGGGTTCTCCCCCTGAGGGGGGAAGAAGTTGTGGGGAAACCTCCACGGAGCTTCCTCTCATCATCATCATCTTCCTCCTTCCAGTGTTGGTCCACGGGGAAGATCAGCCACGTCCCCTTCTTCTTCGTGAGCGCCCGGGGACCCTGTGCCAGCCCCAGCCGCAGCCCCGTGGCGGTTGTCGCCAACGTGAGGGAACAGCCTCTGTTCTCAGAGCTCTGACAACACCCTCAACGGAGCCTTCATCCCAGAGCCTCCATCCTCTTCCTCCTGGAACATACCATCCAGCTTCAGGTGCCTTTAATACCTCCCCAGGGGGAGCTCCCAGCTGGCTGGATGCGATAAAGCTGGTTCCTTCTCCCCTCACCATCGCTGTGGTTTGGTTTCTTCACCCCAGGGTGGGGTGATAGGGGTTTTTTTGGGGGGTGGGAGGGTCAGTTCTTGAAGCTTCCCAGGTTTTTGGGGGTCCTGGTGCTGCTTTTTTTGGTGGTAAAATAGCTCAGGGGGAACCTGTGGGAGGAAAATTGGTCTTGGTTAAGGGAGCTGGTGTTTAAGGGAGGGGTGGAGGGAGCCCTGTGCAGCCCACAAGGCCTTGGGGGGAGGGTGTTTTGGGGGGTGAAAGAGGTGCTCCCCCAGGGGAAAAGTTGGGGGGTAGAGGGGGTGAAGAACTACCCCCAGGGAGTCAAACCCCCAAATTTGGCAGCCACAGGCAAGGGCTGAATGGGGGGAGGCTCGTGCTGGCCCACGTGAGCCCGGCCGGTGCCACAGCAGGCTTGGGGAGCAGCTGGGACCCCCCCCCCCCAAAAAAAAGAAGGATTAAGGATGAGGCTGGGGGGCAGCACTGGTAAACTCCAGGATTACACACAGTTAATCCATGGGATTATGCTGCACTAAAGCTGGTGGGGCAGAGATGAGGTGGGAGAGCATGGAGGGGGAGAGCATGGAGGAGGGGCCCCCCACCCCCCAAAAACACCCTCATCCTTAGCTCTACCCCCCCAAACCCTCCTGAGGGAACAATGCCACCCCAGGGGGCACAGCTGGGGTTGGTATGAGGGAGAAAGCCAAGGGCTACGCACCCACTCCAGACGCATCTTTGGGTGGGTGGGTGGGTGCTTCACCCCACCCTGGGGGCTCCCCGATTTGCTGCCTCAGAGGATGGTGCTGAGCGTTTCTTCCTCCTCCTCCTCTTCTTCCTCACGGGGGTGGGTGCTGGGCAGGGCAGTGCCTGGAGGTACTGGAGGTGCAGGCGGGTGTCCGCTCGGCTCCTGCGCACGTAGCGGCTCACGTAGAGCAGGAGGGCGCCCAGCCACCCCCCCACGGCCACCAGCACCGTCACCTCCGGCCCCCGCTTTGGGCTGGCCCCCCCAGCGTCTCATTGTGAGGGTGGTGGGGGGCCAGCCCTAAGGGTGACCCCCCAGGGCACAGATGCCCCCGGGGGCAGGGGGGCAGCGCCAGTGCCAGCAGGAGGAGCCAGGCTGCCTGCATCGCCCTGGGGAGGAAGAGGAGGGGGGGTGGGGGGGGCGGGCGGGGCTGGGTCTGTCTGGCCCCCCCATCCTCCGAACTGGGCGGGTTCATGGTGGAGGGGGGAATGGGTGCCCCTCCCAGGCTGCCAGCACAGGGAGGGGGTGTGCCCCTATTTCTCCCCTCCTTGCACCCCAAGGATACCCTAATGCCCCCCCAACCCTGAGCAATGAGTGCACTGGAACAGACTGGTTTTTACTGGTGGGGGGAGGGTGCTGCTGCCAGTGCGGGGAGGGGGTGTTTGCACCCACCTCTGCACCCCTATTTCCCCCTCCCTTGCACCCCAAGGATACCCTAATGCCCCCCCAACCCTGAGCAATGAGTGCACTGGAACAGACTGGTTTTTACTGGTGGGGGAGGGTGCCCCTCCCAGGCTGCCAGCACAGGGAGGGGATGTGCACCCACCTCTGCACCCCTATTTCCCCCTCCTTGCACCCCAAGGACACCCTAATGTAAAGGGGGGACAATTACCCCGAGCAATGAGTGCACTGGAACAGACTGGTTTTTACTGGTGGTGGTAACGGGGCCAGAGAACTGGATCCAAAACGGCTCTGGGTTTGGGCTCTGGGTTTGCACCAGTCCAAAACTGGGACTGGGACCAGTGACACCCCCTTTGGGAGGGAGGGGCTGGCCTCCCCCCCCAGTTCCAGCACAGCGTCCTGTTGCAGTCCCATTACATGTACCGAGCGGGTCCGGGCTCAGCCATTCCCTGACACACCCCCCCCCGCCCCCCTTCCCCAGCGCTGGGGAACGGCTCCTTTTTGGGGTGACTCATGTGGTTTGTGCCCCCTGGGGGTGGCGCTGTGCCAGTGCCTGGCGGGCCATGGCCAGGGCCCCGGCCCGGGTGCGGTTCCCCCCGATGAAGCCGCTGGAGTGGACGAAGACGCAGCCGGGGATCCCCGAGAGCTGGGACAGAGCCGTGTCCCGGAGCCCCCGCCAGGGCTCGGGCAGGGGGAGCCTGGGGGGAGATTGGGGGGAGAGATTGGGGGGGGAGAGATTGGGGGGGGAGATTGGGGGGGGGGAGAGAGGGAGGAAGGGTAAATACCTGGTTTTGGGGAGGGGGGACATAGCGAGGGGAAAGGGGGATGAGGGGAAGGGGAAAGGGGGGACACGTGGGGTGTGGGGAAAGGGGGGGACATGGGGAAGGGGAAGGGGGGGGGACATGGGAAAGGGGGGAAGGGGAAGTGGGAGGACAAGAGGAAGGGGAAGGGGGGGACAAGGCGAAGGGAAAGTGGGGGGACAAGAGGAAGGGGGGGCAAGGGGAACGGGGGGGACATGGGGAAGGGGAAGGGAGGGACAAGGGGAAGGGGGGACACGGCGAAGGGGAAGGGGGGGACATGGGGAAGGGGGTGACAAGGGGAAGGGGGGTGACAAGGGGAAGTGGGGTGACAAGGGGAAGGGGAAGGGGGGACAAGGGGAAGGGACATAGCGTGGGGAAGGGAGACACACGGCGAGGGGAAAGGGGGGACACACGTGGCAAGGGAAAGTGGGGGGACATGGAGAAGGGGAAAGGGGGGACACGGGGGAGGCAGCAAGGGGAAGGGGGGACACAGAGAAGAGGAAGGAGGGGGAACAAGGGGAAAGGGGGTGACAGAGAAGAGGGAGACACAGCGTGGGAAAGGGGGGAGGCAAGGGGAGGGGGGGATATGGGGAAGGGGGGGCACCCAGGGAAGGGGAAAGGGGGGACATGGAGAAGGAGGGAGGCAGAGAGGGGAATAGAGGGGACAGGGAGAGGGGAAAGGGGGGAGGTGGGGAAGGGGGGGTACAGGGAAAGGGGGGCACCCAGGGAAGGGGGGCACCCAGGGAAGGGGAAAGGGGGGACATGGAGAAGGGGGGGCACAGCACCAGCAAAGGGGGAAGGTGGTGAGGGGTAAGTGGGAGGACAGGGGGGAGAGGGAGAGGGAGGGGAAAGGGGGGGACACCACATGGTGAGGGGAGCAGGCAGGCAGGGGGGAGGGGGACAGGCGGGAGGAGGGGAGGGGGGAGGGGGGGGGACGGGGAGGGCGTGGGGAGGGGAGGGGGGAGGGGGGAGGGGGGGGGAGCGGGAGGGGGGGATGGAGGGGAGGGAGGGGGGGACAGGGGGCGTGGGGAGGGGGTCTCACCGGCTCTGGAAGCTGTGTGGCCCTGCTGGGACGCTCTGGACACGCCACTGCCCGCTGGGGTCGGGGAAGATGAGGAGCTGGAGGGGCTGGGGCAGCGCCAGCTCCTGCTCCAGCCCGAAGAGGTGCTCCTTCCAGGGGCACCCCCCTGCTGCAGCTCCAGCACCACCCCGCTCACATCCACCTGGGGGGGGAACGTGCTGGGTCCATGGGGGTCCCGGCCATTCAGCCCCCCCAAACCGTCTGCCTTGCCTCAGTTTCCCTAACTCAACAGATAGGTGCTCTGCTGGGGCCAGTTTTGAGGGGGTATTGGGGTGCAAGGGGAGGTGTGGGGGAGCACACGTGGGGTAGAGGTGGGTGCAGGGGAGGGCACAGCCTTCTGTAGGAGTATTAGGCCAGTTTTGGGGGGATATTGGGGTGCAAGGGGAGGTGGGTTAGAGGTGGGTGCAGGGGGGCACACCCTTCTGTAGGAGTATTAGGCCAGTTTTGGGGGAGTATTGGGGTGCAAGGGGAGGTGTGGGGGAGCACACGTGGGGTAGAGGTGGTGTCCCCAAGAAGGGGGTGTCCCCAAGCTGGGGATGGCCCCAAGAAAGGGGTGATACCGAGTTGGGTGCACCCAAGCTGGGTGTCCCCAAGAAGGGGGTGTCCCCAAGCTGGGTAGCCCCAAGAAGGCCAGTTTTGGGGGGTATTGGGGTGCAAGGGGAGGTGTTGGGGGAGCACATGTGGGGTACAATAATGCAGTCCCAGTTAAGGATCCAGCATTTCAGGGGTGGCTGAGGGGAGCCCTGTGCAGCCCCCAGACCCTGGAGGGGTGTTTTGGGGTGAAAAGGGGTGCTCCCCCAAGGGGATAAGTTGGGGGGGGGGGGTAGAGGGGGTGAAGAACCACCCCCCAGGATATAGAGGGATCTGGGGGGGTAAGGAGCTTTATCCTGAGGGTATCTGCCCTCTCTACACCCCACACCCCTCCCTCCATTTTCCAACCCCCCTCACCCCAAAAGCAGCATGGGGGGTACCTCAAAGCGCCTCCTGATGGCCTCCTCCACCAGCCCCCGCGCAGGCAGCCAGGCCCGGTGGTAGAAGTCCAGCCTGGCCATGAACTCAGCCCCAACCAGCTCCATCGCCCGCTGGAACCCCGCCTGGGGACAAGGGGGGGTCAGGGGGGCCCCCAACGGGAGGATGGCCCCACGCTAAGGGTGGCCCCAAGAAGGGCAGTGACCCCGAGTTGGGTGGCTCTAAGAAGGAGGTGTCCCCAAGCTGGGGGTGTCTCCAAGCTGGGGGTGGCCCTAAGAAGGCAGTGGCCCTAAGAAGGAGGTGACCCTAAGCTGGGTGGCCCCATGCTGGGGTTGTCCCCAAAAAGGGGTGTCCCCAAGCTAGGTAGCCCCAAGAAGGGAGTGACCCCAAGTTGGGTGGCTCTAAGAAGGGGGTGGCCCCATGCTAGGCGTGTTCCCAAGCTGGGTAACCCCAAGAAGGGGGTGTCTCCAAGCTGGGTATCCCCAAGAAGGGGGTGTCCCCAAGCTGGGGGTGGCCCCAAGAAGGCAGTGGCCCTAAGAAGGAGGTGACCCCAAGTTGGGTGGCCCCATGCTGGGGTTGTCCCCAAGAAGGGGATGTCCCCAAGCTGGGTAGCCCTAAGCTGGGGGTGTCCCCAAGCTAGGTAGCCCCAAGAAGGGAGTGACCCCAAGTTGGGTGGCTCTAAAAGGGGGTGGCCCCATGCTGGGTGTGTTCCCAAGCTGGGGGTGTCCCCAAGCTGGGTGTCCCCAAGAAGGGAGTGACCCCAAGTTGGGTGGCTCTAAGAAGGAGGTGACCCCAAGTTGGGTGGCCCCATGCTGGGGTTGTCCCCAAGAAGGAGGTGACCCCAAGTTGGGTGGCCCCATGCTGGGCTTGTCCCCAAGCTAGGTAGCCCCAAGAAGGGAGTGACCCCAAGTTGGGTGGCTCTAAAAGGGGGTGGCCCCATGCTGGGTGTGTTCCCAAGCTGGGGGTGTCCCCAAGCTGGGTGTCCCCAAGAAGGGAGTGACCCCAAGTTGGGTGGCTCTAAGAAGGAGGTGACCCCAAGTTGGGTGGCCCCATGCTGGGGTTGTCCCCAAGAAGGGGGTTTCCCCAAGCTGGGGGTGTCCCCAAGCTGGGTAGCCCCAAGAAGGGGGTTCCCCCAAGCTGGGTAGCCCTAAGCTGGGGCTATCCCCAAGAAGGCAGTGGCCCTAAGAAGGAGGTGACCCCAAGTTGGGTGGCCCCATGCTGGGGGTGTCCCCAAGAAGGGGGTGTCCCCAAGCTGGGTAGCCCTAAGCTGGGGGTGTCCCCAAGCTGGGTGTCCCCAAGAAGGGAGTGACCCCAAGCTGGGGATGGCCCCAAGAAGGCAGTGGCCCTAAGCTGGGGGTGTCCCCAAGCTGGGTGTCCCCAAGAAAGGGATGATACCAAGTTCGGTGAACCCAAGCTGGGTGTCCCCAAGAAGGGGGTGTCCCCAAGAAGGGGGTGTCCCCAAGCTGGGTAGCCCTAAGCTGGGGGTGTCCCCAAGAAAAGGGTGATACCAAGTTGGGTGAACCCAAGCTGGGTGTCCCCAAGAAGAGGGTGACCCCAAGCTGTCCCCCATCCCCACCTCGGTGTCCTGGTCGGGGTCGTTCCAGCGGGGGTTGAGGTGCCCCACGCGGGCGCTGAGGGTGGTGGTGAGGGCGTAGCGGGGCTCCCCCTCCGCCTGCGCGATCCCGTTGTCGATGGCGTCGATCTCCTGCACGAAGTTCTCATACAGCTGGGGGTGGAGCAGGGAACACCCCAGGGGGAGGGTGTCAGCCCAGCTGGGACCCCAAATACCAACAGGTCGTCCCCCCCATCTTTTATGGGGTGACCCCCCCAACCTGGTAGCCCTGGTACCTTATCGTAGAGCGCCGTGACGACGGGCCCGTCCTCTGGCTGCCCCAGGAGCCCAGCCAGGATTTGGGAGCCAAAGTGACAATAAACCAACCCAGCGCTGCTCAGCTTGATGGTCCAGGGCTTGTCCGGCCTGAGGCTCTGCATGGATTGTGTGAAGGACCTGGGGGGGTGGCAGGGTGAGCCCTGAGGGACCCCGATGTCCAGGGGAGCCTGGTGTGACTTGGGGGAGGGGTGTGTGTATGGGAGGGGAACCTCACCTCTGTGTGAAGGACCTGTTGGGTGAACCCTGAGGGACCCCAGTGTCTGGGGGAGCCCAGTGTGATGGAAGGGGATGTGTGTATGGGAGGGGAACCTCACCTCTGTGTGAAGGACCTGCGGGGTGAGCCCTGAGGGACCCTGATGTCCATTTGGGGGAGCCCCGTGTGATGGGAGGGGAACCTCACCTCTGTGTGACAGACCTGGAGATAAGCCCTGAGGGACCCTGGTGTTTGGGGGAGCCCAGTGTGGTGGGAGGGGAACCTCACCTCTGTGTGAAGGACCTGTGGGGTGAGCCCTGAGGGACCCCAGTGTCTGGGGGAGCCCAGTGTGATGGGAGGGGATGTGTGTATGGGAGGGGAACCTCACCTCTGTGTGAAGGACCTGCAGGGAGAGCCCTGAGGGACCCTGGTGTTTGGGGGAGCCCAGTGGGATGGGAGGGGAACCTCACCTCTGTGTGAAGGACCTGTGGGGTGAGCCCTGAGGGACCCTGGTGTTTGGGGGAGCCCAGTGGGATGGGAGGGGAACCTCACCTCTGTGTGAAGGACCTGTGGGGTGAGCCCTGAGGGACCCTGGTGTTTGGGGGAGCCTGGTGTGACTTGGAGGAGGGGTGTGTGTATGGGAGGGGAACCTCACCTCTGTGTGACAGACCTGGAGATAAGCCCTGAGGGACCCCAGTGTCTGGGGGAGCCCAGTGTGGTGGGAGGGGAACCTCACCTCTGCATGACAGGCCTGTGGGATAAGCTCTGAGGGACCCCAGTGTTTGGGGGAGCCCAGTGTGATGGGAGGGGATGTGTGTATGGGAGGGGAACCTCACCTCTGTGTGAAGGACCTGGGGGGTGAGCCCTGAGGGACCCTGGTGTTTGGGGGAGCCCAGTGGGATGGGAGGGGAACCTCACCTCTGTGTGAAGGACCTGTGGGGTGAACCCTGAGGGACCCCGGTGTTTGGGGGAGCCCCGTGTGATGGGAGGGGAACCTCACCTCTGTGTGAAGGACCTGTTGGGTGAACCCTGAGGGACCCCGGTGTTTGGGGGAGCCCCGTGTGATGGGAGGGGAACCTCACCTCTGTGTGAAGGACCTGTTGGGTGAACCCTGAGGGACCCCGGTGTTTGGGGGAGCCCCGTGTGATGGGAGGGGAACCTCACCTCTGTGTGACAGGCCTGTGGGATAAGCCCTGAGGGACCCCAGTGTCTGGGGGAGCCCGGTGGGTGGAGGGAAGGGGTCGTGGGGGCACACCTCACCTCTGGTGATGGTCATAGCGGTGTCTCTCGGGGTCGTACTCGCCCCCCACGTCCACCACCACGTCGCACTGGGCCAGGCGCTGGGGATCCCGGGTGCGAACGACCTCCGCGTCCTGCCGGGGGAGCGGGGGGGGGGTGTGAGGCTGCAGAGCAGGGGGTGGACCCTGGGCAGCCCCCGAGAGCCGCCCCCCAGGAACGGGGGAGCCCGAGGGGGCCTAACGGGGCGGGAAGGGCCTGGACGGGGGCACCGGGTGACGGGGGGGCTGGGCCCGGCCGTGCGGGGCCCGGGGCCGTACCCGGTAGCGGGGCAGGAGGCGGAGCAGGTAGCACGCCAACACCTCGTCGCAGTGGAAGGTGCCGTCGTGGGTGCCGATGCGAGGGGGGGCTCGGGGTGAGGCCGCTTGGGCCCGGCCCCGCTCCCAGGGCTACCGGCGGCGGCGGCGGCGGCAGCCATGAGGCGGAGGGGGCGGCCGGCGCCTCGCATGGCACTGCGCATGCGCGGCCCGACCCGCCGCGGCACTGCGCATGCGCCGCAACGCCTCCGCCCGCCGCCCCCTCTCTGCGAGGTGTGCGTAGAACGTCTCTCTCCTCCCCGCCCCCCGCACGTGGCGCCAACCCCGCCCGGGCCCTCCCCGCCGCTCTGCGCATGCGCCAGCACCGCCCAGCCGCCGCCCGCCAATTCTTGAGCACGCGTCAGCCGCACCCAGCTCCCACGCCTCCACCCCGCGCCTCGCCCAGCCCAGTCACCGCCCCCTCCACACCGCGCATGCGCCGGTTCACCCCGCCCGCGCTTGGCGCTTACGCGCCAGCCCCCTCCCGCCCAGCACACACCTCGGCGTGACTGCGCATGCGCCAGCCTGCACCGCCCGGCAGGGAGTGCGCACGCGCTGGGGTTCAGGGGCGGGGCAGAGGCGGGGCGTGGGCGGGGCTACCCGGGAGAAGCGGGACACGGGGGTACGGGGGGAGCAGAGGGACATAGAGAGACAGGGACACGGGGGACAGAGGGATACGGGGGACAGAGGGACACGGGGGGACACAGGGACACGGGGGACAGAGGGACACGGGGGACAGAGGGACAGGGGGGACACAGGGACATGGTGGGACACAGGGACATGGGGGGACAGAGGGACATGGGGGGACAGAGGGACATGGGGGGACAGAGGGACACGGGGGACAGAGGGACATGGGGGACACAGGGACATGGGAGACAGAGGGACATGGGGGGACACAGGGACACACAGACATGGGGACACACGGATGCAGGAACATGGGGGCGACACAGGGACATGGGGACACACAGACACGGGGACAGATGGACACGGGGACATGGGCACTGCCCCCAGCCCCCCAGGACAGACAGCCACAGCCCTGCCCAGCCCCCATGGGGACAGACAGACGGACGGACACGCCAGCCCAGGCACGAGTTTATTTCCCAGGAGCTGGGCCCCTTCCCACACACTGCGTGGCCCTGGGGGGGGAGGGGGGGCCAGGACACCCCACACCCCCCTCCCCCAACCCTCTCTCTGCCTCCCCCCAGGGGGGAAGCAGCCTCCGGTACCCCCGGGACACCTCAGGGCCCCCCGGTGGGTAACGTCACGGGCTGCAGGCAAGGTTTGGGGGGGCACACAACCCCTAGACAGCCCTGCTCCCCCCAAGCTGGGCAGTAGTGTTGGGGGGGGGGGGTGTCTTCCCCCAAATTCCCCCTCTCAGGGCTCCAGCATCGTCCCTTCCAAGTGGTTTTTAGCCTGATGCTGCCCATGGAATGTTGGGGGGGACACACACTTGGGGGGGGGGGGTACCCATCATTTGGCACCTCCCTTTCTGAAGGTGGGGGGCTCAGCAACACCTTGAGTCCATCTCCCCATGGAAAAACATCCTGGTGGCTTCTCCTTCCAAACAGTGGGATGATTTTTGGGGGATGGGTTGGGGAGGGGGGGTGTCAAGAAGGAAAAGACCTCAGAACACCCAGGAAGGGATAAGTCAGCTCTTGGAAGGGGAAAAGCTGCTGATGGAATTGGGGTGGGGGGGAGAATCCATATGGATTTGGATCCATCTGATGAGTCAGCTCTTGGAGGGGACAAGCTGCTGATGGAATTGGAGTGGAGGGGAGAATCCATATGGATTTGGATCCATCTGATAAGTCAGCTCTTGGGGAAAAGCTGCTGATGGAATTGGGGTGGGGGGACAATCCATATGGATTTGGATCCATCCCTGCTCCGTTGAGCTCATGGAACCTCCGAGGAGATGGAGCAGGACCCGTAGTGTGAAACCAAACTGTCCCTATCCCAAATTCCTGCCTGGAATCACGTCCCTCGGAGGAACCAAGCTGGATTTGAAGCCCTTTCTCAACCATGGGGAGGGGGTTGTGTGTGGAAAATCCCATGGGATAAGAGTCAGGAGATCTCATTGCCGAAGACCTCGAGGACGAGCGGCGTGAGCTGCATGCTGTGCTCGGGCTGGAAGGAGAGGCAGCGGTACTGCTTGGAGTGCTCCTCGTTCAGGCTCCGGAGGTCGGCCAGTTTTTGGATCATCTTGGCGTAGAGGAGGCGGCTGCCAGGAGGGGGTGTCGGCAGCGGATGTAGGTCTGGAGGATGTCGGAGAGGCGATCCTGGAGGGACTCCACCAGAGAGGTGTCCTGCACACCCGGGCGATCTAGGGAGCGTCACCAAAGCCAAGGTGATTCCTTCTTCCCAGACTCCCATGATGGAGAGGGAGGGAAGACTGATGGGGAGGGGTTTGGGGTGGGATTGGGGTTGGGGAGGTTGGGGGATTCCCATCCTAGGATGTCTAGGAAGCATCACCAAAGCCAAGGTGATTCCTTGTTCCCAGACTCCTGTGATGGAGAGGGAGGGAAGGGTGATGGGAGGGGATCTGGGCTGGTGAGGCTGGGGGATTCCCATCCCAGACATTCTAGGATGTCTAGGAAACATCACCAAGCCCAGGTGATTCCTTCTTCCCAGACTCCCATGATGGAGAGGGAGGGAAAGGTAATGGGAGGGTCTGGGGTGGGATGCGGGTTGATAAGGTTGGGAGATTCCCATCCTAGAATGTCTAGGAAGCATCACCAAAGCCAAGGTGATTCCTTCTTCCCAGACTCCCATGATGGAGAGGAGGGAAGGGTGATGGGAGGATCTGGGTTGGTAAGGTTGGGGATTCCCATCCTAGACATCCTAGGAAACATCACCAAAGCCAAGGTGATTCCTTCTTCCCAGACTCCCATGATGATGAGGAAGGGAAGAGTGATGGGGAGGGGGTTTGGGGTGGGATTGGGGTTGGGGAGGTTGGGGGATTCCCATCCTAGGGTGTCTAGGAAATCCTGGATGTCTAGGAAGCATCACCAAAGCCAAGGTGAGTCCCTCTTCCCAGACTCCCATGATGGAGAAGGAGGGAAGGGTGATGGGAGGGGATCTGGGCTGGCGAGGTTGGGGGATTCCCATCCTAGGAAGTCTAGGAAGCATCACCTAAGCCAAGGTGATTGCCTCTTCCCAGACTTTTCCCAAACTCCCACAGTGGAGAGGCAGGGAAGGATGATGGGGAGGGGTTTGGGGTGGGATTTGGGTTGGTAAGGTTGGGGGATTCCCATCCTAGGAAACATCACCAAAGCCAAGGTGATTCCCTCTTCCCAAACTTTTCCCAAACTCCCATGATGGAAAGGCAGGGAAGGGTGATGGGAAGGTGGGATTTGGGTTGGTGAGGATGGGGGATGCCCATCCTCCTACCTGGGGAAAGGATGCAGATGGCCATGAGGAGCACGTGTTCTTCTTCATGAAGGTTCAGCTTCTTCAAGCCAACCTGGAATTTCACGAGTGGCTCCAGCAGGTCCATGCTGTGGCCAGCTGGGGAAGAGAAAGGACTTGCTTAGCACCACAACAACATCTCCCACCGCTCTGGGATAAGCCTGGAGCTCGGCAGCTCCTCTCCCAGCCCCAGCAGAGAGCCAGGAGAGCAGAAGACAACTTTGGATATCCCCCAAACCCTGTTGGTTTTCCTAAAGCAGGAGACAACAGAGGAGATTTTGGTTTCAGATCCATAAGGACAACGAACCTACAAGTGTTTTGTCTCCTTATCATCATTCCCACCCAAAACCAGGTCCTATCATGAGCATCTCCAGCCTGGTGACTGGTCCCAACACGCCCTACCTGCGTCCCCAGGGAGATCTCTACCCTTGCACCCAACATCCCTGCACCCCAGCGCTCCTCCAGGATTCCTTCAGGTGGAGGAGAAGGTCTGGGAGAGCCTTTACCTTGGGTGACATCGCTGACCCGGTACTTGAAGTCGTTGCTGCCGCAGGTCCAGGTCATGTCCTCCAGGGTGAAGGACTGGTTGGAGCGCAGCATGATCACCTCGATGGCGCTGGACTTCAGCAGGGCGATCTGGTCCTCTGCTGCCAGGTCCCTGGGTGGGAGGAAGAGGGGGACGTGAGACCCCACTCCTACATGATTAAGGTCCTACCTAATGGTGTTTCTATGTAATTAAGAGCCAGTGTAATTAAGTTTCTACGTAATTAAGTTTCTACATAATTAAGCAGTGGGTATTTCTGCAGCTGCGTTTAGTGGGTGGCACCAAGCAGCACCCCAAGTGTCACCCTGGAGTTAAACAGGACCTGAGGTCCTTCAAGAAGCAGGATGGGGACCGCTGAGGTGGCCTGGAGCATCTTAGGAGCTCAGGATTGATGGATTCCAGGGGGAAATCGGGTTAAAGGTGAAGAGGAGCAACCCCAAGGAGGAGGAGAGATGGAGAAGGTGAAGGTAGGAACAGAGCTGGGAAGGGAAGAGCTGGAGAAGATGTGTGAGGTGGGATGGGATTCCCACAGGGAAACCACCAGGAGAATGGGATCTGGGAGCAAAGGTCTCACCTGAACCCTGGGATCATCTTGGCGAAGCCGATCACCTTCTGTATGCTGTAGCTGACCAGGTCAGCCAGGTGTGGGAGCATGGAGAGGTGGGACAGGTCGATGTTCATGGAGGAGCTCTCGTCGTTCTCCTCAGACAGGACCAGGTTGGAAAACATCGGGGGCTCCAAAGGCTCTGGAGAGATGGAGAAGGTCAGGGGGGTCCTGAGGGGTGGATGAGGGGGGAGAAGGTCGGAGGGGGACTCAGGTGTAGGGGCGAACGAGGGGAATGGACACAGGAGAAACCCGCTGGGATCACCGACACCCCTCAACATCCTTGGAGGGCTCAGAGGTGTGGGGGTCCATGGCACCCAGGGAGGTACAACAAGGCTTGGAGTGGCTGGATTTGGGGGAAGCTGCTGAACTCCCACCCCTGTCCCCCATGGAGAGGTGAGCACAGGTACCTGGGAACGTGCCGAAGGCATCGGAGCCGAAGAGGTCGGTGGAATCCTCCGAGGACAAGTCCTGGGTGAGGAGGGAGGAGGACCTCGCAGCCCCCCGGCTGCCGGCGCTGCTCCTCACGGGGGGCTGGAAGAGAGGGTGGGTGGTGAGGAACATCCCCAACGGCAGCGAGGGGTTTGGAGTCGGGGTTGTGGGATGAAACAGGCTCAGAACATCCAGGCAGGAGCCACTGGGACCTTCGGGTGGGAATCGGGGCCGGTGTGACCCGCACGTACCCGGAATTTGGTGAAGTCGGCGTAGGTGGGGTCGTAGGTTTTGTGATGGGCCTCAAGAAGGGTGTCAATGACCTTCTGCTGCTCCTCAGAGAGCTTGGGCTTGAGGCTCTCCTTGAGGGCTTCCTCCTCCTTGCGCTTGAGGATCATCTCACGCTTCCTCTGCACCTCCTCGTCCGTCAGGATGACTGCGGGGACAAGGGGCAGTGTCACCAACGGGGACTGAAGCAAACCCAGCACCGTGAGGAGAAGGGATACGGAGTCCATGGGTGGACAGCCAACGAGGAACTGGCTGGATGGTGGCATCCAGAGGGCTCTGTGTCCGGAGAGGGGTGACAAGGGGTGTCCCTCAGGGACCTGTACCGGGATCAGTGGTGTCCAACATCTTCATCAACCCCACAGACAAGTGGGATCGAGCACACCCTCAGCAAGGGTGTGGGTGACACCAAGATGAGTGGTGGGGCAACATGCCAGAGGGCTGAGGTGACATCCAGAGTGATGGGATGTCACCCAGAGGGATGGGATGTCACCCAGAGGGATGGGATGTCATCCAGAGGGATGGGATGTCATCCAGAGGGTCAGGATGTCATCCTGAGGGTCGGGATGTCATCCAGAGGGTCATGAGGGATCGGGATGCCATACAGAGGGATGGGATGTCACCCAGAGGGATGGGATATCATCCAGAGGGACCTGGACCAGCTGGAGGGACAGGCCCATGCAGACCTCAGGAAGTTCAACAAGGACAAGTGCAAGGTCCTGCCCTTGGGTTGGGACAATCCTGGCTGGGGGGTGATGTGGTGGAGAGCATCCCTGAGGGAAAGGACTTGGGGTCTTGATGGGAATGAGCCAACAACGGGCACTGGCAGCCCAGAAGGTCAGTGGCAGCTTGGGCTGCACCCCAAGGAGTGTGGGCAGCAGATGGAGGGAGGGGATTGTCCCCCTTTGCTTGTGGTTCAGCCTGGAGAAGAGAAGCCTCTGGGGGACCTCTGGGGGACCTCCAAACCCTGAGGGACCTACAGGAAAGCTGGGAAGGGCTGGTTGTCCAGGCAGGGAGCAATGGGATGAGGGGTGATGGGTTAAACTGGAACAGGACAGGGTTAGATGAGACCTGAGGAAGAAGCTCTTCCCTCTGAGGGTGGTGAGACCCTGGCCCAGGGTGCCCAGAGAGGTGGTGGAGGTCCCATCCCTGGAGACATCCAAGGTCAGGCTGGCTGAAGCTCTGAGCTCCAGTCACAGGTTGGGTGAGGTGGCCTTGGAAGGAGTTCTTCCTCCTGAATTAGGGGAAGGAGCATCCAGAGGCCACCTGAGCTCCAAAGAGCTTAAAGACCCGAACAACCCCACAGGGTTCAAAGAGGAGAGAAGCAACGTGGAGCCACAAGGACTTCTTGGGGGTGGGAACCCCCATCCCCATTCCCCAACCAAATCAAGACCAAAGAGCTTATTAAGAGGCCCCCACCAGCAGGTCCTAAAAATAGCAGAGCTCATTCCTGAAGATGTGAGCAGCCCTTTAACCAGTCATTAACTAAACCCACCCAGACAACGACCTCCCAGCTCGTTATCTGATGACAGGGGCAGCTTTCTGCCTGCCTTGGGGTCACCAAGAGACTTGATGTCCCCGTGAGTCGAGGTGGAATTTGAGAGGAGAGGTTGGTAGGAGCCAAGGTCATGGGGCTGGAGGCCCCAGGAGGCCCCGTTCTGTCCTCACCACCTTTAGCCAAGGGCAATTTTCCAAGGAGTGTTTGAATTTGCACAATCTCTGAGGGGGTTGAAGAGCTTGGAGGTGGAGGAATTGGTCCCATGATCTGGTTTGTTATGGATCCCAACTCAGGGAGGAAGAATTAAGAGTTGATCACCTGGTGATGGACCAGGGTGCGGCGTGGAAGGAGGGGAGATGTTGGGAGATGGGGCAGCATCGGTGGGGAAAGAGCCACATGGGGCTGGGGATGAGGTTGGGGCAATGATCTGAGCGCTTGGGCTGGGGCCATGGGGTTCCAAGTCTTTGCTGGTGTGGTGTATCCCAGGATTTGGGGCTTCCCAAGGGATTCCCAAGGGTCTACATGGAGGAAACCTCAGAGAAAGTGAACTGGTGGGAAATGAGGAAGGAGCCACAGAGAGGGAAGGAAAGGAGGAGGAGAAGGACCGTAGAATCATAGACTGGTCTGGGTTGGAAGGGACCCCAAGGGTCACAGAGCTCCAACCCCCTGCCACAGGCAGGGACACCAACCTCCAGGCCTGGAGCTACACAAGGTTGCCCAGGGCCCCAGCCAACCTGGCCTTGGACACCCCCAGGGACAGGGCAAGCCCCACAGCGATGCTCACGCAGATCCCAGAGGGATGGAAACACCATGGAGGGTGTTTCCCACACGTGTCTCCAGCCCATGGGGAGCTGGGACCCTCCCAGCATGTTCCAGGACGGCCACAGCTCTTCCCTCCCTCTCATGCTCAGCTCCCAGAACCTGGAATTGCCCAATGCTGCTGTGCAGCATCTCCCAGAGCCAGGGAATGACATGCTCCATGCTTGGAGCAGAAGGGACTTTTCTGTTGTTGTCTACTCCAGGAAGAGGAGAAGAGCTGGAAGCAGCATCTCCCTGCTCACCCTCATCCCATGGTCCTGGCTGTAACTGCTGCCAGGGTCTCCCCCCACCCCAATTTGGGGAATTCCCCCTCTCCATACCATCTCCTCCCAGTTTTTGCTCCTTTCCCTGACCCTGAGATGCTGAGTGGTTGGTTTTGTGGGGTTCCTCCTGCTTCACCCCCAGCCTTTGGGCTGAGATCCCAGTGAGGATGCTGATGGTCTCCACTCCAGCCCAATCCCAGTAAGGAAAAGGGGAGAGAAGAGGCATGGAGCTGCTGATGGAGAGCTACAGACCTCGTGTGGAAGCAGGGAGGGGGATTAGCTTCAAACACCTCCATGGATACCCAAGGACCTGGCTGCAGAGGGACAAACCACCCCTGGCCACAGCTGGGGACCTTCCAGAGGGGAATTCCCTAATTGCCAGCTGATTAGCACCCCAAGGAGCACAGATAATTAATTCCCCAGCAGCAAATAAGGGAATAAAATCAACGCTGGGAGTGTCCTGCAGCCTTGGGGGGCCCTTCAGCCCCTCAGTTAGGTGATGAGGCATCACGGGGCTGGAGATGTTCCCTCCTTGGATCCCCCTGTGAAGGGCAACCAGATAGAGGAGCAAACCAGAAGGTTCCAAGAGGGATTTCAGCTCTGCCCATCTCCCAGCCCACCCCCTGTGCTCTGCTCAACCCTGAGCAGATAAGAGGGGTGGAAAGCCACAAATATTTGCTAACGTCGGCTGCGGGCAGCTCGGGGTGAGGCCAGGCCTTGTGGTGGGGCCATAAATCCTCCTCCAGACAGAACCTCAGCTGAACCTCCAGCTTCCAACCTCCTGTCCAGTCCATCTCCTCAGAGGAGGGTGGCTGTCCCTATGTTGGCCCCCAGCTCCTCCCCTGGGGGAGGGTTGGTGGCTCAAAGCCCATCACCGCAGCTTCTGGTCTGCAGTTACAGCTCAACCCAAACAGGAAGGGACCCCTCAGGCTGCGGTTTGGGTTGGAGGGGACATCTAAAAATCATCCCATCGGGGTGGAGAAGGGTCTGCTGGCCCCACACCCCAAATTAACACAGGCACAAGGTGTGCCAGAGTCCACCCTCTTCCTCCTCCTCCTTCTCTTCCTCCTCTTCCTCCTCTCTTTCCTCTTCCTCCTCTTCTATTTCCTCTTCCTCCTCTTCTCTTTCCTCTTTCTCCTCTTCCTCCTCTTCTCTTTCCTCTTTCTCCTCTTCTCTACCCTCTTCCTCCTCTTCTCTACCCTCTTCCTCCTCTTCCTCCTCTTCTCTAGCCTCTTCCTCCTCTTCTCTACCCTCTTCTCTTTCCCCTTCCTCTTCTCTATCCTCTTCCTCCCCCTCCTCTTCCTCTTCCTCCCCATCTCCCACTCTCATTTCCACTCCAAATCCCATCCCATCAGGGATCAAACCAGCCCAGCTTTGCCTGTGACGACCCCAACACCACCTTTGGGGGGGGACACAACCCCCCCCCCCAAAATCTTCAGGAGCCCCAATCTGACCTAAAAATACCAGCAGGGCGCCCGTTCCCCTTCACCTACCAGCAGCAAAGTCCACAGAAAGGCTATTTTTAGTCTCCTGGGGTTTGGTTTTGTTGAGCCAGGAACAGCTCGTTAACGGGCTCGCTTATTAATTAACTCCCAGAGAGCAGGGACGCCCCTGGGACCTTCGGGATAACATTTGAGGTGGTGTTTTTTCATGGAAATTTCATTCCTCCCCCCCAATTTTTTGGAGCTCTTGGTGTTTTGGTGGTGACACTGGGTGCTCTTCACTCCTGTTTGCCCCAGTTTCCAGCCCCATCACCCGGAGTGATGCCTCGCTCACGGTGTCTCCTAGCAACAGGTGATGATGGGGGGTTGGTTCCAGCCTTCTCCTGGTGTCCATAGGAGGAACCACATGAAATTAGGGTTGTTTTTTTTTAATATTTAAAAGCCTCTTATCTCTAAATATAGTTGAAGAAAATCAATATTTGGAGGAGGTTGGTGTGTTTGGATTGGGTTAAAAGCTGCTTTCATTGGCTCTGATGTTTACTTAAGTCAGCACTCTGCACGCAGACAGACAGACAGACACTTGTGGTGGGAATAAGAACTCATAAACCTCCCCCAAAAAATCCCAAATCCATGAGGAAAAAGGCAATCCACCTCCACACTAATGGGAATGGCAAGGAAGCTCCTTCTGTTTTCCATCAGGAGCACGCAAAGACGCGTTGGAGAGGGCGATGACTTTGCCCAAGGAGGACAGGAGTTAATTAGAAAACACCCCGGATGCTCTTGATGGGCTGATGTTCTCCCCCTCTGAGAGCCAGGGAGGGAGATTTGGCTCTGATCAAAGCAGCTCCCCAGGTTGGGAATCACCAGAGGAACGGCCTCAAATCATTAAACGAGCTCCACAATGATTAGCCACCACATCCCCCTGCCCTTTGCATCCTCCCCGGCTCGGAAACAGGATCACAAGGTTGGAAAAGACCTTTAAGATCATCAAGTCCAACTGTTCCTGTCCTATGGTAACCCAGATCCCTGAGCACCTCATCTGCCCGTCTGTTAAACACACCCAGGGGTGGGGACTCAACCCACTCCCTGAGCAGGAGGCCCCTCTCCCAAGCCCTGATCCTGTTCCAGGCCCCTGTGCCAGGCCCTGACCCTGCTCCAGGCCCCTGTCCCAGGCCCTGACCCTGTTCCAGGCCCATTCCAGGCCCTGACCCTGCTCCAGGCCCCTGTTCCACATCCCCATAACTCCTTCAGGGAAGAACTTCTCCCTCCCATCTGCTCTGACCCTGCCCTGGTGCAGCTTGAGCCCATTGCCCCTTGCCCTATCTCCCACCAGATGCACCCCACAAGATGTGGGACCGTCCCCCACAAGATGATCCCCTCCCCCATGGGATGCACATGGCTGTCTCCCATGGGATCCAGGACCACCCCCTCAGGATACAGGAGATGATCCCATCCTCCTCAGGATGTGGGGGACCATTATGCCCCATGGGATGTAGGACCATCCCCCATGGGATACAGGGGATCACCCCCTACAAGATGATCCCATCCCCCATGGGATGCACAGGACTGTCTCCCATGGGATCCAGGACCATCCCCCTCAGGATCCAGGACCTTCCCCCACAGGCTGTGAGGCTGTCCCCCACGAGATGATCCCATCCCCCTCAGGATGTTGGGGACCATATCCCATGGGATGCAGGGGGCCACCCCCTAAAAGATGATCCTGCCTCCCATGGGATGCAGGGCCTCATCCCCTATGGGATGCAGGACTTTCCCCCACGGGATGCAGGCCCATCACTCACAGGGTGCAGGACCATCCCCACGAGATGCCTCCATCCCCCACGGGATGCAGGACCACCCCCTCCCAGGGGATGTTCCCATCCCATTTGGGATGCAGCCCACTCAGGATGTGCACCCACGTACTCACACTCCTTCATCATGCCGATGTCCACGCAGCGCTTCAGCCGGCACGCCTGGCAGTGCCGCCGGTTGTCCTTGGTGATCTTGCAGTCGCCGTTGAAGGGGCACGTGAACATGGCTTTCCTCTTCATGCTTCTCCTGGGGAAAGGAGAAGGATCAACCCCTCCTTGAGTTAAAACCCCACATTCTGTTGGCTCAGAGGATGCTCTGAACCCTGGGAAGAGATGGAAGCATCAACCCTGCTCTCTGGGAAGGAAAGCGGTGAAGAAGGATTGCTATGGGGACGCTGGGAACATCTCTGGCCTGATCCTGTTCAGCTCAGCCTGTTGCTCCAAGCTGGGTTTCATCTTGGAGGTTCAGGAGAATCATAGGATCATAGAGTGGTCTGGGTTGGAAGGGACCCCAAGGATCATAGAATCATAGACTGGTCTGGGTTGGAAGGGACCCCAAGGATCATAGAATCATAGACTGGTCTGGGTTGGAAGGGACCCCAAGGATCATAGAATCATAGACTGGTCTGGGTTGAAGGGAGGGGAGATGTTGGGAGATGGGGCAGCATCGGTGGGGAAAGAGCCACATGGGGCTGGGGATGAGGTTGGGGCAATGATCTGAGCGCTTGGGCTGGGGCCATGGGGTTCCAAGTCTTTGCTGGTGTGGTGTATCCCAGGATTTGGGGCTTCCCAAGGGATTCCCAAGGGATTCCCAAGGGTCTACATGGAGGAAACCTCAGAGAAAGTGAACTGGTGGGAAACGAGGAAGGAGCCACAGAGAGGGAAGGAAAGGAGGAGGAGGACCATAGAATCATAGACTGGTCTGGGTTGGAAGGGACCCCAAGGGTCCCAGAGCTCCAACCCCCTGCCACAGGCAGGGACACCAACCTCCAGGCCTGGAGCTACACAAGGTTGCACAAGTAGAGAAGGAAATAAACTCTCCACACAGACACAGCAGGGCTGGGGAGGGGGGCTTAAACCCCCCTAAAACCAACCAGCAGGAAAACCAACCAGAGCTGGGATCAACAGTGTGGACATTAAACATTTACCAACCTTTAAAGCCTGGTTCTGCTGGAATAACCAGCCAGAGCACATGTTTGGAGAGAAAACTTGAGCTGTAGGAGCTGAGAAAGGCCACTTAACTTAATAACCCCCTTTTGCACCAAACCCAGCGCCGTGCGCCACGCTAACCCGCCGCCGCGGTCAGGACTGTACGTTCTCCAAGTACAAAAGGTCAAAGGGAGAACTCTTGGGGCCCCCCTCCCCCCAAAAAAAATAGAGAGAGAGAGAGAATAGAGAAAAAAACCCCAAGGATAAAGATGGTTGTTGTGGAGCAGCATCCTGCTAATGACACGTTATGGGCATCCTGAGCACGTTGAGGGCAGTTTTGGGGATGAGGAGGGGTTTTTTGGGGATGAGGAGGGGTTTTTGTGGGGAGGGGAGGGCTGGGAATGGCACTGGGAGAGCTGCTGTTGTGAGTTTGGGAGCATTTTGCAGGGTGATGCTTGGTTAAGGCTGAATCCAATCAAATCATCCCCAAAAGACCTGGATCTCCTGCTGGAAAGAGATTTTTTCCAGGGATAAATCTCCCCCCCCCCTCCGGCTTGGGATGCTGCAGACAAACAACGTGGGGATGTACCCATGGGGACAGGAACGCTGCCAAACCTGTGCTTATAGGGTAGAAATAGAAATAGATGGCCCTGAGGGTGCAATTAGAGGATATTTTAGAAAGGGAGAGGTAAACAAAGAGGCTTCACTCTCCCTTTCACCCTGCAGACCAGGAGAATTAACAGCAGAGTGCTGTGTGACAGAGAAATTCCCATTTCACCCAGCAGCCAGCTCTTAATTATCCCTTTTCTCTGTGTTTTCCCCATCCAGCAAGACCTTTGCTCTCCCAGGAATGGGAAGAAAAGTCCTTCAGGGTTGTTGGTGTAAGGGGGAATGAAATAAAATCATCAGGATTTGGAAGCAAGTAACTCAAAATTCAAAGTTTCTGTGAGTGACTCAGGGGTTTTGAGGGTCTGGGGTGGGTGGGTGGCTGGGAGAGACACCATGTCCCGTGCAGGAAGGGGGTTTGGTGTGGAAATGAAAGAATATAATCAGGATTTGGAAGGAAAGAATTCAAAATTCAAGGTTTGGATGGGTGAATCTGGGGGTTTTGAGGGTCTGGGATGGGTGGGTGGCTGGGAGAGACATGGTGTCCTGTGCAGGAAGGGGGTTTGGTGTGGAAATTGAAGAAAAGAATCAGGATTTGGAAGGAAAGAATTCAAAATTCAAGGTTTAGATGGGTGAATCTGGGGGTTTTGAGGGTCTGGGATGGGTGGGTGGCTGGGAGAGACACCATGTCCCGTGCAGGAAGGGAGTTTGGTGTGGAAATTGCTGTTCCTCCTCTTATGGGATGTGGGAAGAGGGTTTCCAAGCAGGAGCTGCTCTGTGCCAAGGGTGCTTGGGGACACAACTGACACTGGCAATGACAGAGGAATGGCTGTGGAGGCCACAGAGAGCCCTCACACCGTCCTTATCCAGTGTATTTGCCTAAAATCCCCCCAATTCACCCATTTTGTGGCTTGTTTAAGATCCACATTGCTCTTGGGGTGACAGATGCCCGAGGGTGGTTCCTCACCGCGCCGGGGTGAAGCCAAGCCCAGCGCCGCCACGAAACGGCTTCTCCCTTATCACAAGGGCAAAGTTACCTGAAAGCCAGATGGCAAACAGCCCCCACAGCCCCCCTTTCCCACCCCAAGGGCCAGACCTCCATCACCCTGCTGCTGGGTCCTTGATCTCCACAGCAACCCTCAGGAAGGGTTTGTCATTGAGGCTTTGGAGACCCACCGCTCACATCTGGGGGAGCAAAGTTCTCTCCCCCACCTGTTACACCAGCTGACACCAGGATCTGACCTGCAGCTCACTGGTAAAAAACCCTTTTCTCCCCCAATTTCTGCTGGCTCAGCTCAGCTCCTGATCCCAGGAAGCCTGTGAATATCTCTGGAGACTTTTGGGGAAGGATTTATCTTACAAATCCAACGTAGAACAGGATGGAGAGCTGGGAAGGGGCGTGAGAGAGGGAGAGGCAGCGATGGAGATGCACTCAAGGGGGGTAAAAAACTCCCCCAAACCCCCCAAAACTTAGAAACTGGAGAAACTGTGGGTGCTTCAGCCAAGCCCCAGCAGGAGAAATCATGAGGTGGTTTATAAGAGCTCCTGAGCAAACAGCAGAGCTCAGTAACCGCCTGCCGCTGCCGTTGGCACACGGTGGACTTTGAAGCCAGCAGCCCAAGGTTGCCTCGCTCCCCTCTGAGCACCCAAAGGTGCCAGGAAATTCCTTAATGCCTTTTACAGCATCCTTCCAACCCAGAATGTTCCAGGGGTTTGTGGGGAGACCTTCAGTGCTCTGGTCTTGGAGACTCTGGCAGCTTTCAGAGGTGTTTCTGGAACATCTTGAGGAGGATCAGCACAAGACTGCTCAAGCCCCTCATGTGAGCATGGGAAATCAGCCTCAAAAAGCTTTAAAAAGCCTCAAAAAGGACCCAAACCAGCTCCAAACAGCCTCAAAAAGCCTCAAAACAGCCCGAAACTGCCTAAAATGGTCCCAAAACAGCCCTAAAAAGCCTCAAAACAGAACCAAATGGTCCCAAACAAGCCTCAAACCAGCCCCAAAAACAGCCTCAAAAAGCCTCAAAACAGCCTCAGAAAGCCCCAAAACTGCCTCAAACAGCCCAAAAAGACTCAAAACAGCCTCAAAACAGTCCCAAAACAGTCTCAATACAGCCCCAAACCAGTCTCAAAACAGCCTCAAAACAGCTCAAACCAGCCCCAAAACTGCCTCAAACAGCCCCAAAAGACTCAAAACAGCCTCAAAACAGCCCCAAACCAGCCCCCAAAAGGCTCAAGCAGCCTCAAACAGCCTCAAAAAGCCTCAAAACAGCCCCCAAATTGCCCTAAAATGGCTCAAATGGCCTCAAACAGCCCCAAAACAGCTCTAAACCAGCTCAAAACCAGCTCAAAACCAGCAGCTCTTCGGGGCTGGGGGTTCTGGGCTGAGGTTCCTCCCCACTCCTCAGGGTCTGGGGGTTCTGGGCTGAGGTTCCTCCCCACTCCTCAGGGTCTGGGGGTTCTGGGCTGAGGTTCCTCCCCACTCCTCAGGGTCTGGGGGTTCTGGGCTGAGGTTCCTCCCCACTCCTCAGGGTCTGGGGGTTCTGGGCTGAGGTTCCTCCCCACTCCTCAGGGTCTGGGGGTTCTGGGCTGAGGTTCCAGCCCCCCTCACCTGAAGAAGCCCTTGCAGCCCTCACAGGTCATGGCGTTGAAGTGGAAGCCGGTGGCCCTGTCCCCGCAGACGCCGCAGATCCGGGGCACGTTCCTGTCCAAGTCACCGGCCGGGTCGGGCAGCGACGTGCTGGCAGCCACCATCTCCGTGTCTGGGGGAGAAGAGGGAGTTGCCCAGGTTGGTTTAGCCCCTGATCAGGATCAATCACCCCAAACCGGGTGCTTTGATACTCAGTTTAACTCCTTTTGATGGAATTGGTAGGAGTCAGCAGCTCTCCTGCTGTGACAGACGTTAGAGGGGGCTTTGAAGGGACTTTCCCTGGCTCTCAGCATCCCCTGCTCCTGGGGAGGAAACCTGGGAGGGTCTCAGCAGCTGCCGTGCCTCAGTGGCCCCGTGCAGGGGACAGAGTCCCACCCCTCCTGCATCTCAGGACCAGCGATTTTAAGGTGCTTTGAGAGCTCCAAACGAGCTTTCCCTTCCTTTCCCCTTCCCCCTTCCTTTTCCCCTCCCCCTCCTCCTTTTCCCTTTCCCCCTTCCCTTTCCTTTTTCCCCCTTCCCTTTCCCCTTCCCTCCTCCTTCCCCTTCCTTTTCTCCTTCCCCCTTCGTTTTCCCCTTCCCCCTCCTTTTCCCTTCCCTTCCCCTTCCCCCTTCCTTTTCCCCTTCCCCTTCCCCTTCCTTTTCCCCTTCCCCTTCCCCCTTCCTTTTCCCCTTCCCCTTCCCCCTTCCTTTTCCCCTTCCCCTTCCCCCTTCCTTTTCCCCTTCCCCTTCCCCTCTCCTTTTCCCCTTTCCCTTCCCCCTCCTTTTCCTCTTCCTCCCTCCTTTTCCCCTTCCCCTTCCCCTCTCCTTTTCCCCTTCCCCTTCCCCCTCCTTTTCCTCTTCCCCCTCCTTTTCCCCTTCCCCTTCCCCCTTCCTTTTCCCCTTCCCCTCCTCCCCTTCCCCTCCCCCTGCCATGAGAATCCCCCCAGCACCATGAGCATCCATCCAGTACCACGAGCATCCCCCTGGCTCCTTGAGCATCCCCCCAGCACCATGAGCATCTCTCCAGCACCATGAGCATCTCTCCAGCACCACGAGCATCCCCCCGACCCTTTGAGCATCCCCCTGGCCCCTTGAGCATCCCCCCAGCACCACGAGCATCTCTCCAGCACCACGAGCATCCCCCAGCACCACGAGCATCCCCCCAGCACCACGAGCATCCCCATGGCTCCTTGAGCATCCCCCCAGCACCACGAGCATTCCCCTGGCACCACGAGCATCCCCCCACCACCCCGAGCATCCTCCTGGCCCCTTGAGCATCCCCCTGGCCCCTTGAGCATCCCCCCGGCCCCTTGAGCATCCCCCCTGACCCAGAGGAGCTCCATCCTCTACCTGCATCCGGAAGGCACCCCACGCTCTGCCGGTGCATGTCCCAGGAGCTCTGGAGCTGCGACATGGAGCCACCTGTGAGCCAAACACACCAGGACACGGCCCGAGACGGGTGAGTCAGGAGGAGCACGTCTGACCACACGCCCCCGGCACGGCTCGCTCCCAGCCCACGCGGTCCCTTGGGGTGGGGTGACCTCAAAATAGCTGGTGGTGGTGGTTTGGGTACCACTTGTCTGGTTCCCACGCTCCCCCCACCCTCACCTCCACCCCCCCGTGCTGTGGAGCCGGGAGGAGATAAGGGAGGTTGCTACGGGAGCTGGAGGAACACGTTGAAGGAAGGATGGAAGGACAACGGTGCTTGGCTGGGTCCTTGAACCCCAAATCCCATTTTCCAGCTTCTCCAGACCTGGATAACCCAGTGATGGGTCAGGTTGTCCCCGTGGGTCAACCCCACCCCACCCCCCCAGTTTGACATGAAGCCCAAAATGATGGCGGTGCCGCAGCGAAGATGCGTCCCACGGGAGGATGTCACGGTGTGGGGTGATGATGGGATAACGTCACGGTGATACCACAGCCACCCAGCACCCAAATTGTGCCAGGGACGAGGGGCAGAGACCCCCCCATGCTCCACAGACACCCCAACATGACAGGTTAGGTTCTGCTGGGCTTCCCGCTTCACTGTAACTTCCCGGGACGGCGCACAGGGGTGCCAACAAGTCCACTATCACCAGGTGGGGAGGGGAAAGCAGGTGCTGGTGGCAACCAGCTGATCTAGGAGAGGTCTTGTCACCTCCTCCACCACCACCACCACCACCACCACCTTCTTCACCACTACCACCTCCTTCACCTTCTTCACCACCAATTCCTTCACTGCCTTCTTCACCACCACCATCATCTTCTTCACCACCAACTCTTTCACCACTATCACCTCTTTCACCACCTCCTCCTTCCCCACCAATTCCACTTCCCCCTCCTTCCCCACCACCTCCTCCTCCTCCTACTCCCCCACCACCTTCTTCCCCACCTCCTCCTTCCCCACCCATTCCTCTTCCCCCTCCTTCCCCACCACCTCCTCCTCCTCCTACTCCCCCACCACCACCTTCTTCCCCACCTCCTCCTTCTCCTCCTCCACCCTCTTGCTTTCTCCCTCTCTCCACTAAAAAAAGCAGGAGACAATGTGGTCCCCAACGTCCTCTGGAGTCTCTTAAGCCCCTTCCAGACCCAATTCCCACGTGGAGGACGGCGCCAGGTCAACCTCTGACTTCTTGGAAAAGGTTACTCAGCCCGTGATGGAAGTGACGCTGCTGCGCGGGGCGGAGCGCGCATGGGACTTTCCCTCCACCCCCAGGAAAGGTCCCTCATCCATCAGACCTGACATTTGAGCCTCCATCACCCACATGAAGCAAAACCAACAGCGGTAGAAGCGCTGACCTCTCCCAACCAGGCCCCAGAAAGGTCAAACCAGGGCGCTGGGGGTGTGGGGAAGCCCTGGGCTCCATCAAATCCCAGTTTTCCCCATCATTTTTTTTTTCCCAGGACACACAAATCCATCCCCAGGTCAAGAGGTCTCAACCTTGGGATGATGTTTTTCCAGCCCCAAGATGCTGAGCAGAGAAGGTTGATGGATGCTAATTAGCAACTGGGGGCCAGATGATGATCAACGCCCTAACGATGTGGGGAGATGCCCACCACCCCAAATAAACCATTCCAACCATCATGCCAAGAGCTGGACCACGCCAGGAAGCCAAAACTCATCCTTTTAGAAGGGAAAATGAGCATATGATGGGGACACCCCCCACCCACCCCCAAATATAACCCAGCACTGAGGAAAATGGGCAAAATGTCCTCAAAATTGGTGTAAAGGAGCTTGAGAATGCAGCCTGGTGACTGGGATGGGGGGTGCATGGAGGGGGACACCCACATGAAACGAAGGGCAGGGAAGTTGCCTTCCTCCTCCCTTGATCCCATCCCAGTTCAATTAATTGCTGTCTCTGGGGAGCTTCATTAGTGATTGGCTCTGCCCCAGATTTATTAGGCAGCCGATTGACACCCCCAGGAAGCACCAGCCCATGAGCCAATGGCAGCTCTGTTGTGGTGGGATGGAGGGAGGGATGGAGGGAGGGATGGAGGGATGGATAGAGGGATGGAAGGATGGAGGGATGGAAGGAGGGATGGAAGGAGGGGTGGATGGAGGGAGGGATAGAGGGAGGGATAGAGGGAGGGATAGAGGGAGGGATGGAGGGATGGATGGAGGGATGGATGGAGGGATGGATGGAGGGAGGGATGGAGGGAGGGATAGAGGGATGGAGGGAGGGATGGAGCTGGGAAGCTCTCACCAACGCTCACCAGAGTCCAGACTGGTTTTATTTGGAGGGGGAGGGGGGGGATTTGTTTCTCAACTCCCCCCACCACCACCTCCATAACTGCAACCTCCTGGGAGCGGAGCCCTGAGATGTGGCAACCCTGATGGTATCACAAGCCTGGCAGCTCCTGCCACCTCTTCCCTCCCCCAAAAAACAATCCTATCAGATGTAAACCCACCCCCAGCCTTTCCTAATGCCCCCAGGACCACTCCCAGACCATGCCTGGACCCCCCCAGCCTTTCCTAATGCCCCCACACCATGCCTGGACACCCCCACAGCCTCTTCTAATGCCCCCACACCATGCCTGGACACCCCCCAGCCTCTCCTAATGCCCTCAGACCATGCCTGGACACCCCCCAGCCTCTCCTAATGCCCTCAGACCATGCCTGGAGGCTCCTCCATACCAGGCAACACCTAAGTGTGATGGTTCCAGCTCTGGAGAGCCTGGGGTGGGGAACAGGTCTCTGCAATGAGGTGTTGGGATGGTCAAGGAGCAGCAGAGTTTAAAGAGAGACTTAAAAACAGACCCACCCTCTAAGGAACAGGGTGCTGAAGGGGGCACCCATCTTTGCCAGCATCTCCACCAATGCACCTAGAACCTGTAGGAGGAGAGGGGGGACACAGGTCATCCCCCAAAACACCCCCATTTTGGCTTTGCTGCCGATTGCCAAGCCAGAGAGGGGACAGAGTGATAAAATCATAGAAGGTTCTGGGTTGGGAGGGACCCCAAGGGTCCCAGAGCTCCAACCCCCTGCCACAGGCAGGGACACCAACCTCCAGGCCTGGAGCTACACAAGGTTGACCCCAGCCAACCTGGCCTTGGACACCCCCAGGGATGGGGCACCCACCCCCTCATCCCAGCTCATTCCCAGACGTTGAGCCTCATCCAGCCACGTCTGATGCAAGAGCCAGGTCTCCGAGACTCATTTCCCAACCGGGATTGAGCCGCTGCATCCCGCCCGGAGCGGAGCCCACGGACCCCCCTGTGAAACACCCACTGGGAAGGGTGGAGACACTGTGTGCTCAGGGAGATTGCTGGGCTTCCCAAGCTGGATTTGGAGTAGAAACAGCTCAGTTTTGGGGGGGGTTATCCTCATTTCAGACCCCATCTCCAAACACCCGGGATCATCAAGCACGGAGGAACAAGGCGCATCCCGCGCTTGGAT
The DNA here is from genome assembly GCA_027925045.1 of Hypotaenidia okinawae. Classification (NCBI taxonomy): domain Eukaryota; kingdom Metazoa; phylum Chordata; class Aves; order Gruiformes; family Rallidae; genus Hypotaenidia; species Hypotaenidia okinawae. The sequence continues at coordinate 1,277,349 of BSDF01000029.1, read as the reverse complement.
ACGGGTTCAGTGGCGACCACAGCAGGAGGAGGTTGGATTTTGGGGGGACAAAGAGTCCAAATTACTCAGAGGGGACCAAGAAAAGAAGCCAAAAATGGGTATTCCTAAAGAGTGACCCTTCCCAACTTCCCCTGGTTGGAGCTGGGGAGCGCTGGGGAGCACAGAGTCAGGGTCCTGCAGCAGCCTGGTGTCCCCCCTGGGGGGATTTAGGAGGGGAGGGGCTGGCACCTTTGTCCCTGGTTTCCAGGAAAGGGTGAAACCAGTTTGTGTTGTGGGAAATCTTGGTGGGGCAGGAAAGGAGCCCTCTGTGCCCTCACAAAGCCAAGCTTGGCCATGGAAGAGCCGGGGGTCCCAGGGGTGTTTGGGCTCTGGGGGTCCCGTTATCCCCCCCATCGCGGATGGGAGGTGGCACATCAAGTCCTATCAAGTCCCTGGAGCCCAATGTTGGGTCATAGTTTGGCCCCAAACAGTCCCCATCTGTTGAAGCTCATCCAGCAGACACGTGTGGCACCTTCATGTCATGGAATCACCGGGGGCGTTGGGTTGGGAGGCACCTTTGGAGCCCACCCAGTCCCACCCTGCAGTGACAGGGACATCTTCACTAGAGCAGGTCACTCAGAGCCCCATCCAGCCTGACCTTGGGTGTCTCCAGGGATGGGGCCTCCACCACCTCTCTGGGCAACCTGGGCCAGGGATCCACCACCCTCAGAGGGAAGAACTTTTTCCTAATACCCAACCCAAATCTCCCCTTTTCCAGTTTAAGCCATCACCCCTTGTCCTCCCATCACTCCATGCCCTGGGGAACAGTTCTTCCCCAGCTTCCTACAGGCACCTTTCAGGGCCTGGAAGGTCCCATAAGGTCTCCCTGGAGCCTTCTCCAGGCTGAACCAGCCCAAATCTCCCAGCCTGGCTTCACAGGAGAGCTGCTCCAGCCCTTGGATCATCCTTGTGGCCTCCTCTGGACCCACTCCAACAGGTCCATGTCCTCCTTGTGCTCCTGAGCTGGACACAGCTCTGCTGAAGAGGTCTCCCCAGAGCAGAGCAGAGGGGACAATCCCCTCTCTCCATCTGCTGCCCACACTCCTGGGGATGCAGCCCAGGATGGGGCTGCAGATGCACAGTGGTGGCTCGTGTCCAGCTTGTTACCCACGAGTCCCCCCAAGTCCTGTCCCTCAGGGCTGCTCTCCAGCCCATCATCTCCTGACCTGTATGGATAACGGGGGTTGTCCCAACCCTGGTGCAGGACCCTGCACTTGGCTTTGCTGAACCTCATGAGGTTCCCCTGGGCCCACTTCTCCAACCTGTCCAGGTCCCTCTGGATGGGGAGTGAGAGCTTCCCCCAAAAGCCCTTCCTAGCAGCAACAGAAGAGTGGATGAGAGGAGATGGCCTCAGGATCCATCAGGGGAGGATCAGGTTGGCTATCAAGAAAAACTCCTTCATGGAAAGAGTGGCCAGGAGTTGGAGTCACCATCCCAGGAGGGGCTCAAGAACCACGTACACATGGCATGGTGGGACAGCTCTAGTTGACATGGTTGGATGTGATGACCTCAAAGGTCTTCTCCAACCTTAATGATTCCATTCTACTCCAAATTAACCCCAAGCCAGCGCTGAGGTCCTCACCCATCCAGAAATCACCACCATTGACATCCCCCCATCCCTCCCACCCCCTGCCTCAGCTCAGAACTCCAACCACTCATAACTCCCCCTTCTTATCTGGAGGGTTCTACCACGTCCTCAGCACCACGGCAGCCCGATTCCCACCCCGATACCACCCTCCTGGTGAGCCACCACCGTGTTGGCACCCAGCAAGGACGGGTCAAAGGGATTAATATTCCACTTGGATAATTAACCAACGGGAACTCATTCCATGGAGGCTTCACCATCACCCTGAGCGTTGAGTCATCCCCCCAACTCCTCTCGCCGCCTTCGTTTCCCAGTTGCTAATTAAAGGGGAAAAGAGCAGAAGGGGGATGTTTTCTCCCCAAAAAAGAGTTGGGAAAAGAGGAGGGGAAGGAGCTGTCAGGTGGGGAATGTTCTGGGATGCTCTGGAATGTCACCCTGTTGTTACAACATCAGCATGTAAACAGGTGCTGGGGAAAGAGGCAGCTCCATCATCATGCACCAGAGGAGAGGGGAACCCCACTGAGAGCATCCAAACCCCTCCCCACAACCCCCCCAGTCTGGAGGAGGAGGAGGAGGAGGGGGGACAGGTAGCTCACGTACCAGATCAAGCCTGGGGTGGGAGGAGGCGGTTTGGGGGTTTTCTGGTTAGTTTTTGGGGGGTTCAGTTGTGAGGGTGTTTTTCTTTGGGGTTGTTTCAGGGGTTTGGGAGGGTGGGGGTTGTTTTGGGGGGGTTGTGGGTTCACTTTTGGGGTTTTTTTTGTTTTGTTTGAGTTTTTGGGGGGGTTATTTGGGGGGTTTTGTTTGGTTTTTTCTCTTTTGGGGTCAGTTTTATTTTTTGGGAAGGGGTTTGGGGGTTGTTTTTTGCTAGATCTGGAGGGAAACCTTCAGCTGATGAACCCAGGGAATATCAACACCTTCTCTGTAGCAACACCACCACCACCAAGGACCTACTGAAGACCTGCCCCAGGTTGGGAGAGGAACCAAAGCTGGGCTCAGGAGGAGAAGTTCAACCTTCTCCCCTCCATCTGGAGCAAAGGCCATGAGCTTGATGACTCCAGGTTGGGAAGAGCCACATAAACCCTTGTTTGATGCCCCAAATGAGATCAGATATCACAGATATTCCCCAAATTCACTTAAAACGATAAAAGATGGATGAAACCATGGAAGGTACAGGAACCAGCCTGTCTCTGCAAAGCACCAAGCCTGAACTTGACAGGAAAAGTCCAGAATTCAAGGTCCTGGGATCCACAAAGTCATAATGTATGTGGAAAATAGAGAGAGAGGGAGATAGAGGGGGAGATAGAGAGAGATAGAGCCCTTGTGAGGCCGCCGATCCGCTCCGGTGGCCTTTGAAATAATAAACTCATTTAGTAAGATTGCAGGAGATAGAGGAGGCCATCTGAGGGCATTCCCAGAGTCAGGGACATGGAGGGTGATGGAAGTGGGTTGGGTTGGGTGTTTGCAGTGAGAGGTCCTCAGCACCCTGGAAAAGGTGGGGCAAGAGGGAGAGGGCGAGGAGGGGAAGGGCAAGGGGGGCGAGGAGGGGAAGGGCAAGGGGGGCGAGGAGGGGAAGGGCAAGGGGGGCAAGGAAGGGGAAGGGCAAGGGGGCGAGGAGGGGAAGGGGAAGGGGGGCAAGGAAGGGGAAGGGCAAGGGGGGCGAGGAGGGGAAGGGGGCAAGGAGGGGAAGGAGGGGAAGGGGGGCAAGGAGGGCAAGGGGGGCAAGGAAGGGCAAGGGGAGGAAGGGGAGGAAGGGGGGAAGGGGGGAAAGGCAAGGGGGGCAAGGAAGGGAAGGGCAAGGTAGGGAAAGGCAAGGTGGGCAGGAGAGGAAGGGCAAGGGGGTCAGGGGGGCGAGGGCCAACCCCTCTCTTTGGGCTCCCAGAGCTGCTCTGGCTCCAGTTCCCCAGTCACGTTCCTTCCCAAAGAGCCCTGAACACGCTTCCCGTGCCTGGGCAGGGCCAGGCCCCAGAGGAGCCGTGCTGGGAGAAGCAGCAGCCGATGGAAGAGTCAGGTTGTGACGGCTGAGTCACCCAAAAACCAACCCCACGGAGACACAAGCCTCAGCCAGCCCTCCTTGGGAGCCCGAGGGGAGCGCCGCTGGCTTTGGGAAGGAGCCACCTCCCCCCACCGAGCCCTTTCCTGGGAATTGGGCACTGCCAGAGGCTCCCAACGGAGCATGTAACCAGCCTGGAGGTCTCATCACCACATCCTGGTAGGACCCCAAAAATCAGCACAAGCAGGTCCAGGACTGTGCTGGAGAGAGAACTGGAGCAGCCCAGCAGGATAGCAGCACAGCCCAGGGGAGTATTTCCCATTTAGAGGGTAAAGTACCCCAAAACCACGTTGCCTGAGGGGTACTTTACCCTCTAAATGGGAAATATTGTGTGGATACCAGAGGGTCAAGGCTGGATGGCCCCAGGGCCAGGGGTAAATCTCAGCAGCTCAAAGATCCCTGCCTTGAGCTTTGCTTTTCACAACGATGCTTTTGCACCCCCTTACTCCTTTCTTGCCTCCCCCTCTCCAAAATCTCAACACTAAGTGTTCCCAAGGTTCCTCAGGAGCCAGGAGGGAAGAAGGGATTTTTATCAAGCTGATTAAAGGGGGACAAGAGAGAGAGACTTGGGGCAGGAGTGGGGGTGGGGGTGGGGTGGGGGGTGGAATCACCCCTCCCACGCTCAGGTTCACACATCACGGAGGGGGGCAGATTAAATCCCCTAAATTAGGGGTTTAAATTCAGGATTAGGAAGCCCTCAGCACCACCATCACCATAAGGGCAGGTGGTGGAAAGGAGAATGATTGATATTGCTTACCCAAGGGGGATTGAGGGGGGTGATAAGGGACCCCCATGTCCTCACCAAGCGAAGCCCAAAATCCTTCCCCCCCGACCCATACAGGACCCCAACCACCCCAGTGAAGCAACAGGCATCACCCCCTCCCCAACCACCCATCAAGGGGGGTTCAATCCCTTAGGAAGAGGCAGATTTTGGTCAAAAAGAGGAGGAAAGAGGCAGCTTGTGACGGGACAGCCCGTTTCTACCTCCCCCTCTAGATAACACCGCGGATAAGGAACCGGAACCTGAGCCGCTGCTGACTCAGCAAATATTTAAGGGGTGAAGCACCTGGTTGCCCCACAGGTCCTTCACCTGATGTCACACTGCACCACAAGGAGACCCCATTCCTGGGTTCCCCATCCTGGGGGTGACAGCCCAGAAATTCCCTTTAGAACCTTGGAGATCCTCTGGTCTCCTTATCGCTCCCGACTTTTGCTCCCTGGGTGATTTCTGTTCACCTGGTTCAACCACCCATCACCCTCCTGACCTTTAATATTTCAAATCAAAACAGGGGGGTGTTAGTTTGTCTTAGAATAACAGAAGACACCTACAAGGCTCCACTCATCTGAGGTGGTTTTACCCAGCTCTGAAGTTGTCCTATTCCACAGCACCAAAAATTTAACTAAATTTAACCAAATCAGTCCAAATTGTGGATTTCCCCCCCCCCGCCCTCAGCAATGTACTGAACTGATTCTGGGCTTTGTTACCCCAAAATATAATTAAAAGCAATTAAACAACACATTGGGCAAATGTTGATGATTTTTAGGGGTGTTTTGGGCTGGTTTATGGGGTGTAACGTGAAGGGTGGCACCCAGATCCAAGTCCTGGGGATCCTGGTTGCTTTGTGTCATGGGAATCGAGAGGGGAAGATGCAAAAGCATCCCAAAAAATGCTTTATTTCTTCAAAAGCCTCCCCAAAAATGCTTTATTTCTGATAATAAATCAAAAATCTCTGAGCTGGGATCCCATCTGGAGCCACACTTTACCTGGGGACCAGGGAAGCTGCTTGACCAACTCCAACCAAACATTCCCAGTCTCAAGGTCAAGTGGAAATACAAAGTTTGGGGGGAAAAAGAAGGGAGTTTTGGCTCAACAGACTCACCAATTCCAGCTCTAATGCCCCCAACTCTTGGAAAGGTCAATCCAAGGTGGGACAAGACCCTACCTGCTGCCTCAACCCATCCCCACCAACGTCCTTCCAGGTGCCACTCGTGTCATATCCAAACCCCACCTCCCACGGGACAATCCCAACACCTCCTTCTGTGGGAGTGGGGGTTAATCCCTCCCACACCAGGGTGGGTTTGGTTTTTTGGGGGGAGGGGTATTTATTATTTTAGTTTATTTTTAAGAAAGTCCCTTCCAGCAGCATCCAATCCCCCCTCCCCCAAAAAAACAGCCCCCACACCTCTCATGCCTCCAACCCGTCGTGCTCATCCCTGGCCAGAATCCCACCCCAAAAAATTCACTCAGTGGGACTGGGCACACAGAGACATCCCCCCCCAACCCTTTTAACTCCTTTTATTCCCCCCCTCACAACCCTTTTAACTCTTTTTACTCCCCCCCAACCCCTTTTCACTCCCCCCAAAACCCCCTTTTTACCCCCTTTACTCCCCCCAAAACCCCTTTTCACTCCTTTTACTACCCCCCAAACCCCTTTTCACTCTTTACTCCCCCCAAACCCCTTTTCACCCCCTTTACTCCCCCCCAAACCCCTTTTCACCCCCTTTACTCCCCCCCAACCCTTTTCACCCCCTTTACTTCCCCCCAACCCTTTTCACTCCTTTTTCTCCCCCCCCAACCCTTTTCACCCCCTTTACTCCCCCCCCAACCCTTTTCACCCCCTTTACTCCCCCCCCAACCCTTTTCACCCCCTTACTCCTCTCCAGGCGACTCAATATTTCCCCTCCAAAAGCCACGGGAAGCTCATCCCCTGCCTTGTCCCCCCTCCTCTTCCTCATTACCCCCCCACCACCACCCCCTTCCCAAACCCAGCAGCACCAAAGCCACCCCGATTTGACTGGGTTTTACCCAGCTGCTTCAGAGAAGGAAGGAGAAGTTTTATTCAAATGAGTAATTAGAGCCGTAACTTCCTTCCCCCACCCCCCCACCACCCCCCCGAAACAGAGGGGGTCAAATCTTCCTCCCTACCCACACACCAGCCCTTGGACCACGAACCTGACACAACCCAACCCCCTCCTGTTCCCTACACGAGGATGAAGAACCATCAGGATCCTCGAGAGGGATGATGAGTTTGGGGAAGGGGGGTTGGGGGGGGGGGGATGGATTGTTTTGCCCCTTTTTCTTTTTGGAGGGGTGCAGGGTTTTGGGGGGGTTGGGGGGTGGAAATACGCTACCCTGAGACGTCTCGGTGCTTTTAACCAAGTCCTGGGAGGAAGATGAGTCACTGCCCGGCTCGTGTGGGAGGGGAGGGGAACACGCCGCAAAGCACCGCCGAGCCAGGGCCGGTTTCTCATGAAAACCAGTTTCTGGAGAAACTTTTACCAGTAAAAGTTCCAGTAAGGGGTTGGGAGGGGGGGTGGGGGGGAAGAAGAAGGAGCAGCTCACTCCAAAGAGCTGCCACATCTACCTGCCCCCCTGACCACTCTGCTCGGTCCTGGGGAGCCCTGCTTGGTTAAGGGAACCCCCCCGCCGCCCCCCCCCCCCAACCCCCGGTGCCAGAGCGGCTGGAAGATTCCCGGTACCTTGGTTTTCCTTTAGGAGAAAGATCCCGGCAGTTACATCCGCCACGGGCAGGGGGATGGCTGGGGAACCTAGGAGAAGTCCCTGGGGGATTACAAAGGAGAGGGGTTACACCATGTGGGGGGGTGGTTTTTGGGGGGGGGGGTGTCAGCTTCCCCCTCCCTTCAGAACAGACACGGGGGGGTTCAGTTTCAGATGCGTTTTTAAAGCACGATCGTTGATCGGGGTCTTAGTGGAGCCCGAGATAAGGAACAGGCCGGGAGCAGTTAAACCCCCCCTCACCCCCGACAGCACCCAGGGGCTTCACTGACCTCAGACCCCTCCTGAAAAGGCACGAGGTAGGGGGGAGAGGGGGGACACACCACCAAGGGGGATGTAGCTGGGTCCAGCCTGTCCCCGCCCTCATGCTGGCCCCTGGGGAAGCACCGACCAGCCCAGAGAGAGTCAAGTCTGGCAGGATTTGGGGGGAAGCCCCGCAGGATTTGGAGGAATGCACCCCCACATCACTTCCCCCCACTTGGATACCCCACAGCCACAAGCTGAACCCCCCATTACTGAACCCAGTAAGGAGACTGGGCAGTACTGGGACAAGCCTGACACACCAAAAACCCCCAGCTTCCAGGAAGGCTGGGAGGGAGCAGGACACCCCCAGCTCTAAGGGGAGCCCAGTTTCAGTCCCCCTGAGAGGCCCCATTGATGGGTGAGTCGGGGTGACGGGGGGTCCCACATGGGACTTTGGGGGGTAAACACACACAGGATCCCAAACCCGGGATCGGGGGCACCGGGGGTGGGGACCCGACACCCACACGGTACCCCCAAAGCCGGGGACAACCCTTCCACCCCACCGAGGAGGCTAGAGCTCACCCGTGGGTGACCCCAGGGCCGCGGCGGGCACCGGTACCCCCCCATCACCCCCCACACATCCCGTATCTCCCGGTCCGCGGAGACACCGGGAATTCCCCCCAGCGGCGGCAGCTGCCACCCCCCCCAGCCCCAGCTCGGTGGGCACCCCATGCGTCCCGGTAACCGCGCTCAGCCCCAGCAGGCACCGAGCGCGGGGTTCCCCTCGGAAGCAGCAGCATCCCCCAACCGCCCCGGTACCTGCGCTCCCGGCGCCGCCGCCCCCTCCCTCCGCCCCCCGCCCGGAGCCGCCTTTTGACGGGAACCGGCCGGCTCCTGGCCCCGCCCCCGGGGCCGCCCCAGCCACGCCCCCTCCCTCCTCTCCAATGCCGGCGCAGCACCGCCTAGACCCCGCCTCATCTGAGGCGAGCCCGCTCCGGCCCCGCCCACCGCTACCGTATAAGGGTCGCGCTGCGCTAAGCCCCACCCATCGCGGGCGTGGCGGGAGATTGCACGTGGGGGCTGCCCGGCTCCGGACCCCAGCGGGAGCAGCGCCCCTGCCAGCCCTGCCCGCGCTGACCCTGGCTTGTGGGGCTCTGCCAGGGGCGTCTGGGGTGCCGCCGGGGGCTTTCGGGAGGGTCGCTGCCTGGCACTTTGGGGGTGCAAAACGCCCCCTCTCCAGAAAGCTCAGGCGGCTTCCCCATTCCTTCCCGGCCTGGGACGGGGCAAACACCCCCAGTACAACAGTGCTCCCCTTGACAAAGTGTTTCCCAATAGCATCAGGCTCCCTGTACCTTCAGGTGTCCCCTTTGGGGTCTCTAAGGTGTCTCCTCTGGGGTCTCCAGGGTGTCCCAGCATCGCACAGCTCCATCCCCGGAGTTCAGAGGCTGCTCCCCTTTCCAGATGTCTAAGTAACGAGCCCCACGTACTCGGAGCACATTCCTCACCTGAGAAAACAAACCCCATCCGCCTTAACACAGAGGCACATCTCCCTCCCCTCCTGCTTTTGGGAGGCCACCCTGAAAAGACCCGCCAGCGCACGGTCTGATCACAGCCTCGAGACAGCTCTCCTGTTTTTCCGAAGCTTCGATCAGATTAAGGGCAGAGGGAGAGGTGATTCATCCTCTGCCTCTGGAGCAGAGACAGCAAGCGCCGGCGAAGGGCTCGGCACAGCTCCAAGCGCTGGAGACACGGACGGCCAAGGGCAGGTGGGTTCCCAGGCAGAATCGTGGCTGCTCGGGCCAGATCCACCAAGCCCAAGGATTCGTGTCCTGAGCGTGAAGCAAAGCCCGTGAGAAGCTCTCAGAGGGACTCACAGGAAACCCGAAGCCTAACAGTAACCTTAACCCCTAACCATAACCCCTGTCTGTAACCCCTGACACCTAACCCCTAACTCCTAACCCTAACCCTAACCCCTAACCCTAATCCTAACCCTAACCCTAACCCCTAACCCCAACCCCTAACCCGTAACTCCTAACCCTAATGCCTAACCCCAACCTCTAACCCCTAACCCTAATGCCTAACCCCAATCTCTAACCCCTAACCCTAATCCTAACCCTAACCCCAACCCCTAACCCTAATCCCTAACCCATAACTCCTAACCCTAACCCCTAACCCTAACCCCAACCCCTAACCCTAGCTCCAAACTCCTAACCTCAACCCTTAACCCCTAACCCCAACCCCTAACCCTAACCCCTAACCCCAACCCCTAACCCTAACCCCTAACCCTAACCCCTAACCCCTAAACCCTAACCCTAACCCAAAACCCTAACCCTAACCCTAACCCCAACCCTAACCCTAACCCCTAACCCTGACCCCAGCCCAGATTCAGCTGCTCCTGCTGGACGTGGTGGTTGTTTGGGGTAACACAACCAGCCGGGTCCCAAGGACTGACCTCGATGCCCCAAAATTCCATTACCAGTGTTGGGGGTCACACTTGGAGCACAGGGGGTTTGGTCTGAGCTGGTTTGGCTGATGCCACAGCCACAACCCAAAGCTGCTCCATCACATCCCACTCCCCCCTCCTCCCAGCCCCAAAAACTTGGGGTGCTCGGCACTTCTTCCCTTTCCACCCTCAAACCCCCTCGGGGTTGTGCCCCTCAGCAACACCAAATAAACCATCACAAAATGCCTGGAGAAAGCCCCCGCGTGATGCTCCCAGGGAGGAAGGGGAGGGTGTGTGGGGGGTGGAGATGGTACTAAGTGTCCCTTAAACCCAAAATCCCCCAAGAAAACGAGCCCCTGACGCAGCCACAAGCGAGGCACAGGCGGCAATCACCGCCCCCAGCCGCAATCACCGGGTTCAACAGCTCTCGTTTGCGTGGGGGAAGCAGGGCGCTAACCGCTTCCCAAATTGCTTTAATGAGGCTGAGCAGGGAAAACAACGTCTGGGAAGAAATGGGAATTCATTAAAGGCAATTTAACGGCGGGGAACTTTCTTAGACATCCATCTATCTATGCATCTATGCATCTATCTATCCATCCATCCATCCATCTATCCATCCATCCATCCATCCATCCCTCCATCCATCCATCCATCCCTCCATCCATCTATCCATCCATCCATCCATCCATCCATCCATCCATCCATCCATCCCTCCATCCATCTATCTATCCATCCATCCCTCCCTCCATCCATCCATCCATCCATCCATCCATCCATCCCTCCCTCCCTCCCTCCATCCGTCCATCCATCCCTCCATCCATCCATCCATCCATCCATCCATCCCTCCCTCCCTCCCTCCCTCCCTCCCTCCATCCCTCCCTCCCTCCCTCCCTCCGTCCCGTCATCCATCCATCCCTCCCTCCATCTGTCTGTCCGTCCGTCTGGCCATCCATCCATCCATCCATCCATCCATCCATCCATCCATCTATCCATCCCTCCCTCTCCATCCGTCCATCCATCCATCCATCCATCCATCCATCCATCCATCCATCTATGCATCCCTCCCTCCCTCCGCCCATCCATCCATCCATCCATCCATCCATCCATCCATCCATCCATCCATCCATCCATCTATGCATCCCTCCCTCCCTCCGCCCATCCATCCATCCATCCATCCATCCCTCCATCCATCCATCCATCCATCCATCCATCCATCCATCCATTTCTCTCTCTCTCTCTCCCTCCCTCCCTCCCTCCCTCCATCCATCCATCCATCCCCCCCTACTATCACACAGGATACCCCACTGACCTCGCCTCGCCCGGACCCATGCGACACACACCTCAATCCCCTAAAAAAAACGAGGATAACAAACCCTCCTCTGCCACCAAACCCACTTTATCCCAGGTTTATGCCCTGAGCTATGGAGAAGAGGTTTAATTCGCTCCCCTATCGCGACCCGAGGCGGTTATGGCTGTTTGCCAGCAGCATTCCCACTTGCATGAGGGAATATGGGGCTGGAACATGGGATAATTCTTGCTGTCATCATTGCATCTCCATGATGGGCACGGAGAGGAGGCACAGGGTGGGAAATATCCCTCCCAGGTGGGAGTTGGGGGGAGGAGTGGAGATGCTGGAGGGTTTAATTCATGCACAGGGTGCGGCCGTGATGGAGCCTTCGTGCTCCTCTGGCTTGGGAAAAGGGATCCAGGGGGCTCAGAGGGGAGAAGGAAGGGAGGATGATGATGGGGAGGGATGGAGGTTTTCCTTGGGCACGGGTGCAAGCAGATCACATCAGATAGCCAGAAATCCCTGATGGAGACATGGACAAGGGGGGAAAATAAATGGGGTGGGAATAACTTTGGGCTCTGCCACGGGGATGGATCCTGCCAGAGCAGCGATATCCCAGCCCAGGACCCCCCCCCCGCAACAGCTCCCCGGGGTGTGGGGACAGGAGCCGGCTCTGCCAGGGGTGACTCACCCACTTGCTCCATCCCCCGGTGAGCGGAGGGTTCTTGGGAAGAGGTTGCAAAATCCTGCCAGCGCCACGATGGCATCTGCCTGTGTGGTGTTGTCTGGGTGTCTGTCCCTTCCCCCCTCCTTCCCCCCGCCCCCAAACTTTTTTGGGTTGAAAATGTGAAGAAAAGGGATTAGAGGCCGGGACATGGGGGGGTTGCATAGGGTTTGGGGATTCCCACACACCACACCTCCCTTTGGGGTTCTCTGTTGTCTAATATAGGGTTGAGCTCACCCCCCACTGCCCATCCCTGGGGAGGGGGGCTTGGTGCAGTGTCCCTCCCACCTCACCCCCTCTCAAAGCACCCTCTGTCCATCCACACAGATCAATCCTGCACCAAGCACCTTCACCAAGCACACAACAACCATCCCAGGGGTGACAGGACATGCAGAGCCCAGAATTAAGCAATTAGGAGGTGGAAATTAGTACAGGGTGTGGTGGAGGAGGAGGAGGGGGGCAGGGGGGAAGGAGGTGTGCCCAGACTCTCCATGGCATTTTGCTCCTGGGAAGGAGAGATTAAATGATCCATAAAGTTTCCATCCCCATCTCATGGGAGAGCAGCTCCGACAGCCGCGGTGCGTCAGCCTCCGGAGGCCCCACCGGTGGGGGGGATATTTAATTTTGCCCTAAAGTTGATTTTGATGGTTTGGGGGAGGTTAGGAAGGGGAAGGAATTTGGTTTTCCATTGTTAAGGCAGGGAAATAATCATAATAATTAATAATAAATGGGAGAAATAGCATGAGGGATGTGGATGGGAGGGATGCTGGAGGGGTGGGGGGCGTGCTGGGGAAGAAGCTGGGCTGAACCAGGTGCCTTTGAGCCAGGAGCGAAGGCTGAGAGCTGCAGGGATGGGTTTGGGGGGAAATCAGGAGGATTTGGGGGTTTTCTGCAGGTTTTTTGCCCCATTTTGAGGTGAAATTGAGGGTATTTCAGCTTTTTCCACAGGTTTTTGCCCCATTTTGGAGGGAAATGGGGAGGATTTGGGCTTTTTTGGTGGGTTTTTCCCCAATTTTGGAGGGAAATGGGGAGGATTTGGGCTTTTTTTGGTGGGTTTTTCCCCAATTTTGGAGGGAAATGGGGAGGATTTGGGCTTTTTTTGGTGGGTTTTTCCCCAATTTTGGAGGGAAATTGGGAGGATTTGGGCTTAGTCCATAGTTTTTCCCCCCTTTTGGAGGGAAATTGGGGGGACTTGAGCTTTTTCCAGGTTTTTTGCCCCATTATGGAGGGAAATGGGGAGAATTTGGGCTTTTTCCATTGGATTTTTTTCCCTATGTCAGGGGAAAATGGGAGATTTGGGCTTTTTACACAGTTTTTTCCCCCATTTTGGCCAGAAATTGGGGGGATTTTGGCTTTTTTTCCATGTTTTCCCCCATTTTTGGAAGAAATGGGGGGGATTTTGGCTTTTTCCATGGGAATTTTCATCATTTGTGGGCGAAACAAGTGGATTTGGGCATATTAAACAGGTTTTTTTTCCCATTTAGGGGGAAATTGTGGGAATTTGGCTTTTTTCCGAGGGATTTTTTCCCCAATTTGGGAGTGTCTCGGGGGGGGGGTACAGAGCCTGGGTCAGGCTGTCCCAGAGTGCCACCCCCAGGCAGCGCTGGGTTGAAGCAAAGAGGCACCTAGTGAGGCTTGATGAGCCTTGCAAGATGTGGTTTTGCATGGCTGGGTTCTGGTGGAGAAGGAGGGGGCTGCAGGGGGGCTGCTGCAAGGAGCAGCCAGAAGCTTTCTGCAGGCCCCACAGAGCAAACACCAGCCGGCTCCAGGCTGGTGGAGCACCCCAGGCCAGAGCAGGTGGAGACACCTGAAGGACTCTGTGATCCCATGGGAATCCCACATTGGAGCAAGCTCCTGGCAGGATCTGTAGCCCATGGAGAGACTGACCCACACTGCCACAGGTTTGCTGGGGGACTTGTGACTCTGTGAGGGACCAGGCTGGAGCAGCCCGAGCCTGAAGGTCAGCACCCCATAGCAGTGGCCCACACTGGGGCAGCTGGTGAGGATTTGAAGCCCCATGGGAAAGGATTCCCATTGGAGATGTTCATGGAGGACTGTCTGCTGTGGGTGGGACCCCAGCAGGGGAAGGGTGTGAGAAATTACAGAGTGTTCAGAGTCAGAAGGGCCCTCAGAAGCTCCTCCTATCCAAGCCCTCCCTGACTGAACAGGGTCACCTCCATTTGCTCACACAGGAATGCATCCGGGGGGCGGGGGGTGGGTTTGAATGTCTCCAGAGGAGACTCCCCAACCTCTCTGAGCAGCCCAGCCCAGGGCTCTGCCACCCTCACAGGAAGATGTTTCTCCTTATGTTCCTGTGGAACCTCCTCTGCTCCAGCTTGCCCCTGCTCCCCCATGTCCTGTCACCAGCCATGGCTGAGAAGAACCTGCCTCCATCTTCACCTCTGTCATCACTGCAGTCACTAACAAGGGGCACGCCCCCAGGTAAGAAGGGAAACAACTCGCTAAGAATGTCCCCGAACCCCCTGGGCCATGGCAGGGAAGAAGGGGGTGGTGGTGTGAGGGGGAGAGGGTGCACTAACACCTGGCTGCACCCATCACGATCCTGCTCTGGTTTTGGAGTGTGCAGAGCGGTACGTGAGGGGAGGGGAGGGGAGGGGAGGGGAGGGGAGGGGCGGGGCTGGGCTGGGCTGGGCTGGGCGCAACACGGCCCCTCCACGCCCTCATGGCCGCTGCCGAGCCTCGCAGCACCCGCGGCTGAGCGGCTCTGGCGAGGCAGCTCTGGCAGCGCCCCCTTCCCGCCCTTTCTACTACGCATGCGCAGTTAGGGAGACGCGCACTCCCCCTCCTACTCCGCAGTACGCATGCGCAGAAAGGACGTACCCGCCTCACTTTGCCCCGCCTATGCCCCACCTGTGGGGAGGGGAATCCAGCGTAGCTTCTGCGCATGCGCTAAGCCGGGCGCGTTTTCCCCCCTCCCCTCGGGTTCCCCAGAGGGGCGTGGTGGCGAGTACCGCCCCGCTGAGGTTCGACGCATGCGCATCACGGTGGAGGCGCTCCCCGGGCGGGGCCGTGCGCTACCCGTAGGCGGTGCCCATTTACATCACGGCTGACGAAAGGCCCCGCCCGGGCGTGGATTGGGCGGGGCTTTAAGAGCTAGGGGGCGGGGCTTCCCGGACCCCTCCCCTCGCTTCACCGCCCACTGTGCACCTGCGCCAGAAGGGCGGGGCTTAGCGCTGGGGTCTGCCCGCCACCGCCTCGCGGCGTTGTCATAGTGACGGCGGCTGCGCGCGGGAAGCGAGGCCGCGGCGGCGGGTCCGAGGGGCGGCGGCGGGTGCGGGAAGCTTGTGGGGGTGTCCCTGAGCGGGGGTGGGGGGCTCTGTGGGGCTGTTTCCCGAGGGGGAAGGGCTCCCAGGAGTCTTTGAGGGGAGGGGGCTCGGGGGGTCGTGGGTCTAGGAGCTAGGCCTGGGGTGGGGGCAGGGCCGCAAGGAGGGGGAGCGCCTGTGAGGGGGAGCAGGCCTCTGGGGGGGGGAGCAGGCCTCTAGAGGGGGAGCAGGCCTCTGAGGGGGTCTGGTGCCTGGGTGTGGGCAGGCCCCTATGGAGGGGCAGGCCCCGGGGGGGGGGGGCGGGCAGTCAGGCCTGTGGCGGGTTGGGGGGGGTGTGGAAGAACAGGCCTCTGAGGGGGCAGGGCCCAAAGGAGGGGCAGGTGCCTGTGAGGGGGAGCAGGTCTGGGGATGTCAGGCCCCTGAAGGAGGGTCAGGCCCCTGTGATGGGGACAGGCCTGGGCAGCATGCAGGCCCCTGTGAGGGGGAAATATGTCTGGACAGTGAGCAGGTCCCTGGGATGGGGAGAGCAGGTCTGGGGGAATGAGGCCCCTGGAGGGGGTGGGGCAGGCCTGGGCGGAGAGCAGGCCCCTGAAGGGGGGACATGCCTGGACAGTGAGCAGGTCCCTGAGGGGAAGCAGGCCCCTGTGATGGAGCAGGGTAGCAGGTCTCTGAGGGGGGTCAGGCCCCTGTGAGGGAGCAGGTCCCTGTGAGGGGGGCTGGCCTGGGTGGGGACAGGCCCCTGGGAGAGGGGGGAGCAGGTTTAGGGGGAGCAGACCCTGTGGGTAGGGTGTTGGGGGGACCCATGTGGCTCTTTTTGGGGTGGGGGTTGTCTAGGGTGGTATGGCTGTTAGCACAGGAGGGGTTCATCTCCCCCTTAGGGGTCCTGGGGGGTGTCTGGGGCGGGTGCCTCCGTTTTGAGGCACTGGCTGGAAATGAGCCTCTGATGGGGTGTCCCCAAGTAGGGTGCCTCCTTTTATAGGGTGCTGGGGGCGCCATCCCTGTGTGTGGGGGTGCTGGGTGTCAGGGGGAAGGTTGTGTCCCCCCACCCCATGCTGGCCAGGCACAGGTTGTAATGACACATTCAATGACCAGGGCTGCCCTGGCTGCCTCTTTCCACCCTCAGGTCACCCAACTTCTCTCCAGCAGCTGCCATGGGTTCCCTGCTTTCCCTCTCCATTAACAGCACTGCCTCTAGGCAGAGGAAGAAGCCTGAAGGTGATGATGATGATGATGACTTACTCCACAGCCGGGACCGCGTGGAAGACATCGCCAAGTTCCCCTACGTTGAGTTCACAGGTCAGGACAGCATCACTTGCCCCACGTGCCAGGGCACAGGCTGCATTCCCACAGGTATTAATTACACCTAGTGTCTTAATTACACCTAGTGTATTAATTATACCTCGTTTCCTAAACACATTGAGGAGCTGTTGCTTCTTCCCACCAGCATATGGAATCAGTTCACATCCTCCTCTTGCTTCCCAGAGCAGGTAAATGAGTTGGTGGCTCTGATACCCTACAGTGACCAACGGCTCCGTCCTCAGAGAACGTAAGTGTGTAGTAAGAGAGTAGTTAGGCCTTTGTGAAGAGCACACACAGGGCTCTTGTGTCTCTTTGCTGCCCCCATTAAACGCTTCACCCCATCTCCCCTTCACCCACGGGGTTGTTTTCCTCCCAGCCTGCCAACAAATACAACTTTGCAGTGGAGCTGGAGAGGCTTCCTGTGAAATCTCACCGTGGGGCTGAACGTGGGAACAATGAGCCTACTCACACACTCCAGCCCCAGCGCCCTGAAACGAGTGAAACTGCCCAAAAAACTCCTCAGGGGAGGCAAAAAAAATCCTCCTTTAGTTGCTCATTACTGAAAAATAAACTCATTAAAGGCCTTGAGTGATCTTAGACATGGAAAAGGTTAGAGCAGCGCTCCTCCTGAGCAAGAAATGGGTGTTTTGCTGGCCAAGGCTGGGTTTCAGTGCTGCCTTTGGGATGCAGGAGGTGATGATTCCTTCTTCCCTGCCTCTTCCAGGAAGCTTTATGTCCTGCTGTCGGTGCTGCTCTGCCTGCTGATATCTGGGCTGGTGGTTTTCTTCCTCTTCCCCCACTCTGTGCTGGTTGATGATGATGGGATTAAGGTGGTTCAGGTTTGGTTTGACAAGAAGAACTCCGTCGTCGTTCTTGCCATCACGGTACAGGGGTTGGAGGGGAGGGGGGTTCTTCCCCTTTGGGTTCTTCCTGGTGGGATTAAATTTGGGGGGAAGTCACTGCTATTCATATCTTCCTCCCCCACCTTCATCCAGGCCACCCTCCGGATCAGGAACTCCAACTTCTACTCAGTGACAGTGACCAGCCTGACGAGTCAGGTGCAGTACATGAACACCGTGGTGGGAACCCAGCAGATCACCAACGTCTCCAGCATCCAGCCCTTGAGTGACAAACTGGTATGGTTTCCTGCCCCTGGGTTTCCTGCCCCTGGGTTTCCTGCCCCTAGGTTCCTCCTCCTTTCCATCCATCGCTCCCATTAAACCTTTGCTTTGGTGAGATGGTCTCACAGCTGGATTTGGCTTCTGCTCCACACACACTGGTGGAAAGGCTCCTGGGGGGCTCTGGGGAGGGCTCCTGGAAGGCTCTGGAGAGGGCTGGCTTTACACCCAGGCTCAGTCTACGTGTTGACATATTTCCTTCTCTCTCTTCTGCAGGTGAACTTCACTGTCAAGGCAGAGCTGGGCAGCCCTTTCTCTTACGTGTAGTAAGGATTGAGTGCTCATTGTGTGCAGCTGGGGAGGATGGGGGGATATTTGGGGGAGGATGGGGGAGGTTTGGGGGGTGTTTAAGCCTCTTTTAATCAGAATTTACTCTGAAAATGACTTGTGTTTTCTGATAGCTTCCTGGAAAGTCACTGTTGGCTGGAAATGACTCAAGAAGCCACTTTGTCTGGATGTTGTGACGTGTCAGAGGGGTTTTTTTGGGGGGTGGGGACCGTGTCTTGAGTTGACTTAGCACCAAAAGCGTGGGGGGAGTGAGAAGAACCACAAGAAGATACCAAGAAACAGGAGTTTCTGAGCCCTGGGCTGACCTAATTCTTTGGGTTTGGTCTCTTCCCAGCTTCTTCTGCACGTTTCCCAAGGTGAAGGTGCACAACATCGTGATCTTCATGAGGTAGGTGGGTGCCTGGGGGGGGTTCCTGACTCAAAAGGGAATCACTGAGGTGGTAAATCTGGGATCTGGGAGGGAAAAATCCCTCTTGGACAACAGCCCAGCCTGGTTTGGTGCTGTGGTTTTTAATCTGGGGCAATTGAAACGGTTGGGTGAAGAGAGAGAGAGGAGACAGCAGAGCTTTTCACCCCTCTGCTCTGCCCTGCTCAGGCCCCAGCTGGAGTATTGTGTCCAGTTCTGGGCTCCCCAGTATAAAAAGGACAGGGATCTCCTGGAGAGAGTCCAGAGGAGGGACAGGGAGATGCTGAAGGGCCTGGAGCATCTCCCCTGGGAGGAAAGGCTGAGGGAGCTGGGGCTGTTCAGCCTGGAGAGGAGAAGCCTGAGAGGGGATCTGATCACTGGGGATCAAGAGCTGAAGGGTGGGACCCAGGGGGACATGGGCAGCCTCTGCTCAGTGTCTGTGGGGACAGGACAAGGGGTGATGGGCTCAAGTTGGAGCCCAGGGAGTTCTGCACCAACCTGGGGAAGAACTTTTCCCCAGTGAGGGTGAGGGAGCCCTGGGCCAGGCTGCCCAGGGGGTGTGGAGTCTCCTTCTCTGGAGAGATTCCAGCCCCATCTGGTCACAGACCTGTCCTGGGCACCCTGAGGATCTTTAGAGGTCCCTTCCAGTTTTGATAGCAGGATCACAATCCATAGGCCTTCCCCCCTAAACTGTTCTTTCCCCCTCCCCAAAATCCCTTCCCAGGACATCAGTGAAGCTCTCCTACATCGGCCACGTGATGCAGAGCGCCTTGGAGACCTACCACTACGTGGACTGCAGCACCAACTCCACCCTCACCCAGGACCCTCCCCTGTCCCCCTCCTCAACACGAGGTGCAGCCAAAGCCAAGCTTGAATCCTGAAGATTCTAGAAGGGACCAGGAACTTCCAAACAGAAGCAGAGGGGGTTACAAGTGACTTTTGGAGTAGTTTGAAAAGCTCCAGGTCCCTTTCACCTTCTTCCAACCTGCTGCTGCCTTGTCCACCACAAAACCTGCTTGGTTCCTCACAGAAACCAGCCTCTGGAGCGTGGTGCTTTGGGATCTGAAGATCCTGAATGCTCCAGGTTGACTTCTGAAGCTCAGGGACGTGTTGGGTTCTTTCAGGGTGAACTAATTAGTTCTGTGCAATTAATTTATTCCCCTTTCCTTTGGGGGCAGCACGTCACTGGCTGGTTTTGAAGCAGGGTGTGGACAAAACAGGGATGGTTTTTGGGGAGGAACATGCAGATCCTGCTTCCACCCCTCTGGAATTTGCACTAGAAGGAGGCAAAGGGATGGAAACCCTTGAGATGTGGTCGGTTTGCTGGTGGCTGAGGCCACCTACAGCAACCTGGCACCAAACCACCGTGGTCTGAGCAAGGCCAGGCCTTGGGCTGCGCTGAATTTGAGTGGAGAAGGAGGAGGAGGAAGGTCTAAACCTTCCTCTCCCTCTGTGGGGCAGCTGCAGGGTGTCCCTGTAGCTCCGTGTTGTGTTGTACCTGTGCCTGTTGCAAATGAGGGTGGGTTCCCACTGATTTTTTTTTGGGGGGGGAAGTTGGGGGTTCTGAAGGCTCCATCTCCCAGGAGATGGTCAATCCTGGTAAATAAATCAGGGTGCTGATCCCACTGTGGGGTTTCTAGAACCAAATTCCTATTAAAGCCAAGTTGGACCTTCCTCTGTGGTGACCTTTCTTCTCTGGAAACCAAACCCTCTCCTAGAGTTTGTGATATTTTTGGGGGGAGCAAAATCCCTGGCTGATTGTTTTTTGGGCGGGGGGTTGTTTCATCCCCCTCTTCACAGGGTGACACAACCTCCTGCTCCCCTCCCCATGTCCTTATCCCCCACCCTGAGTTCTCCTCACAGTGTGTGTGTGTGTTTGGGGGGTTCCTTTAACTGGGTGATGTGTATTTTGGGGTGGGGGGAGGGTTCAACTCAAGGGGTTTTACCCCAAATTCCTTGTGTGACATCCAGCAGCGCTGAGCTGGAGCGTTAACAATCCACAGGTGCCCTTTGAAGTGGGGGGGTCTCATGTTGGCCTTTTAAGGGGTGTTTTATTTTGGAAATCCTCCTTAATCCCCCCACACATCCCCCCCCCCCTCAACCCCTTCTTAATGAACTTCTGGTGCCAAGGGTGGGTTGATCCTTTCCCAGACAGATCCCAGCCTTCCGGAGCACTTCCCACTGGGCCACCAGCTGTGAGTGTTTCAAACCCAGATGAAGGATTAAAAACCCCCAAAGTCACCCCAAGGTAACAGTTTTAATGTGTTTGGGGGTGACTTTGGGGGGTTTAATCCTTTAAAGTTGTTTTTTTCTCTTAATAAGGACTCTGGTGCCCGTGGTAGCGCTGAGGTTTGAATGGGGAACTCCTCCAGCCCCTCTCAGTCGGTCACATCCCACCCCAGCCTGGGGTCAGTGGGCTGATTTCCTTTAAAATACTTCCAAAAAGGAACCTAAAAACCCAACTCCTGAAGCTTTGCCCTCTAATTAAAGCTCTTGAGGAGGAGGATTTGCATCTACAGCTCTTAATGATGCTGTTTAAGGCAGTGATGGCCATGATCTCTGTCCCTATGGTGAAACACAGCCCAGGATTGGGCTTCCCCTGTGTATAAACTGGGATGGATTCTGGGGAGGTGGGGGGTGAGAAGGCCCCCCTTGGCCTTGACCACTCTGAATTGGTCACCATGTCCCCCCTCCCTCCTGGTTTTAGTGGGTTTTGGGTCCATTTAGTGGGGGGTGAGGAGATGAGAAACCCCTTAACACACCAACCTTGCAGCTCTGCCTTGTCCCATGAGCTTTTTTTTCCCCTTTTTAAACATTTTTTGGGGTAGTTTCTTTCTATCAAATAGCTTCAACCCTTAAAAAGAAATAAAAAAATCCCATTTCTGACCCTTTTTCCCAGGAGAAAAGAACCCCACCACGACCCCCACCCACCAACCAAACCCACTGGGGAGACTTTTCCTCCAAAAGATGATTATTATTATTATTATTATTATTATTATTTAATATCAACTGATGTTTAAAAAATACAAACTTGTTTCACAAGAAATTAGCACCATGATCACTTTTTGCTTTGGTTTTGGGGGGGGGGTGGGTGGGTTTATCCTATTATACATCAGCTGGGAATAACACAGGGAAAAGGATGGGGAGGGGGGAAGGGATTGGTGTCACCTGGATTCATGGAGAGATCCCTTGAAGCAGGGAAAAAGGGCCAGTACCTCCCAGTTAAAATTCCCACCTCCTCTTTTAGTTTGGACCCCAAAAAAAATAGGTCATTCAGGAAGAGAATAAATAAATAAAAGCCTGTGGTTTCCTTATCTCATCTCATTTTCCAGCCTGACCAGCCTGGTGCTGGAAAGAACTGGTGCTTCCCAAGGGCCAGGCGTGAGTCGAGGGGGTTGGTTGCAGCCATTCAGTGCAGAAGGGATTGGGGAGTACTCAGGTCCTGATTTTGGGGTGGGGGTGGGGGGTTTCTAGAGGATTTTGGGGGGTTTCTGGAGAGTTCTCTTTGATGTTGGGGCTGGGGGAGGGGGATTGGGTTGGGTTTGCTTTTTTTTTTTGTGTTTTCTTTAAAAAAAAAAACCCAAAACCAAAAAAAAAAAAAAAACCAACCCACAAAACCAAAACCACACCAAAAACAACACCCAAACCAAACAACCACAAATAAAAACAATTTACAAGAAGCAAACGGGGCCAAGATCCACACCAAACTCCTGGTCAGCTCCACCAATGTCCATAGGTGCAATATCTACAATGGGCAGGCGCGAGGTCTTCTGCGACCGGTACTCGATGACTGTCTTGCCCCATTTCCCAGTGTGTTTCTGGGGGGAGAAAACAAGGAGGGAGGGTGGTTTTGAGATGTTCAGGAGGAAGGAAGGGTGGGGTTTGGATGTTCACAAGGTGGGGAGGATGGTTTTGAGGTGTTCAGGAGGAAGGAAGGATGTTTTTGAGATGTTCAGGAGGAGGGAGGATGGTGTTTAGATGCTCAGGAGGAGGGAGGATGGTTTTTAGGTGTTCACAAGAGGGGAAGGATCATTTTTAGATGTTCACAAGGGGAGAAGGGTGGTTTTTAGATGTTCAGGAGGAAGGAAGGATGGATTTTAGATGTTCACTAGGAGGGAGGATGGTTTTTAGATGCTCATGGGGGGAGAAGGATGGTTTTTAGATGCTCAGGAGGAGGGAGGATGGGTTTTAGGTGTTCACAAGAGGGGGAAGGATGGTTTTTAGATGTTCACAAGGGGAGAAGGGTGGTTTTTAAATGTTCAGGAGGAAGGAAGGATGGGGTTTGGATGTTCACCGGGGGGAGGATGGTTTTGAGATGTTCAGGAGGAGGAGGGATGGTTTTTAGGTGTTCACAAGGAGGGAGGATGGTTTTTAGGTGTTCACAAGAGGGGAGGGATCATTTTTAGATGTTCACAAGGGGAGAAGGGTGGTTTTGAGATGTTCAGGAGGAGGGAGGAGGATTCTGAGATGTTCACAGGGAGGGAAGGATGGGTTTTGGATGCTCATGGGGAGGGAAGGGTGGTTTTTAGATGTTCAGGAGGAGGAGGGATGGTTTTTAGATGCTCATGAGAGGGAAGGATGGTTTTTAGATGCTCAAAAGGCAGAAGGATGGTTTTGAGATGTTCACAAGGAGGGAGGATGGTTTTTAGGTGTTTACAAGAGGGGAGGGATCATTTTTAGATGTTCACAAGGGGAGAAGGGTGGTTTTTAGATGTTCAGGAGGAAGGAAGGATGGGGTTTGGATGATCACCGGGGGGAGGATGGTTTTGAGATGTTCAGGAGGAGGGAGGAGGATTCTGAGATGTTCACAGGGAGGGAAGGATGGGGTTTGGATGCTCATGAGGAGGGAAGGGTGGTTTTTAGATGTTCAGGAGGAGGGAGGATGGTTTCTAGATGTTCAGGAGGAGGAGGAGGGATGGTTTTTAGATGCTCATGAGAGGGAAGGATGGTTTTTAGGTGTTCAAAAGAGGGGGAAGGTTCATTTTTAGATGTTCACAAGGGGAGAAAGGTGTTTTTTAGATGTTCAGGAGGAAGGAAGGATGGTTTTGAGATGTTCAGGAGGAGGGAGGATGATGCTTAGATGTTCACAGGGAGGGAAGGATGGGGTTTGGATGCTCATGAGGAGGGAGGATGTTTTTTAGGTGTTCACAAGGAAGGAGGGTGGGGTTTAGATGTTCAGGAGGAGGGAGGATGGGTTTTAGGTGTTCACAAGAGGGGGAAGGATGGTTTTTAGATGTTCACAAGGGGAGAAGGGTGGTTTTTAGGTGTTCACAGGGCAGGAAGGATGGGGTTTAGTGTTCAGGAGGGAGGAAGGATGGCTTTTTAGATGTTCAGGAGGGGGAAGGATGGGTTTTGGTGTTCAGGAGGGGGAAGGATGGGTTTTTAGGTGTTCTTCACCCCGACCCAGACACCCAGATCAACCTCAGGGGTTGAACTCCACCTTTCACCCCCAGACTCACCGTGCAACCGTCCTCCAGGACGCTGTAGGTGAACCTGCTGTTGCCCTCGGCCCTGATCTCCACGTCGTTGGACCCTTGGATGAGGATGGCCTTCTTCAGGCTGCCCGTCTCCTCGTCCATGTAGGCAATGCTGTTCTTGCAGTGGTAGGTGACGTTCTGGGAGCCTTCGGTGGACAGGAGCCGGAGGAAGGTCATCTGGATGTTGGCGGTGTTGGGAGACAGGTCTTCATCCCCGTAGCTAAACTGGAGGGAGGAGGAGGAAGGACATTAAAGCCTTTGGGTGTTGCCACATCCCTGTTTCCAGTCCCCTTTTCAGGGGGTTTCCAGCCCAACAGACCCAACCCCAAGCTTTCCCTGAGACCCCCTAGAAATCCCACCCCTCATAGATGTCCATCAACGTGACCCAGAGGAAGGACACCCAGTAACTCTAACCCTGAGGAGGAAGGCTCCCAAGACCCCTCACTCTGAGGAAGGACAGTCCCAAGTCCCCTCACCCCGAGGAAGGAGGCCCCAAGACCCCTCACCCCAAGGAAGGAGGCCCCAACACCCCTCACCCCGAGGAAAGAGTCCCCAAGGCCCCTCACCCCAAGGAAGGACACCCCAAGACCCCTCACCCCAAGGAAGGAGGCCCCAAGACCCCTCACCCCGAGGAAAGAGTCCCCAAGGCCCCTCACCCCAAGGAAGGACACCCCAAGACCCCTCACCCCGAGGAAGGACACCCCAAGACCCCTCACCCCGAGGAAAGAGTCCCCAAGGCCCCTCACCCCAAGGAAGGACACCCCAAGACCCCTCACCCCAAGGAAGGAGGCCCCAAGACCCCTCACCCTGAGGAAGGACACCCCAAGACCCCTCACCCCGAGGAAGGAGGCCCCAAGACCCCTCACCCTGAGAAAGGAGTCCCCAAGACCCCTCACCCCGAGGAAGGACACCCCAAAAACCCTCACCCTGAGGAAGGACACCCCAAGACCCCTCACCCCGAGGAAGGACACCCCAAGACCCCTCACCCTTCCCATTCCCAGCATGCAGTGCCCACCCAGGGACCCCCCTTACGTGGAAACCGCCGTTGATGGTCTCTGCAAACCAGACATGCTTCTTGTCTTTGGTCTTACTGGTCCACCAGTTCTTCCTGGGGATGCTGCTGGGGCTGGGGTAGACGCAGGTCTCGCCCGTCTCCATGTTGCAGAAGACTTTGATGGCGTCCAAGGTGCAGCCTTGGTTGGGGTCGATCCAGTAGTCACCTGTAGTGGGGTGTGAGGGGTGAGGTTTTGGAGGACAGAGCACCAACCCTGAGGAAGGACAGCCCAGTCCCCGAGAGGGCTCCCCCTCATCCCGAGGGAGGACAGTCCCAGCCCCCCAGGAGGACGCCCCTCATCCCGAGGATGGAGTCCCCAAGACCCCTCACCCTCAGGAAGGACAGTCCCAAGACCCCCCACCCTGAGGAAGGACAGTGCCAAGACCCCTCACCCTGAGGAAGGACAGTGCCAAGACCCCTCACCCTGAGGAAGGAGGCCCCAAGACCCCTCACCCCGAGGGAGGACAGTCCCAAGACCCCTCACCCTGAGGAAGGAGGCCCCAAGACCCCTCACCCTCAGGAAGGACAGTCCCAAATCCCCTCACCCTGAGAAAGGAGTCCCCAAATCCCCTCACCCCGAGGAAGGACAGTGCCAAGACCCCTCACCCTGAGGAAGGACAGTCCCAAGTCCCCTCACCCTGAGGATGGAGCCCCCAAGAACCCTCACCCTGAGGAAGGACAGTCCCAAGTCCCCTCACCCTGAGGATGGAGCCCCCAAGAACCCTCACCCTGAGGAAGGACAGTCCCAAGACCCCTCACCCTAAGGAAGGACAGTCCCAAGACCCCTCACCCCAAGGAAGGACAGTCCCAAGACCCCTCACCCTAAGGAAGGACAGTACCAAGTCCCCTCACCCTAAGGAAGGACACCCCAGAACCTTCCTGGAGGGTGTGAGGGTGAAGTTTTGGAGGACAGAGCACCAAGTATGGGGGAGGAGAAGGTTCTGGGAGGCGGGAGGAAAGGGATGGAGGTTCCTACCGCTCTTCCAGTCGGGGTGGCAGAGCTTGATGTCACGACATGTCCTGGCTGGGTTCTTCTTGGAGCCCTCGGGGCTGCGGATGCTCTCGATCTGGTTGTTGAGGGACTTGAGGGTGGCGTCCACCTCGACGTCGTGCTGCCTCAGGGCCCCGCCGGCCGCCTCGTCCGCCCTCATGTACCGGATGGGGTCGGGGCCCTTCTCAGTCTGACCCAGCCCGGCGAAAGCCGACATGTCGATACCGGTACCGGGGGGACCAGGAGGACCTGGGGGACCTGGATTTCCGGGGGGACCCTGGGGAAGGAAGGAAGGAAGGAAGGAAGGAAGGAAGGAAGGAAGGAAGGACACCAGGTGATCATAGAATCACAGAGTCACAGGGGTGGGAAGGGGCCTCCAGAGCTCATGGGGTCCAACCCCCTGCCACAGCAGCTCCCCAGCTCATATTGCACAGGTCTGTGACCAGATGGGGCTGGAATCTCTCCAGAGAAGGAGACTCCACACCCCCTGGGCAGCCTGGCCCAGGGCTCCCTCACCCTCACTGGGGAAAAGTTCTTCCCCAGGTTGGTGCAGAACTCCCTGGGCTCCAACTTGAGCCCATCACCCCTTGTCCTGTCCCCACAGACTCTGAGCAGAGGATGCCCATGTCCCCCTGTGTCCCACTCTGCAGATATTGATCCCCAGGGAGCAGATCCCCTCTCAGGCTTCTCCTCTCCAGGCTGAACAGCCCCAGCTCCCTCAGCCTTTCCTCCCAGGGGAGATGCTCCAGGCCCTTCAGCATCTCCCTGTCCCTCCTCTGGACTCTCTCCAGGAGATCCCTGTCCCTTTGATCCCAGGGAGCCCAGCACTGGACACAACACTCCAGTGGGGCCTGAGCAGGGCAGAGCAGAGGGGGAGGATCCCCTCCTGGGACCTGCTGCCCACACTCCTCCTGATGCCCCCAGGATCCCCTTGTCTCTCTCAGCCCCAGGACACACATTGCTGGCTCATGGCCAGCCTGTCACCCCCCAGCACCCCCAGGTCCTTCTCCTCAGAGCTCCTCTCCAGCAGCTCCCCCAGCCTGGCCTGATCCCAGCAGTTCTTCCTCCCCAGGTGCCAGACTCTCCCCTGGCTGTTGTTGAACCCTCAGCTGGTGTCTCCCTGCCCAGCTCTCCAGCCTGGCCAGCTCTCTCTGGGTGGCAGTGTCCTGTGTGTCACCCACTCCCCCCAGCTTTGCAGCACCCCCTTGCTGAGGGGGGTGCTGTTCCATCACATCAGTGAAGATGTGAAACAGGACTGGCCCCAACCCCTGAGCCCTGGGGAACCCCACTGGTCACAGGTCTCCAGCCAGACCCTGCTCCACTGATCCCGATCCTACTGGGATGCTCTGAGAAGATGGGGAACATCCCCTTCCCCTTCCCCTTCCCTTTCCCCTTCCCCTTCCCCTTCCCTTTCCCCTTCCCTTTCCCCTTCCCTTTCTCCTTCCCTTTGACCTTCCCCTTCCCCTTCCCCTTCCCCTTTCCCTTCCCCCTTCCCCCTTCCATTCCCCTTCCCCTTCTCCTTCCCCTTCCCCTTCCCCTTCCCCTTCCCTTCCCCTTCCCCTCTCCCTTTCCCCTTCCCCCTTCCCCTTCCCCTTCCCCTTCCCCTTCCCCTTCCCTTTCCCCTTCCCCTTCCCCTTCCCCTTCCCCTTCCCCTTCCCCTTCCCCTTTCCCTTTCCCCTTCCCCTTCCCCTTCCCCTTCCCCTTCCCCTTTCCCTTTCCCCTTCCCCTTCCCCTTCCCCTTCCCCTTCCCCTTCCCTTTCCCCTTCCCCTTCCCCTTCCCCTTCCCCTTCCCCTTCCCCTTCCCCTTCCCCTTCCCCTTCCCCATGCAGCTTTCTCTACTCACCGCAGGACCTGGTTCTCCGCTCCGGCCTCGGGGACCAGGGGGACCGATGGGACCGGGCATCCCGTTGGAGCCATCTTTGCCAGAGGGGCCAACAGGGCCGGGGGGACCCTGAGAGAGACCCCCAAATCGGGGGGTGGGTCAGGTTGATCTGAGACCCCACAGCAGGGAAGAGGCTGGGGGAGCCCTTAGCGGGACTTACCCTGGGACCGGAGGGACCGGCGGGACCAGCAGCGCCCTGGTCTCCAGAAGGACCCTGAGGGAGAAGCAGGGATGGATGGTTAGGGCTCCTCATCCAGTTTTTGGGGTGCTCTCAGCCTCTGCAGGGCCTCGGGGCTCCATCTGTTGCCTCCACCACCCTGAAGGAGCCCCATCTCACCCCTCTTTCTCCCAAAACTTACGGGTGGGCCGGGGAGCCCCTGGAGCCCGGTGAAGCCGCGGTGGCCCTTCAGCCCCCTCTCTCCTGCCTCTCCTGTCTCACCCTTGTCACCACGGGGCCCTTGGGGACCCTAGAAGGGGGCAAAGAGACAAGTCAGGCTTAGGGTAGCAGACCTCCCACCCACCCAGCACAGGGTGGGACCCCAGGGTGGGACCCCAGCCCTCACTCACCGGCATTCCTCGAGCGCCAGCGGGACCGGAGGGACCCATGGGACCTTGTGCACCCTGGGGACAGAGAGTCAAGTCATCGCTGCACGGGGTGCCAGGGGGGCTCCCCTCTCCACTCCCACCCCACCCCAAATCCCACCCCTCACCCCCTCTCCCCCACACTCACAGCCTCTCCTCTGTCTCCTTGTTTCCCAGTGGGACCGACTGGACCAGGAGCACCGGGGGCACCGGGGGCACCGGGAGCACCAACGGGACCTGTCTCACCACGGTCACCCTGTATCAGGACAAGGGGGTGCTCAGAGCTGGATTGGGGTGGGGAGGGGCGGTACTTATTTTGGGGGGGAGTAAACTCACCTTCACTCCAGCTGCACCGTCTCTGCCGGGGGGCCGTCGGAGCCGGGGTTCCCCTGGGAAGAGGAGAGGAGGGATCAAAGTCTCACCTTGGGATGGAGCAGGGGGAGAAGCTTCTAGAATGTATGAGGAAGGGGTCCTCCAGCTTTGGGATGGGCTGTGTTTGGGGTTACAGGGGTGTCACACCCCCCTCCCCCCTCTTCTTGCACCCACTCACCTCACGTCCAGGTTCACCAGCAGGACCAGTCAGACCAGGGGGACCCACAGGGCCTGGGGGGCCACGGTCACCAGCAGAGCCAGGAGCTCCTTGTTTCCCAGGTTCTCCCTAAATGAGGGGGAGGATGAAGGGGGGCCACCCAAAATTAATCCATCATACAAGGGGGGTGAGCCCACCCCCTCACCCTGCTCCTCCCCCAGTTTAAGGCTGTTACCCACACCCCCCACCCCCCACCCCCAAATATGTGTTGGCTACAAGATGCTGGCACTACACCCCCCCCCCAAGAATGAGGGGTCCCTGGGGTGCTCTATATGTCTCAGAGGGTGTTAGTGACCCCCCCCCCTCTCAACAACTCCTTGCACCCCCCAACCCTCACCAGGCTCCAGCATCCCCTGTGCTGCAGGTTGGGCACCCAAATCGCTGATGCTGAGCTCAGGAACCCTCTGCCAGCTCTTGAGACACCCCCCCACCCCCCAAAAAAAAGGGGGGGCTGAGCTTGTTTTTTTGAGGGGGGGTCCCCCCAACTCACCGATGGCCCTGGCAGCCCAGGGAAGCCTCTCTCACCACGCTGCCCAGGCAGCCCCACGATGCCACGTTGTCCTGCCAAACCTTGGGGACCAGGGGGCCCGTCAGGACCCTGTGGGGAGGCAAAGAGGGGTGCAAAGGGGGGGGTTAGACCAAGTGGGCTTGGGGGGGGTCACAGCATGGAAAGAGGTGCCTCCCCTCCCCCCAAACCAACCCCCCCCAACGTACTGCAGGGCCATCCTCTCCAGGTTCTCCTTTCTCCCCAGGGGGACCAGCAGGTCCTTGGAGCCCGGGGTCACCGGCACGGCCAGGGGGTCCAGCGTCACCACGAGCACCCTTGGGACCATCCTTGCCAGCAGATCCAGGGGGGCCTGGGGGGCCTGGGTTACCCTGTGTGGGGAGGGGGAGGAGGAAGATGAGGTTTGGGAGGAGCAGAGGTGGTTTCTCCACCTTCCTCCCCCAAATCCCAGCAGCACCAGCTCAGCTCTGTGCCTGGAGAGCCTCAAAAAGCCCCTTCTGGGGGGGCTGAGGGGCTGCCTGCCTGCCCCCTAAATGGTCCTGGATGCTCCCAGTCATCCCACTGGACCCCTAAATGGTCCTGGATGCGCCCAGGTGATCCCAGTTGCCCCCTAAGTGATCCCAGTTGCCCTCCCAAGTGATCCAAGTTGCATTCCCAAGTGATCCCAGCTGCCCCCCAAGCATCCCAGATTCTCCCAGTCATCCCACTGGACCCCTAAACAGTCCTGGATGTGCCCAAGTTATCCCAGTTGCCCCCTAAGTGATCCCAGTTGTCCTCCCAAGTGATCCCAGTTGCCCTCCCAAGTGATCCCAGTCGCCCTCCAAGTGATTCCAACTGCCCCTCAAAGCATCCCAGATGCTCCCAGTCATCCCACTGGACCCCTAAATGGTCCTGGATGCCCCCAGATGATCCCATCTGCCCCCCAAGGGATCACAGTTGCCCTCCAAGTGATCCCAGCTGCCCCCCAGTGCATCCCAGATGCTCCCAGTCATCCTACCTGACCCTTAAATGGTCCTGGATGCCCCCAAGTGATCCCAGCTGCCCCCCAAAATGCATCCCAGATGCTCCCAGTCATCCCACTGGACCCCTAAACGGTCCTGGATGTGCCCAAGTGATCCCAGCTGCCCCCTAAGTGATCCCAGTTGGCCTCCAAGTGATCCCAGATGCCCCCCAATCAGGTGGGATGCTCCCAGTCATCCCACCTGACCCTTAAATGGTCCTGGATGCCCCAAGTGATCTCTACTGCCCCCCAAGTGATCCCAGCTGCTCCCTGAGTGATCCCTGCTCCCCCCAAGTGATCCCAGTTGCCCCCCCAACTCACATTAGGGCCGGGTGGTCCAACACGTCCAGCAGCTCCAGGGAATCCAGTGGCTCCCTGGGGAAGGAGAGGAGAAAAGGGGCTCAGATGCTGCACCATGCACCCCACCAGCACCCCCACCCACACCCCCCCATACTCACAGGGGGGCCCTGGGCACCTCGGGCTCCTTTGGGACCAGTTACACCAGTTGGACCCTGTGGAGAGAAGGAAAACTAGTTGGAAACCTACTGGGACGGGGGGAAAACATACTGGGATGGGGGAGAATGGGACCCCTGTGGGGGCCTGACCCCTGTTTTGGGGTGCCCCAGCTGTACCCACCTGCGGGCCAGGTGCACCAGAGGGACCTTGGGGACCAGGAGCTCCAGCATCACCCTTCTGCCCGGGTTCTCCTTGTTCTCCTTTGGCACCTGGTTGCCCATCGGCACCCTGAGGGGAAGCAGCCACCATGAGGGGGGTTCAGCCTCCAAAAGTGGGGTTCAGCCACCATGAGGGGGGGTTCAGCCACCCCCTGTGCCCGTGCTGGGGGCAATGGGGCCAAATACTCACCGGGGGACCAGCAAACCCAGCAGGACCAGGGGCACCGGGCTCCCCACGCTCACCCTACGGGGGAGAGATGGGGGTAAATTTGGGGGGGACAGGGACAGGGGGGAGCGAGGTGATGCTGGTTTTGGGGGGCGGGGGGCACTTACAGGGGCACCACGGGCACCAGCAGCACCAGATGGACCAGGGGGGCCGGATTCACCCTGGAAAAGAAAAGAGGGGGGTTATTGGGGGGAGTGGATGGAGCACCCCTCGGCTGGGGAGTTATGGGGTGGGGGGTTGGATGGAGCACCCCTCAGCTGGGGGGGTTGGGGGGGGGCTGTCTGGGCTCTCACCTTCTCACCGTTGGGGCCAGCAGGGCCGGGGGGCCGATGGGACCTGTCAGACCCTGTGAGGGGGTGGGACACACACACAGATGAGGATGAGGCCATGGTGAGCATCCCCCACCAGCCCCCCCACACCCACCATCCCATCCCCATCCCCCACCAGCCCCCCCACACCCATCACCCCATCCCCCCACCCTGCACCCACTGTCCCATCCCCATCTCCCACCAGCCACCCCACCCCCACCACCCCATCACCCCACCCTGCACCCATCACCCCATCCTCATCCCCCACCAGCTACCCCACACCCACCACCCCATCCCCATCCCCATCCCCCACCAGCCCCCCCACACCCATCACCCCATCCCCATCTCCCACCAGCCACCCTGCACCCACCACCCCTTCCCCATCCCCATCCCCATCCCCATCCCCATCCCCCACCAGCTACCCCACTCCCACCACCCCATCACCCCACCCTGCACCCACCACCCCATCCCCATCCCTATCCTCATCCCCCACCAGCCCCCCCACACCCATCCCCATCCCATCCCCATCCCCATCCCCCCACCCCGCACCCCCCACCCCGTCCCCACTCACTCGTGCTCCGTCCTTCCCGGGGGCTCCTTCCGGCCCTTTCTCTCCCACGTCTCCCTGTGGGGTTGAGGCAGAGGCAGCGTTAAGCTCGAGCTGAGGCCTGACACAGCTCCAGACACCCCCAGCCCCCCTCACTCACCCTGTCTCCCTTGGGCCCCGCGATACCGGCTGCTCCTCTCTCTCCGGGCATCCCCTGCAGCCCCGGGGGGCCTTGGGCACCGTTGGGTCCAGCTGGTCCAGTAGCACCCTAAAGGGGAATGAGGGTTGAGGATGGGATGGTGGGGGTTTTGGGGTGCTGTGTGTCCCCCCACACACACCCCCACCCATCCCTTTGTCCCCCCCAACCCTTAGCACCCACCTTGGGGCCGTCGGTGCCCGGCGTGCCGGGGAGCCCGCGGGGTCCTTGCAAGCCTTGTGCACCAGGAGAGCCACGTTCACCAGGGAAGCCACGTTCACCCTGGGGTGGGGAAGGACCAGAGTTTGGGGGAAGCCAAGAGGCCACGGTGAGGGTCACCCAGGTCCCCAAGGGTCAGGCTGGATGGAGCACCCCCTACCCCACCAAAGGGCCAGCCGCTCCCCTGGTCGTGGTGGCATCTCCAAAGGGATGGGGTGGGATGGAGGAGCCACCACAACCAGGGAAGCCAAGAGCCCTGGGTGGGGTCAGATGGGCTCCACCAACCCCTCTGAGCCCCCCAAAACCCCCCACCCCCCATGGGATGGGGTGAGGCATCATGTCCCCCTCATTTTTGGGGAGAGGGGGGGATACATGATACTTACTCTGGGACCGACAAGACCAGGGGCACCAGCTTCTCCAGGAACACCCTGTGACCAGGGAAAAAGAGTTGGGGGGTCAGCCCCAGGGGGTCCTAACCTGCCCCCCTCCCTCCCCCCAGACTTTGCAGCCAGGGGTTCCCCAAAAGGAGGGAAAAGTTGGGGGGGGTCTCACCTGATCTCCAGGTTTGCCGCTCTCTCCGGGGGGACCTGGTGGTCCAGGCAGCCCCTGGGTGGGATGAGGGGGGAATCAGTGAGCACAGCAGCAGTGAGACCACCCCCCTCACCCTGAGGATGGGGGTGACCTCACCCCCACCCTGACACCCCAATTTCCACACCCCCTCTCCCTTCCTTCCACTCACCTGGAAGCCAGAGGGTCCGGGGGCTCCTTGTTCTCCCCTCTCACCAGCAGGACCCTGTGGGATGGGTGATGCTGAAGCACCCCGAAACCTCCTGGGGGGTTCACCTCAAAACCTCCTGGGGGGTTCACCCTTCACCCCCCTGAGATTTTGGGAATCACAAGGGGACCTCACACCCCCACACCCCCCTCCATCACAAGGGCCAGGCAGCACAGAAGCTCCATCCTTGGCCTGGATGTGGGTGGACCCCAAAACCTCGCCCCCCTCCAAGTCCCCACCTCCCCCCAAGATATCTCAGGTGGGGACACTCACAGCAGGTCCGGGGGGCCAGCAGCTCCTGTCTCACCATCCTTCCCAGGAAGACCCTATAGAGGAGAAACCCCACCCCTGAGCTCCAGGAGTGATGCTCCAGACCCTCCGTGCCTCAGTTTCCCCACTCACAGGCACCTCAAGGGGATTGAGGTGCAGGAGGAACCCCAAAATATGAGGGTGGGGTTTTTTTTTGGGGAGGGACACCCAGCTCACCCGCAGCCCTGGAGCTCCAGGGAGTCCTTTCTCACCAGCTTTTCCAGGCTCACCCTAAAGAGGGAGGAGAGAGGCCACGGTGATGGGCTCTGGGGGGAAGGGGGTATCCCAGCCCCCATTTTTTGGGGGGGCTAGGGAAGGGGTGACACTCACATTGGCACCTTTAGGACCAGGGAACCCCATCACACCAGGCTGGCCACGAGCACCCTGTGGCCCTGGGGGGCCAGGGCGCCCATCCTCACCCGGAGCACCCTGTGGGGAAGATTTTGGGGGGGGGGGAGTCACACACATCAGTGGGGACCCCCCCCAAGGCTGACAACCCCCCCAACCACACACACCCCCCACCCCAGAGCATCACTTACAGTTGGGCCAACTTTGCCTTGAGGACCAGCGTCGCCTGGGCGGCCCGTGAGCCCCTGTGGAGAGGGGGGAAGAGATTTGGGGGGCAGGTGAGGGGTCACCATGCACCCCATCCTGCTCCCTGCCTGGGACTCGCCAAGCCCAGGCCCAAAAAGCATCTTAACCCCCCAAAAGTGCCTTTGACACCCCCCAAATGAGCATCTCAGCACCAAAGGGCGTCTGGGCTAACCCCAAATCCAGCATGGTGACCCCCCAAAAACACCTTATGGACCCCAAATCCAGCATGGTGACCCCCCAAAAACACCTTATGGACCCCAAATCCAGCTGGTGACCCCCCAAAGAACACCTTATGGACCCCAAATCCAGCTTGGTGACCCCCAGGAACACTGTGTGGACCCTCAAATCCGTCTTGGTGACCCCCAAGAACATCCTATGGACCCCCAAATCCATCTTAACAACCCCCAAGAGCACCTTGTGGACCTCAAAAGCACCTCATGGGCCCCCAAATCCATCTTGGTGACCCCAAATGCCCCCTATGGACCCCCAAATCCAGCTTGGTGACCCCCAAGAACATCCTATGGACCCCAAATCCATCTTAGTGACCCCCAAGAACACCTTGTGGACCCCAGATCCATCTTGGTGACCCCCAAAAGTACCTTGTGGACCTCAAAAGCACCTTATGGACCCCCAAATCCATTTAAGTGACCCCATAAGAACCTCATGGACCCCCAAATCCATCTTGGTGACCCCCAAAAGCACTCAAAACCCTGTGGACCCCAGCAGGTCCCACCAGCAGCATCCCCCATCCCCACACATCACCCTGCCCAGGCCGAGCTCCTCCCAAACCTCACCAGGGACACCTCCCCCCCATCCAAGCAAACCCCCCTCCCACCCCACTCTGGCCCCCATAGGGGTGCAGCACCCACCCCCCCACACCCCCCAAGCTCTTACCCTGGCTCCGGGCAGGCCGGGCTCTCCAGGGCGCCCAGGGTCACCAGTAGCACCCTTGGGACCTGCCAGGCCAGCGGGGCCACGCTCACCTGGAGCACCCTGTTGGGGGGAAAGGGGTGAATATGGGGGGGGTTTGGGGAGGGGTTCTCACCCCCTCTGACCCCCCCTCCACCTCCCTTCCATCACCCCAACATCCCCACCTTAGGTCCTGCCAGCCCATCCTGCCCGGGGAAGCCGCGATTGCCAGGAGCACCCTATGGATGGAGAGGAGGAGGAAGAGGAGGAGTGAGATTGGGGTGGGTGAGGAGGAAGAGGAAGGTTTTAGGGGACCAGCACCCCATCAGAGGGAGGGAGGGGGCCACACACCCTCTCTCCAGGTGGTCCCACAGGTCCAGCAGCGCCGGGTTCCCCGCGGGCTCCCCTCTTGCCTTCCTCACCAGCCGGCCCGGGGGCACCTTGGGGTCCCGCGGGTCCCTGAGGAAGAGGAGGAGAAAAAGGGGGGGGGGGGTCACCTTCATCCCTGGGAAAGGGAATAGGGGTGGAGGAAGGGGGGGGTCTTCAAGCTCCCCCCCTTTCCCCAAGCCATGCCACGTGTCCCGTTGGCGCCGTCGCCGCGCGGGCGCCGCGGCGGGGATCCCCCGGAGCATTGAGGCTGCTTAATGAACCGAGGGGGGGGGGGGGCGCACCAACACAGAGCCTATTGTTGTTCCCCTCCAACCCCCCCCCCTTTCCACCCCCCCCCCAAACCCGTGGGAAGGGGGGCACACACACACACACCCCCCACGCTGCCCCTCGAGGGGCCTCGTTAGGGGAAGAGGTTCGTTAGCTGCCGCCAGCCAGGATGGGGAGAGGGGGGATGTGGGAGGGGGAGGAACACCCCCCCCACCCCCCCCCACCCCACCCGTCAATAGGCAAAGGGGGGGTCGTGCTGGAGGGGGGGTGGGGGGGTGGGATGAGCCCCCCCCCCTCACCCCCTGACTCACCGTCTCACCCTTGGGGCCCTGTTCGCCCTTGAATCCTGCGATGCCGGGTTCTCCCTGCGGGGAGAGGGGTAGGGTCACCCTCCTCAGCCTCAGCTTCAGCCTCATCCTCATCCTCAGCCCTGGCCCCATCTTCATCCTCATCCTCAGCTTCAGCCTCAGCCCTGGCCCCATCCTCGTCCTCAGCTTCACCCTCATCCTCATCCTCAGCCCTGGCTCCATCCTCATCCTCATCCTCATCCTCAGCCCTGGCCCCATCTTCATCTTCATCCTCATCCTCAGCTTCATCCTCAGCCCTGGCCCCATCTTCCTCCTCATCCTTATCCTCAGCCCTGGCTCCATCCTCATCCTCATCCTCAGCCCTGGCCCCATCTTCATCCTCATCCTCATCCTCATCCTCATCCTCATCCTCAGCCCTGGCTCCATCCTCATCCTCATCCTCAGCCCTGGCCCCATCTTCATCTTCATCCTCATCCTCAGCTTCATCCTCAGCCCTGGCCCCATCTTCCTCCTCATCCTTATCCTCAGCCCTGGCCCCATCCTCATCTTCATCCTCATCCCTGTCCCCATCTTCATCCTCATATTCATCCCTGTACTCATCTTCATCCCTATCCTCATTCTCATCCCTGTCCCCATCTTCATCTTCATCCCTATTTTCATCTTCATCCTCA
Organism: Hypotaenidia okinawae; assembly: GCA_027925045.1. NCBI lineage: Eukaryota > Metazoa > Chordata > Aves > Gruiformes > Rallidae > Hypotaenidia > Hypotaenidia okinawae. Next base: position 1,240,532 of record BSDF01000029.1, on the reverse strand, counting down.
GCCCTGTCCTCAGCCTCCGCCCTGTCCCCATCTTCATCCCTGTCCCCATCCTCATCCTCATCCTGGTCCTCAGCCCCATCTTCCTTCCCACCCACCCCATTCCTCCTCCATCCCCATCCCACCCCCACCCCCATCCCACCCCCATCCCATGTCCCCCCCAGTGCCCCAGACATCCCTCATTGGGGGGTCCCCTCCATGGCCCCGCTCGGGGGTCTCAGGGGGTCTCTGGGGGTCTCAGGGGGTCTCAGGGGGTTTCTGGGGGTCTTGGGGGTCTCGGGGGTCTCAGAGGGTTTCTGGGGGTCTCGGGGGTCTCAGAGGGTTTCTGGGGGTTTCTGGGGGTCTCGAGGGATCTCAGAGGGTTTCTGGGGGTCTCGGGGGTTTCTGGGGGTCTTGGGGTGTTTCTGGGGGTCTTTGGGGGTCTCTGGGGGTCTCTGGGGGTCTCTTACCGTCTGTCCCTTGGGGCCCAGCGGGCCGGTGGCTCCCTGGGGTCCGGGGGGCCGCGGGGGCCGGGGAAGCCTGGAGCACCAGCGATGCCGGGGGCTCCCTGTGGGCAGCCGGCGCTGTCGGGGGGCACCCCACAGCCCTGCCCCCCAACCTGGGGCCTCCTGCCTCCCCCCGCCATGTCCCACAGCCTCCCCGCAGCACCCAGCACCCCACAGCCCCCCCAGCACCCAACCCCCCCAGCCCCAGTGTCCTCCAGTACCTCCCAGCACCCCCCATCCACCAGCATCCCTCCACCCTCCACATCCCCCAGCACCCCCCAGTACCGCCCAGCACCCCCCATCTCTCAGCACCCCCCAGTACCTCCCAGCACCCCCCAGTACTTCCCAGCACCCCCCATCCCCCAGCATCCCCCCACCCCCCAGCGCCCCCCAGTACCTCCCAGTGCCCCCCAGTACCTCCCAGCACCCCCCATCCCCCAGCACCCCCAGTACCGCCCAGCACCCCCCATCTCTCAGCACCCCCCAGTACCTCCCAGTACCTCCCAGCACCCTCCATACCCCAGCACCCCCAGTACCTCCCAGCACCCCCCATCCCTCAGCACCCCCCAGTACCTCCCAGTACCACCCAGCACCCCCCATCCCCCAGCGCCCCCCAGTACCTCCCAGCATCCCCCTATCCCCCAGCACCCCCATCCCCTCCCAGTCCCTCCCAGCACCCCCAGTCCCCCCCACACTCACCGCTGAGCCCTTGGCGCCGGGGATGCCGTCAGTGCCAGGGTTCCCCTACGAGCAGACACACCGTGCCTCAGTTTCCCCACTGAGCACAGCCCCCTCCCCCTCTGGCTCACAGCCCAGGGGATGGGGGGTGACACTGCTGGGTTTTGGGGGGGGGGTCACACTTACAGGTGCTCCAGCGGGGCCGGGAGAGCCGGGGGTGCCGGATTCACCACGGGGACCCTGGGCACCCTCGGGACCTCGTGCACCAGTGGGACCAGCTTCACCCTTTGGGGGGGGTGGGGGGTAAAGGTGGGGTGAGGGGAGGTGGAGGAAGGGAGGGCACAGAGCCAGCACCCCCTGTGCCTCAGTTTCCCCCAGCATCCCCCGTGCCTCAGTTTCCCTCAACACCTCCTGTGCCTCAGTTTCCCCCAGCACCCCCCGTGCCTCAGTTTCCCCCAGCACCTCCCGTGCCTCAGTTTCCCCTCTCTTGGCTGCCTACCCCGCAACTTACCTTGGAACCAGGGGCACCGGGGAAGCCGGGGGCTCCAGCTGGGCCAACGGGTCCCTTAGAGGTGGGGAGAAGAGAGTGAGGGGGGCTGGTCAGGTTTTGGGGGGGGTCCCATCACCCCCCATGAGGTGACAGAGGGGTTGGGGGGCTCTTTACTCACAGGGGGTCCAGCCGGGCCAGGGAGACCATCGTTACCACGAGCACCCTGGGGGGAGGGGGGTAAAGGGGGGTTTAGGGGGGACACAGTGGTTTTGGGGGGCACTAGAAGGGGGGAGGGACACCTCCTCCCAGAGGCAGCCCCCCTGCTTGGGGTGACCCCCAGCAGGCACCACACTCACCGCAGCACCCGAGGGACCGGGACGTCCTCGCTCTCCGGGCAGCCCCCGGGGTCCCTGGGGTGGGGGGGGGACACATGGGGTGGGGGCGGGGACACGGGGTGGGGGGGCACACACAGGGGGTGGGGGGGTCAGGTTTGGTGGTGCCCCCACAGACACACACACCGTGCCTCAGTTTCCCCATGTTCCAGCTCGAAGACCCCCCACACACACCCACCCCCTTGTGCCTCAGTTTCCCCATGACCTCCCCAAACATCCACCCCCCCACCCCCCTCGTGCCTCAGTGTCCCCATGTCCCACCCCAAAGACCCCCACACCCACCCCTTCGTGCCTCAGTTTCCCCATGTCCCCCCCAAAGACCCCCCCAAACACCCACCCCCCAAAAGCACACCTCCCCACCCCCCTCGTGCCTCAGTTTCCCCAGTTCCCATCCCAAAGACCCCCACACACCCACCCCAAAGACCCCCACACCCACCCCCCAAACACTCACCCCCAACCCCCTTGTGCCTCAGTTGCCCCATGTCCCCCCCCAGACCCCCACACCCACCCCAAAGACCCCCACCCCCACCCCCCAAACACTCACCTCCCCCCCCATGCCTCAGTTTCCCCATGTCTCCCCCCAAAGGCCCCCATACCCACCCCAAAGACCCCCCCAAACACCCACCACCCCCCCGTGCCTCAGTTTCCCCAGTTCCCATCCCAAAGACCCCCCACACCCACCCCAAAGACCCCCACCCCCACCCCCCAAACACTCACCCCCACCCCCCTCGTGCCTCAGTTTCCCCATGTCTCCCCACAAAGACCCCCACCCAAAAGACCACCCCAAACACTCACCACCTCCCCGTGCCTCAGTTTCCCCAGTTCCCATCCCAAAGACCCCCCCCACACCCACCCCCCAAACACTCACCCCCACCCCCTTCATGCCTCAGTTTCCCCATGCCCCACCCCCAACCACCCACCACCCTCCCCGTGCCTCAGTTTCCCCATCCCCCCCCACTCACCATGGGGCCAGGTGATCCGTTCTCTCCAGGGGACCCAGATTCTCCCTATGGGGAAGTTGGGGGGAGAGGGGGTGGGGGTGAGTCCCCCTTGTGTGGGGGTTTGGGGTGCAGCACCCCAACACCCCAGTGCTGGGCCCCCCACCAGCCCCGACACCCCGGTGATGGGCACCCAGCACCTACCTTGGCTCCGGGTGCTCCTGCTTCTCCTTTGGTGCCATCCAACCCGGGGTAACCCTGGGGACAGAGAGGGATTTTGGGGGGGGGTTGGGGGGGGGATTTGGGGTGCACCAAAGGGGGGTGAGTGAGGATTTGGGGGGGCAGGGGGGCACTCACCCTGTGTCCTTTCACTCCAGGGAGCCCGGGGTCCCGGGGAAGCCACGAGCACCCTGTGGAGGAGGAGAGAGAGAGAGAAGGGGTTTGGGGGGGTGAGGGTGACGGGGGGGTCCCCCATCTTTTTTTGGGGGGGGGGGGTCCTGCCTTACCTGGGGGCCGGGGGGGCCACGCTCTCCAGATTTCCCAGGTTTGCCTGTCTCACCCTGCAGAGATTTTGGGGGGTGGGGGGGTGGGGGGTTTAAAATCAAGGCCACTGGTGTCACGAGCTGCCAGTTCTCAGCTTGGGGGGGGTGGATTTTGGGGGGTGGGGGGACACACATGCCACACTCACATCATCACCAGGTTTCCCAGGGGATCCTGGGGGTCCCCGAGGACCCATTGGACCCTAAAATAAAAGAGGGGGGGGGGAATAAAGGGGGGGGGGTGAGGGGTACGTCCACTTTAGGGGGGGTGAAGGGGGGGGTGAGGGGGGTTTGGGGGGGGTCACTCACAGCAGCGCCAGGCTCTCCAGGCTCACCAGGGTTGCCTTGAAATCCTTGGGGACCCTGGAAGGGAGAAGGGGGTGTTAGGGGGTGGGGTCCCCACTTGGTGACCCCCAAATCTTGGGGGGGGGGTGGGGGGAGGGGGTACTTACAGGAGCACCGGATGGTCCAGGGGGGCCACGGGGTCCCATGGGGCCCTGGGAGGAGGAGGAAAGGTTGGGGGGGGGGGAAAGGTGTCACAAGGAGGGGGGGGGTATGAGGTGGGTGCACCCCCTTTAAACCAAGGGGGGACCCCCAAATTGGGGAGGGTCCCCACTCTGGGGGATGCAGGGATGCTGTGAGCAGGGATGGGATGAAGCATCCCCAGGGAGGGGGTGGGGTGGGGGGTTGGAATCTCAGTTCTGAGGGGGGGTCCCCAGGGCTGGGGGGTGTCCTAGTTTTGGGAGGGGGGTGTCCTGGGGTGGGAGTCTCGGTTTTGGGGGGTGGGGGAGGTGTTTGGGGGGGTCCCCTTACCATGGGTCCCTGCATGACGCCCATCTGGGCTCCTCCAGCCTTCTCATCGAAGCCCCCAGCCATCTGTGCTGCAAAGTTCTGGGGGGGAGGGAAAGAGAAGGTGCTGAGCACCCCAACACCCCCTCCCCCAAAAATATATACCCCCCTCTGTTTCCCCCCCCCAAATACTCACCCCACCGAGCCCAGGGGGACCAGGAGGACCAGGGGGTCCGGGGGGTCCAGGGTTTCCAGGGGTTCCAGGTTCTCCATCCCTACCCCTGGGGCCAGGAGCACCCTGAGAAGAGGGGGGGGCAGAGAAATTAAGGTTGGGGGGGGGGGTGTGTGTCACCAGTGCAGCGAGCGTGTCAGTTCTCTGCAGCACCCCACTGGTAATGAGGGGGGGTGTATTTTTGGGGGGGGGGGGTGGTACCTTCTCGCCTTTCTCACCACGGTCCCCTCGTTGTCCTTGTTCACCTGCTGGGCCCTGAGGAGGGGGGGGGATGTGGGTGGGGTGGGAAATGAGAGGTGGGGGGGTCAGTAATCCCCCACAACCCCCCCAAACCCCTTCACCCCCCCCTCTTCTTCCCTCCCCCAAATACTCCAGCAATGATGCTCCCACCTGTGGTCCTGGAGGCCCTCGGGGTCCTACAACCTGGGGGGGGGTAAAAAAAGGGGAGGGGGTGTGGATATGAGATGGGTACAGATAAAGGGGGACCCCCCCTTTAAATCATCTCTATAATTTTTGGGGGTGTCCCATCACCCCCTTCCTCCCCTCCCAGATTTAGGGTACTTACATCTTTGATGTCACCGGGTTCCCCCTTCTGTCCCTGCAAAGCAAAGAGGGGGTGAGTCAAAGTGGGGGGGGGGCATCCCCAAAATTCCCACCCCCCCCCAAGGTGATACCCACCCCCAAGTTGATATCCACCCCCCAAGATGATATCCACCCCCCCCAAAATGAGGGGGGGGCACCAACCCCTATGGAGCCTCCTGCCCCATATGGATACCGAGGGTCCTGCCTTCAGTTCCCCCCCCCCACCCCCCAAAATTGGTCCCGGGGGGGTAGGGGGGTCACAGCCCCCAGACTCACCTTGGGGCCAGGCTGCCCTGTTGGGGAAAGAGAAAAGAGAAGAAATTAAGGGGTGGGGGGCACAATTTGGGGGGTGGGGGGACACACAGACAGACAGACGGACGGACGAGGTGTCTCCATCCCCCAGCTGGGGGGGGGGAGTGATGCTCCTGGGGGGTGTGGGGGGGGCTGTGGGGCCAAACCAGGGGCACAGGGGGCTCCCCTGAAGCAGGGTGTTGGATTTGGGGAGGGGGGCAAAGCGGGGTTCAGCATGCAGTTTTTGGGGGGGGAGTGATGGATGGGTGGATGCTCAACCCCCCCATCACCCTGGAGGGGGGGCAGGATGGGATAACATAGGCAATTGGGGGGGGGGGAGGGAAGGAAGGTGGGGATCCCCAGTGGGGGGGTCACATCCCTTCTCAAGGGGGGTTGGGTGGGGGGTTTCCATCATCCCAGGTGGGTTATCCCACTTTTGGGGAGGGTGGGGGACATGGGACCCCATTTAATCCTCCCTTTAATCGGGATGCCTGTTGAGGGGGGTGTTATAACCCCCCCACACTGAAGTGGGGGGTCACATCCCTTCCCAAGGGGGGGTTCCCATATATCCCAGGTGAAGCATCACAATTTGGGGGGGGTACCCCATTTAATCCTCCCTTTAAGCTGCCTGGTGGGGGGTGCCCATGGTCATACACCCCCCTACCCCCCCAATAAATCCCTCAATAAACCCATCTTCTCATTAACCCCCCCTAAATCCCAACATTCCCCCCCAAATCCCAAAATCCCCTCCAAATTCCCAAATCCCCCCACTGGGATGATGTGAAGCAGGGAAACCCCCTCATCCCAAATTGCCTGTATCCCTGGGATGCTCTTATCACTCAGCATCCACCCCAAAGCACCCCCTAAATCCCCAAATCCCCCCTCAAATCCCAAAATATCCCCAAAATCCCAAAATATCCCCCCAAAATCCTAACATCCCCCCCCCAAAATCCCCAAATCCGCCCTCACTTGGGATGATGTGAAGCAGGGAACCCCCTCATCCCAAATTGCCTGTATCCCTGGGATGCTCTTAGCATCCCGCATCCATCCTGTAGCCCCACTAAATCCCCAAATCCCCCCTCAAATCCCAAAATCTCCCCAAAACCCTAACATCCCCCCCAAAAAAATCCCCAAATCCCCCCCCCAAATCCCCAAATCGCCCCCACTGGGATGATGTGAAGCAGGGAAACCCCCTCATCCCAAATTGCCTGTATCCCTAGGATGCTCTTATCATCCCACATCCATCCCAAAGCCCCCCTAAATCCCAAAATCCACCTCCCAAATCCCATATTTCCCCCTCCATTCCCCAAATCCCCTCCAAATCCTAACATCCTCCCCAAAAAAATCCCCAAATCCCCCCAGTGGGATGATGTGAAGCAGGGAAACCCCCTCATCCCAAATTGCCTGTATCCCTGGGATGCTCTTAGCATCCCGCATCCACCCCAAAGCCCCCCTAAATCCCAAAATCCCCCTCAAATCCCAAAATCCCCCCTCAAATCCCAAAATCCACTCCCTAAATCCCCAAATCCCCCCTCAAATCCCAAAATATCCCCCCAAAATCCTAACATTCCCCCCTTCCCCAAATCCGAACATCCTCCCCCAACATCCCCTCCCCTATTGGGATGATGTGAAGCAGGGAACCCCCTCATCCCAAATTGCCTGTATCCCTGGGATGCTCTTATCATCCTGCATCCACCCCAAAGCCTCCCCTAAATCCCAAAATCCTTCCTCAAATCCCAAAATCCACTCCCAAAATCCCAAAATCCCCCCTCAAGTCCTAACACCCCCCCAAAAAATCCCCAAATCCCCCCCACTTGGGATGATGTGAAGCAGGGAAACCCCCTCATCCCAAATTGCCTGTATCCCTGGGATGCTCTTAGCATCCCGCATCCATCCCAAAGCCCCCCTAAATCCCAAAATCCCTCCTCAAATCCCGAAATCCACCCTCAAATCCCAACCCCCCCCCAAATCCCATAATAGCCCCCCAAAATCCTAACATCCCCCCCCAACATCCCCAAATCCCCCCACTTGGGATGATGTGAAGCAGGGAACCCCCTCATCCCAAATTGCCTGTATCCCTGGGATGCTCTTATCATCCTGCATCCACCCCAAAGCCTCCCCATAATCCCCAAATCCCCCTCAAATCCCAAAATCTCCCCAAAACCCTAACATCTCCCCCCGCCAAGTCCCCAAATCCCCCCTCCAAATCCCCAAATCCCCCCACTGGGATGATGTGAAGCAGGGAAACCCCCTCATCCCAAATTGCCTGTATCCCTGGGATGCTCTTATCATCCCGCATCCACCCCAAAGCCTCCCCTAAATCCCAAAATCCCTCCTCAAATCCCAAAATCCACTCCCAAAATCCCAAATCCACCCTCAAATCCCCAAATCCCCTCAAATCCTAACATCCCCCCCAAAAATCCCCAAATCCCCCCACTTGGGATGATGTGAAGCAGGAAACCCCCTCATCCCAAATTGCCTGTATCCCGGGATGCTCTTAGCATCCCGCATCCACCCAAAGCCCCCTAAATCCCAAAATCCCCCTCAAATCCCAAAATCCACCCTCAAATCCCAAAATCTCCCCAAAATCCTAACATCCCCCCCCCAAAAAATCCCCAAATCCCCCCCCCCACTTGGGATGATGTGAAGCAGGGAAACCCCTCATCCCAAATTGCCTGTATCCCGGGGATGCTCTTAGCATCCCGCATCCATCCCCAAATCCCCATAGGGCTGGATTTGGAGGGCTGGATTTTTTTTTGGGGTGGGGGGGTGGTGGGAAGAGAAGGACCCCAACCGCTGGGCTGGCCGGTGGGACAGATGGGGCAGCACTCTCCGAAGGGGATTTCGGGGCTGGGACAGTCCCGCAGCTCCTCGCAGACGATGTCATCGCACAGGACGGTCCCCGTGTCGCACACGCAGATCCGGCACGGCTCCGGCTTCCACACGTCCTTATCGCGATAGGTCCGGCCCTCCTGCAGGCAGCTGCCTGCCTCGGCTGCGGGGACAATTTGGGGAGGGGGTGGGGGGGCGGGACACACACACACACACACACACGAGGGGGGGATAGGGAAGGTTATCCCATCCCCGCATCCCACTGATCCTCCCTTGGGCCAGTGGGGAAGGGGGGAGTGGGATGGATCCATCCCTGGGATGGGATCCCGCAGCGTTGGGAGGGGTGATGGGGAAGGGTATCCCCCCCCCAAGAAATTTTGGGGGGTATAGGGAAGGTTATCCCCCCCACAAGAGATTTTGGGGGGGGTATAGGGAAGGATATGCCACCCCCCAATAGTTTTTGGGGGTTATAGGGAAGGGTATCCCCCCCCAAGAAATTTTGGGGGGTATAGGGAAGGTTATCCCCCCCAAGAAATTTTGAGGGGGTATAAGAAATGATATCCCCTCCCCCAATAAATTTTTGGGGGTTATAGGGAAGGATATGCCCTCCCCAAGAGTTTTTGGGGGTTATAGGGAAGGATATCCCCCCCCCCAAGAGTTTTTGGGGGTTATAGGGAAAGATATCCCCCCCCCAAGAGTTTTTGGGGGTTATAGGGAAAGATATCCCCCCCCCCCGAAATTTTGGGGGGGTATAGGAAGGTTATCCCCCACCAAGAAATTTTGGGGGGTATAAGGAATGATATCCCCTCCCCCAAGAAATTTTTTGGGGGTATAGGGAAGGATATGCCCCCCCCCAAAGAGATTTTGGGGGGTATAGGGAAGGATATGCCACCCCCCAATAGTTTTTGGGGGTTATAGGGAAGGATATCCCCCCTCCCCCAAGAAATTTTGGGGGGTTATAGGGAAGGATATCCCCCCCCCAAAGAGATTTTAGGGGGTATAGGGAAGGATATGCCACTCCCCAAGAGTTTTTGGGGGGTATAGGGAAGGATTTCCCCCCCCCCAAGAGATTTTGGGGGGTATAAGGAATGATATCCCCTCCCCCAAGAAATTTTGGGGGGGTATAGGGAAGGATATCCCCCCTCAAAGAGATTTTGGGGGGGTATAGAAGGTTCCCCCCCCCAAATCCCAGGGAGGTGAAAGCGGGGTGACCCATGGGATGGATCCATCATCATGGGGGGTGACACCCCCAAAGAGATTTTTGGGGGGAGGGGGTGATGGGGAAGGTTCCCCCCGAAAAATTTGGGGGGGCATGGGGAAGGTTTCCCCCCCCCCAAATCCCACTTCTCCTCCATCAATCCCATGGGAAGCGGGTTGGAAGTGGGGTGACCCATGGGATGGATCCATCATCATGGGGGGGTGTCACCACCCCCTCCCCAAAATCTCTTTGGGGGGGGTCACTGAGCAGCAAGGGGTTTCCAGCATGAAGCAAGGGGTGCTCTGTGTGCCCCCCCATCCCCAAACCCTGGGTGTCCCCCTCCCTTGGGTGCTGGGTATCCCCCACCCCCCACAGCCCCCGTAGCTCCAGTGGGGGGAGGTGAGGTTTTGGGGGGGGGGGGCAGCATCCTCGGTGTCCTCAGGATATGGGGGGAGGGGGGTGGATGGGGTCCCCAGGCTGCACCCCGGGGGTCCCCAGAGGTGCCACAGGGTCCCTAAGATGTGTCCCCAAGGAGGTGGCTGGGTGCCCACCCCCCGGGGATGGGACACGGGTGTCCCCAAGGAGATGCCCTGGTGTCCCCAGGGATGTGTCCCCAGGGGTCCTGGGGTGTCCTCAGGGGTCCTGGGGTGTCCCCCAGTGTCCCTAGGGGTCCTGGGGTGTCCTCAGGGGTCCTGGGGTGTCCCCCAGTGTCCCCAGGGGTCCTGGGGTGTCCTCAGGGGTCCTGGGGTGTCCCCCAGTGTCCCTAGGGGTCCTGGGGTGTCCTCAGGGGTCCTGGGGTGTCCCCCAGTGTCCCTAGGGGTCCTGGGGTGTCCTCAGGGGTCCTGGGGTGTCCCCCAGTGTCCCTAGGGGTCCTGGGGTGTCCTCAGGGGTCCTGGGGTGTCCCCCAGTGTCCCCAGGGATGTGTCCTGGTGGCCCCCGGGACGGGCTCCAGTGGTCCCCAGGAGGTGACAGTGGGGGGGGGTCCCCAGGGGGGTTCCTCTTGTCCCCCAGTGTCCCCAGCCCATGACACCGGGTCCCCAGGTGATGCCCTGGTGTCCCCAGGGTCCCCAGGATGTGGCCCAGCACCCCCAGCACCCCCAGGACACCCCCACCCAACCCCCCTGTCCCCAGCTGCACCCTGTGTCCCCTGCTGGACCCCCCCATGCCCCCCCAGGCTGTCCCTGCTCTGCCCCCCCTGAACCCCACTGTCCATCTGCCCCCCCTCCTAACACCCCCCACCTTCCCCTGCCTGTCCCCAGCATCCCCCACTGCCCCCCCAAACCTGTTCCCAGTATCTCCCAGTGTCCCCATACTGGTCCCAGTGTCCCCACGCTGTCATGCCCCCCACCCTCCAACCTATCTCCCCCCCATCCTCAAACCTGTCCCCAGTCTCCCCAGTCTCCCCAGTCTCCCCAGTCTCCCCAGTCTCTCCTCAGTCTCCCCAGTGTCCCCAGTGTTTCCCCAGTGTCCCCATACTGGTCCCAGTATCCCCACGCTGTTGTGCCCTCCCCAAAGCTTCCCTCCCCCCTTAACCGCCCCCCCAAACCTGTCCCCAGTCTCCCCAGTGTCCCCAGTATCTCCCAGTGTCCCCATACTGGTCCCAGTATCCCCACGCTGTCGTGCCCCCCTCCAACCTGTTTCCCCCCATCCTCAAACCTGTCCCCAGTCTCCCCAGTGTCTCCCCAGTATCTTCCCAGTCTCCCCAGTCTCTCCTCAGTCTCCCCAGTGTCCCCAGTGTTTCCCCAGTGTCCCCATACTGGTCCCAGTATCCCCACGCTGTCGTGCCCCCCCCCAAGCTTCCCTTCCCCCTTAACCACTCCCCCTCCAAACCTGTCCCCGGTCTCCCCAGTATCTCCCCAGTCTCCCCAGTCTCCCCAGTATCTCCTCAGTGTCCCCATACTGGTCCCAGTGTCCCCACGCTGTCGTGCCCCCCCTCCAACCTATCTCCCCCCCATCCTCAAACCTGTCCCCAGTGTCCCCAGTGTCCCCAGTGCCCCCAGTGTCCCCATACTGGTCCCAGTATCCCCACACTCTCACCCCCCCCCCCAAACCTCTTCTCCAACTTTCCCCATTCATCCCAAACTTTCCCCTCCCCCCCACTGCCCCCCCAAACTTCACCCCCAACCTGCCTCATCCCTCCGAGACCCCCCAAAATCTCCCCCAGACCCCCCCAAACCACCCTCCCCAAATCCCCCTCCCCAAATCCCCCCAACCTGCCTCAACCCTCCGAGACCCCCCCAAAATCTCCCCCTCCCCAAATCCCTCTCCCTGAATCCCCCTCCCCAAGTCCCCCCTCCCCAAAATCTCCCCCTCCCCAAAATCTCCCCCTCCCCAAATCCCTCTCCCCAAGTCCCCCCTCCCCAAATCCTCCCCAACCTGACTCAACCCTCCGAGACCCCCCCAAAATCTCCCTCTCCCCAAATCCCCCCTCCCCAAATCCCCCCAACCTGTCTCAACCCTCCGAGACGCCCCCAAAATCTCCCCCAGACCCCCCCAAATCCCCCCTCCCCAAATCCCTCTCCCCAAATCTCTCTCTCCCAAAATCCCCCCCAAAATCTCCCCCTCCCCAAATCCCCCCCAACCTGCCTCAACCGTCTGAGACCCCCCCCCAAAATCTCCCCCTCCCCAAATCCCCCCCAACCTGCCTCAACCGTCTGAGACCCCCCCCCAAAATCTCCCCCTCCCCAAACCCCCCTCCCCAAACCCCCTCCCCATATCCCCCTCCCCAAATCCCCCCAACCTGCCTCAACCGTCTGAGACCCCCCCAAAATCTCCCCCTCCCCAAACCCCCCTCCCCAAATCCCCTCTCCCCAAATCCCCCTCCCCAAATACCCCCAACCTGCCTCAACCGTCTGAGACCCCCCCAAAATCTCCCCCTCCCCAAACCCCCCTCCCCAAATCCCCTCTCCCCAAATCCCCCTCCCCAAATACCCCCAACCTGCCTCAACCCTCCGAGACCCCCCAAAATCTCCCCCAGACCCCCCCAAATCCCCCCTCCCCAAATCCCCCCAACCTGCCTCAACCGTCTGAGACCCCCCCCAAAATCTCCCCCTCCCCAAACCCCCCTCCCCAAGCCCCCCTCCCCAAACCCCCCTCCCCAAACCCCCTCTCCCCTTGCTCTCTGGGTCCCCCCCTCCCCAAGTGCCACGCTGTCCCTCAGCGCCCCCCCCCCCCCAACACTTTCCCCTCTCCAAAAGCCCCCCCTGCCCCCCCCCGCCCCCCCAAATCCCGGCCACTCACGGAGGTCTCTGTCCTGCGCCGAGCCGAGGCTGAGGAGGAGGAGGAGGAGGAGGGGGAGGAAGGCTGCGGAGGGCAGCGGGCCGGGCATGGCGAGGCGGCGGCTGCTGCGCCCCTCACCGCGCGTCGGGCCGAGCAGTGCCCGCACCGCGCCCGCACCCGAGTATATGTCCCGGCCGGGCTCCCCCCCCCAAAACACACCCCCCGGGCTGTGTAACCCGAGATGGGACGGCCCCCCCTCCTCCCCCCTCCTCTCCTCCATCACTCACCCCCTCCCCCCTCCCCTCAACTCCACTAAACTCCCCCCTCCCCCCTAAACTCCCCCCCACCTGCCCTGAACTCCCCCCCAAACTCCCCCCTCCCCTAAACTCCCCTAAACTCCCCTAACCCCCCCTTCCCTAAACTCCCCCCCACCTGCCCTAAACTCCCCCCTTCCCTAAACCCCCCTCCCCCCTCCCCTAAACTCCCCCCTCACCCCCCTCCCTAAACTCGCCCCCTCCCCTGAATCCCCCCTCCCCTAAACTCCCCTACATTATCCCACTCACCCCCTTCCCCCCTAAACTCCCCCCTCCCCGCCCCAAATTCCCCCCTCCCCCCAAACTCCCCCTTCCCTAAACTCCCCCCTCCCCCCTTCCCTAAACTCCCCCCCACCTGCCCTAAACTCCCCCTCCCCTAAACTCCCCCCTCCCCCCTTCCCCCCCAAACTCCCCCCTCCAACCCTTCCCCCCAAAACTCTCCCCCTCCTCCCTCCCCTAAACTCCCCCTTCCTCCCACCTGCCCTAAACTGCCCCCCTTCCCTAAACAGCTCTGCAGTGGGGTTTTGGGGGGAAGGAGGGAGGGATGGAGGGAGGGAGGGAGGGATGGATGGAGGGATGGAGGGATGGAGGGAGGGAGGGATGGAGGGATGGAGGGATGGAGGGAGGGATGGAGAGATGGAGGGAGGGAGGGAGGGAGGGAGGGATGGAGGGATGGAGGGATGGAGGGAGGGATGGAGGGATGGAGGGAGGGAGGGATGGAGGGATGGAGGGAGGGAAGGAGGGAGGGAGGGATGGAGGGAGGGATGGAGGGAGGGAGGGAGGGATGGAGGGATGGAGGGATGGAGGGAGGGATGGAGGGATGGAGGGAGGGAGGGATGGAGGGATGGAGGGAGGGAGGGAGGGAGGGAGGGATGGATGGATGGAGGGATGGAGGGAGGGATGGAGAGATGGAGGGATGGAGGGATGGAGGGAGGGAAGGAGGGAGGGAGGGAGGGATGGAGGGAGGGAGGGAGGGATGGATGGATGGAGGGATGGAGGGAGGGATGGAGAGATGGAGGGATGGAGGGATGGAGGGAGGGAAGGAGGGAGGGAGGGAGGGATGGAGGGAGGGATGGAGGGAGGGAGGGAGGGATGGAGGGATGGAGGGATGGAGGGATGGAGGGAGGGAAGGAGGGAGGGATGGATGGATGGAGGGAGGGAGGGATGGAGGGATGGAGGGATGGAGGGATGGAGGGAGGGAGGGAGGGAGGGATGGATGGATGGAGGGATGGAGGGAGGGATGGAGGGATGGAGGGAGGGAGGGATGGAGGGATGGAGGGATGGAGGGAGGGATGGAGGGATGGAGGGATGGAGGGAGGGAGGGATGGATGGATGGAGGGATGGAGGGAGGGATGGAGAGATGGAGGGAGGGAGGGAGGGAGGGAGGGAAGGAGGGAGGGATGGATGGAGGGATGGAGGGATGGAGGGAGGGATGGAGGGATGGAGGGATGGAGGGAGGGATGGAGGGATGGAGGGATGGAGGGAGGGAGGGAGGGAGGGAAGGAGGGAGGGATGGATGGATGGAGGGAGGGATGGACACACAGTGGATGGAGAGATGGACAGACAGACAGACAGACAGGCCCACGGCAACCACAGCACTACAGCACCCCCTCCTTCCCAGGCCCCCTGGCCCCCCTAGACACTCCAACCCCCCAACCCCTCCATCCCACCCCTCCAAACCCCTCAACCCTCCCCCAACCCCCTCAACCACCCCCCAAACCCCTCCATTACCCCCCAACCCCCTCCATCCCCCCTCAACCCCCCCAACCCCCTCAACCACCCCCCAAACCCCTCCCAACCCCCACCCCAAACCCCTCCATTACGGCCCCAACCCCCTCCATCCCCCCCAACCCCCCCAAACCCCTTCATTTACCCCCAAACCCCCCAACCCCCCCAAACCCCTCCATTACCCCTCCATCCCCCCCCAACCCCCCCCCAAACCTCTCCATCCCCCCCCAAACCCCTCCCAACCCCCCCAACCCCCTCCATCCCCCCTTAACCCACTCCAAGCCCCCCAACCTCCCCCCAAACCTCTTCATTTCCCCTCCATCCCCCCCAAACCCCTCCCAACCCCTCCCAACCCCCCCAAACCCCTCCATTTCCCCTGCATCCCCCCCCATCCCCCCCCAAACCCCTCCATCCCCCCCCCTTCCCCCCCCCAGTCCCCACACAAAGCCCGAGTGTTCCCGGTGCCACCGGCAGCCGCAGCCAAAAATAACCCCATGGCCAGCAGCAGCTCCCGCAGACACCCCCCTCACCCCCCCCCGCCCTAAATCTACACCCCCAACCCCCCCTGTGCTGTTGGGGGGGAAGTTTTGGTACACCCCCCTAAACACACACCCACCCCACCCCCGTGCCTCAGTTTCCCCATGTGGTAAAGTGAAGCTGGGCTGGTTCACTGGGGGATTTTGGGAGGGGGGTGTAAGGGGGGTAAGGGGGTGTAAGGGGGTGTAAGGTTGGGGGGGGTTTAGGGGTGGGGGTCCCCCCCCAGCCGTTGAGCAGGTGGAGGAGCCTGTGCTCAGCCCTTGGCTCTGGCTGGGGAGCCCAACTGGGAGTGGGGCCAGGAACTGGCTCCTGCTGCTGCTTTTCCACTGGAAACGGGGCTGGGAGGAAATAACAAGGAGATGGCTGCCCCCCCCCCCGGGCCCCCCAAACCCCCCACACCCCAAAACCTACTCCTCACCCCCCCAAAACCTCCTCATCCCCCCTCCCCCCCAGCCCCCTCCCTGCCACCAGCATCCCCAGCACATGGATGGAGGGGGATGGATGGAGCATCATCCCACCCCCTGCCCCCCCCAACCCCCCCACCCCAAAATCTCTTCCTCACCCTCCCCACAACCCTCCCATATCCCCCCCCACCCCAAAACCTCCGCCTCACCCCCCAAAAGCTCCTCATCCCCCCCCCCCAGCCCCCTCCCTGCCACCAGCATCCCCAGCACAGGAGAGAGATGGATGGAGCATCATCCCCCCCGCCCCCCCACAACCCCCCCACATTCCCCCCACCCCCAAAACCTCTTCCTCACCCCCCCCACACCCCCCACACCCCAAAACCTACTCCTCACCCCCCCAAAACCTCCTCATCCCCCCTCCCCCCAGCCCCCTCCCTGCCACCAGCATCCCCAGCACATGGATGGAGGGGGATGGATGGAGCATCATCCCACCCCCTGACCCCCCCAACCCCCCCACCCCAAAAGCTCTTCCTCACCCCCCCCAACCCCCCATATCCCCCCCCACCACAAAACCTCCTTCTCCCCCCCAAAAAACCTCCTCATCCCCCCTCCCCCCATCCCCCTCCCTGCCACCAGCATCCCCAGCACAGGAGGGGGATGGATGGAGCATCATCCCCCCTGCCCCACCCCAACGCCCCCACATTCCCCCTCGCCCCCAAAACCTCTTCCTCACCCCCCCACAACCCCCCCCACCCCAAAACCTCGTCCTCACCCCCCAAAACCTCCTCACACCCCCCCCCCCAGCCCCCTCCCTGCCACCAGCATCCCCAGCACAGGAGGGGGATGGATGGAGCATCATCCCCCCCGCGCCCTCCCACAACCCCCCCACATCCCCCCCATCGCCAAACCTCATCCTCACCCCCTCACACCCCCCCCCATATTCCTCCCCCCCAAAAAAAACCTTCTCCACCCCCCAAAACCTCCTCATCCCCCCCATCCCCCTCCCTGCCACCAGCATCCCCAGCACAGGAGGGGGATGGATGGAGCATCATCCTCCCCTGCCCCCCCCAAACCCCCCCACATTCCCCCCCACCCCCAAAACCTCTTCCTCACCCCCCCCCCACAACCCCTCGCGCCCCAAAACCTCGTCTTCACCCCCCCAAACCTCCTCATCCCCCCCCAGCCCCCTCCCTGCCACCAGCATCCCCAGCACAGGAGGGGGATGGATGGAGCATCATCCCCTCCCTGCCCCCCCCAAACCCCCATATCCCCCCCCCCCAAACCTCTTCCTCACCCCCCCCAAAACCCCCTCCTCACCCCCCCAAAACCTCCTCATCACTCCCCCCCCAGCCCCCTCCCTGCCACCAGTATCCCCAGCACAGGAGGGGGATGGATGGAGCATCATCCCTCCCCCCATCCCCACCCTGCCCCCCCCAAGCCCTGACTGGGGGTGAGTGGCACGAGGAGGGGGGGGGCACATTCCCCAGGGTCTCTTTTACCCCCCCTCCCCCCACCCCCCCAAAAAAACAGGTTCCCAGAGTGGCCAGTGGTTCCACGTGGTTCCCAGTGTCACCAGTAGCCACCGGCTCTCCCAGTTTGGGTGGGGGTCACTGGATGGGGCAGGTGGCCCAAAGCTGGGGGGGTCATAGACCTGACACACCCCCCCAAAAACACACCCCCCCATCCCTTTGGGTTTTGAGCCCCTTTTTGGGCTCTCCCAGTTTGCCCAGCTGGGGCTCTGGAAAGACGATCAGGGAACTGGGACCGGCCAAGGCAGCTCAGGAATTCGGGGGGGTCACTGGGAGGGGGAGGGGGGAAGGAGCCACTGGTGTTAACTCTGCCTGCACCGGGGGCGCTGGGCACTGCCACCAGTGTCACCAGTGTCACCAGTACCCCCAGCATCTCCATCACCACAGCCACCAGTGCCAGTACTGCCAGCACTGCCAGTGTCACCAGTGCCACCAGCGTTACCAGTGTCACCAGCGTCACCAGTGCCACCAGTGCCACCAGTGTCACCAGCATCACCAGTGCCACCAGCATCACCAGTGTCACCAGCATCACCAGCATCATCAGTGTCACCAGTGCCACCAGCATCACCAGTGTCACCATTGTCACGAGTGCCACGAGTGCCACCAGTGTCACCAGCATCATCAGCGTCACCAGTGTCACCAGTACCCCCAGCATCTCCATCACCACAGCCACCAGTGCCAGCACTGCCAGTGTCACCAGTGTCACCAGTGTCACCAGCATCACCAGTGCCACCAGCATTGGCACCATCACCATGACCATTGCCATCACCAGTGTCACCAGCGTCACCAGTGTCACCGCACCAGTCCCAGCATGCCCCCAGCACTGCCAGCATGCCACCAGTGTGCGTCACCAGCACCAGCCCGTACCCCACAAGAGGGACGTCCCCACCCCGGGGTGGTGGGTGCTGGGGACGGTGTCACCCCGATGCCACCCACCATGACACTGTCCCCAGCGCCCATGTCATCGCCCTTGGGGACAATCCCTGCCCTGATGCCACCCCTGTCCCACCATCATCACGTGGATTTGGGACCAGACTCTGCCCCTCGTTCCCCACCTCCCCCAGTTCAGTCCAGTTTCCCCCCATTTTGGCCCCATTTGCCCCCATTTCCATCCCCATTTCCCCCATTTCCATCCCATTTCCATCCCATTTCCCCCATTTCCATCCCCATTTCCCCCATTTCCATCCCATTTCCATCCCATTTCCCCCATTTCAATCCCAGTTTCCCCCATTTAAATCCCAATTTCCCCCATTTCCATCCCATTTCCATCCCATTTCCCCCATTTCCATCCCAATTTCCCCCATTTCCATCCCATTTCCATCCCATTTCCCCCATTTCCATCCCAATTTCCCCCATTTCTCCCCATTTCCATCCCCATTTCCCCCATTTCCATCCCATTTCTCCCCATTTCCCCCATTTCAATCCCATTTCCATCCCCATTTCTGCCATTTCCATCCCATTTCCCCATTTCCATCCTAATTTCCCCCATTTCCACCCCATTTCCCCCATTTCCATCCCATTTCTCCCCATTTCCATCCCATTTCCATCCCCATTTCCCCCATTTCAATCCCATTTCCCCCATTTCCCCCATTTCCCCCATTTCCATCCCCATTTCCCCCATTTCAATCCCATTTCCCCCATTTCCCCCCATTTCCCCCATTTCCCCCCATTTCAATCCCATTTCCATCCCATTTCCCCCCATTTCACCCCATTTCCCCCCATTTCCCCCATTTCCCCCCATTTCAATCCCATTTCCATCCCATTTCTCCCCATTTCCATCCCATTTCTCCCCATTTCCATCCCAATTTCCCCCCATTTCCCCCCATTTCCCCCATTTCCACCCCAATTTCCCCCAATTCCACCCCATTCCCCCCATTTTTTTAGCCCACCTCCCCAAAATCCCCCCAACACCCCACCAAAACACCCTCAAAACAGCATCACTTCCCCACCCACCAGCCCCAACACTCACTCCCCTGTTTACCTTCCCCCCCATTCATTTTTCACTTAAAAAAGAACCTTTTTCACTTAAAAAAACCTAAAAATACCATTTTTTTTTCCCTTCAGGGCCCTGGCACCTCCCAATAACCTCAGTTCTTCCCCCAAATATTTCCCCTGGCCAGCATGGGAACGGGGAGCAGAAAGGGGCTTTGTGTGCCCCCCAGGCTGCAGCCACACAGCCAAAAAAAGGACTTTTAAAATACCTAAATATCTCTTTTTTAAGGATTTTTTACCCCCCCCCCCATTCAGGGCTATTTGATTTGATATTTTCAATTTATTTCATTGCTTTTAATTTATATTAAAATATTTTCTATTTTTTTAAAAAAGGGGGGTTCAGCACCCCCAAATTTGGGTTCAAGATCGGGGGGGGGGGTCAGGATGTTGCATTTTATGAATGAGCCAATTTTAAGTGAATTTACCCCCCCCCCCAAAAAAAAATGTTGGGGAAGGATTGTGTGACCCCCCCCCCCCAACCATCTTTAGGCCCAACACACACCCAGGACCCCCCCAAAACTCCTAACACCCCCCTCAATCCCTTCTCCGCCTTTCCCCCTCCCCAGCTGACCCAGATTCACCCCCCCAAAATAAATCATCTTCCTCCCTATTTTGGGGGGCTTAATCACACACACGCCCCTCAACCCTTTCTCCACCTTTAACCCCTCCCCAGCTGACCCAGATTCACCCCCCCAAAATAAATCATCTTCCTCCCTATTTTGGGGGCTTAATCACACACACGCCCCTCAACCCTTTCTCCACCTTTAACCCCCCCCAGCTGACCCAGATTCACCTGACACCCCCCAAAAATCACCTGAACCACCCCCCCCCAAAAAATCCTCTTCCTCCCCTCTATTTTTTGGGGGGGCTGATCACACCCCGCCCCCTCCAACTCCTTCTCCACATTTAACCCCCCTCAGCTGACCCAGATTCACCTGACCCCCCTTAAAAATCACCTGAAACCCCCAAAAATCCTCTTCCTTCCCTCTATTTTTTGGGAGGGGCTGATCACACACCGCCCCCCCCAACTCCTCCACCTTTAACCCCCCTCAGATGACCCAGATTCACCTGAACCCCCCTTAAAAATCACCTGAAACCCCCCCAAAATCACCCAACAACCCCCAAAAATCCTCTTCCTCCCCTCTATTTTTTGGGGGGGGCTGATCACACACCCCCAACTCCTTCTCCGCCTTTAACCCCCCTCAGCTGACCCAGATTCACCTGAACCCCCCCTAAAAATCACCCCAAACCCCCCAAAACCCTCTTCCTCTCCCGTATTTTTTGGGGGGGGCTGATCACACACCACCCCCCCAACTCCTCCACCTTTAACCCCCCCCTCAGATGACCCAGATTCACCTGAACCCCCCTTAAAAATCACCTGAAACCCCCCCAAAAATCACCCAACCCCCCAAAATCCTCTTCCTCCCCTCTATTTTTTGGGGGGGGGGCTGATCACACACCGCCCCCCCACCTCCTCCACCTTTAACCCCCTCTCAGCTGACCCAGATTCACCTGAACCCCCCTTAAAAATCACCTGAAACCACCCCCCAAAATCACCCAACAACCCCCAAAAATCCTCTTCCTCCCCTCTATTTTTTGGGGGGGGCTGATCACACACCCCCAACTCCTTCTCCACCTTTAACCCCCCTCAGCTGACCCAGATTCACCTGAACCCCCCTAAAAATCACCCCAAACCCCCCAAAACCCTCTTCCTCTCCCGTATTTTTTGGGGGGGCTGATCACACACCACCCTCCCCAACTCCTCCACCTTTAACCCCCCCTCAGATGACCCAGATTCACCTGAACCCCCTTAAAATCACCTGAAACCCCCCCCAAATCACCCAAACCCCCCCCCCCCTCAAAAAACCCTCTTCCTCCCTTTTTTGGGGGGCTTAATCACACACACCCCTTTATCCACTGCCCCCCTCCCCCAACAGGCTCTTCTACCCCCAGCCCCCACTGTAAAGGTGGGCAGGGGGCCCTGAGGAGGTTGGGGGGGGTGAGGGGGTGATATGAGGTAGGGGTTGGGGTGGGGGGGATAGAAATTCCGGCATATTTGTGAGATGATGTCAAATAACTCTGGCCTGGTTCGGGCCCCCTGAAGTAGGCCTCTTCCTCCCTCCCTCCTCCTCCTCCTCCTCCTCGCTGGGGTTGGGATGAAAAGGCGACTCTTTGGGGAAGGTAGAAGGGCACAAAAGCCCCTTTGAGCCTCTGAAGGGGGAGGGGGAGGGGGGGGCGGAATTTTGAGGGCAATCCTGAGGATTTTTGGGGGGGGGGGGTGGGGGGGGTGTGTGGTGGTTTAGGCCCGTCCAAGGCGCCCTTCGCACCCGTGTGGCGTCTGTAAGGAGTTGGGGAGTGAAGATGGGGAGGGGGTTGACTGTGTGTGTGCCCCCCCCCAACCCTCCTCTGGCTCCCCTCATCACCCCCAGCCCCCCAATATCTATAGAGGAGCCTAAAAATGAAGAGGTGACGAGATAACCCCCCCACTGCTCCCCCCCACCCCCAAACCCTCCTTTGAGACACCAGAGAACCCCCAGCTCTGGGAATGGGACCCCCCCCCAATTTTGGGGTACTGAGAGACCCCCCAAAACCCTTCCTGGGCTGGAAGTTGGGGGGAGGGGGCAGCTTGTCCCTATCTTCCCCCCCCCCAAAAAAATAAAGAGCACCACGCTGTGAGAGCCTGTGCCAGGATTTGGGGGGCGGGGGGTTGGGGGGCTCTCAGGCCCCTGCTAATGAGAGGAGCAATTATCCCTAATTAATGAGGGCTGGAAGGAGGCTGGTGACGTTTTGGGGAGGGGGGAGTTTTGAGGGGTCACAAAGGGGGTGGGGTGGGGTGGGGCTGGATAAAACCCAGGCACAGCTGCAGGCCCCCCCCCATCCCCCCCATTTTGGGGTCAAACCCTGGAAATTTGGGATGGGGGGGGTAAAAAAGGGCTATTTATATCAGTCAAGGGATGGATGTGGTTTTGGGGAGGGGGGGCAAGTAAAAAGGGGGGTGGGTTTTTTTTTGGGGGGGGGTGTCACCACCAGCCCTGTTTGGCCCCCCTCCCCCATACCAGGGATGCTCTGACACCCCGGCCTCTCCCCATCCCCTGATGTCCCTAAAATAGGCTGAGTAAAGGTGAACCCCCAAATTATGGGGGGGACACACACACGGACACCCCCAAAGCAAAGCCCAGCAGTTAGGGGGGCAGGATCTGTCCCCAAAGGGGGTGCAGGGTATTTTGGGAGCTATAAATACCTCCCAGCCTGTGGAGGGTAAATAAACCTCCAGAAATACAACCCCCCAGTGTGCCCCCCCCCCCCCCATTATCTCCCAGCTCTGGCCCGGGGGGGGCTGAGCCTGGCCCCCCCTCCCAAATTCCATGGCTGACCCCTCCCCCCGCCATGCTTGATACAGCAGCTGTACAAGGGGTGAAGGGGTTTGGGGGGGGGTCTGGAGGAGATATGGGGTCACCCACTGGTTTGGGGGGGTCTGCCTCCTGGGGACACCCCCCCCCCGGCTCCCCAAAACCACCCCCACACCCCCCTCAACTTTTACACGCCCCAAAACCCCAAGGATCTATCCCAAACCCAAACAGGCACCCCAAAAGTCCTCCCCCTCCATTGGGGGGGAGGAAGGGGACACCCCCACCCCCACCCCCCAACCCTCCATCCCCAGCATCCCAGGGAATAAAAGATTGGGGGGGGGGGGAAGGGGAACACCAGGATTAACCCCCCCAAACCTTAATGCCAAGAGCTAGACCCAAAGTGAGCCCCCCCCCCCAAAAAAGGGGAGCTCCCCCCAAAACCCCCACCCCCCAGAACCTCCCCTCAGCCGCTTTTGGGGGGGTCAGTGGTCCAACACACCCCAAGAGCATCCATCACCTACGCTGGGTTTTGGGGTGCAAGGGGCTGTGTGTGGGTGTGTGAGCCCCCCCCAAACCATCCCCCCACAACTTAGCCCCCCCCCAAAACCCATCCTCTCCCCTAACCCAGCCCCCCCCCAAAACCCACCCCAGCTCAACACAGGGTGGGGGTTCCCCCCCCCCCCAATCAGAGGAAGACAGGAGGGGGGATAGGGATGGAGCCAGCAGCCTCTGATGCTGGGTCACGTCGTGGGCGGGGGACAAGGGGGTGTGGGCTCCCCCCCCAAAAAAGGGGAGCTCCCCTCCAAACTCCCCCCCCCAGAACCTCCCCTCAGCCGCTTTTGGGGGAGGTCAGTGGTCCAACACACCCCAAGAGCATCCATCACCCCCAAAAGCATCACCTATGCTGGGTATTGGGGTGCAAGGGGCTGTGTGCGGGTGAGTGAGCCCCCCAAAACCATCCCCCCTCAAATTAGCCCCCCCCAAAACCCATCCTCTCCCCTAACCCAGCCCCCCCAAAAAACCCACCCCAGCTCAACACAGGGTGGGGGGTTCAGAGGAAGACAGGAGGGGGGATAGGGATGGAGCCAGCATGATGCTGGGTCACGTCATGGGGAGAGGCGGCGGGGGGGGGAAGGGGGCAGGGGAGGAACGGAGGGGGGTGTGGGCCCCCCCCTAAAAAAAAAGGGCCACCTATTTGGGGGTGGCAGGGAGCCAGGGCCCCAAGAGCTGCCCCGCAGCGTCCTCCAGCCTGGACAAAGCCAGGCTCTGTGTCCCCAGCCTGGAGGATGCTGGAGGAGGGAAGGGGGGAGGATGAAGGGGGGGGGGATAAAGAGGGGGGGGCGTGGGGGGGGGGAGGGCCAAAAAAAAGGTGAAAAACTTAAATAAATAAGAAAAGAGGAAAAAAAATCCACCCTAAAAGTGACCAGAGGGTCCCAGGGTTTGAATGGAGACCAGGCTCAGGGCAGGATGGGGCTGAAGGGGGAGGGGGGGGGGGGCAAGGGGGGGCGGGGTTTGGAAGGGGGAAAGGGGGGGGGATGTGTATTTTTTTTGGGGGGGGGGGTTGGTTGGGGGTTGGTGGGCTCTGGTTTTTAATGAGAGCGGAATGAAAGCAGCGGGATGGGGCTGGTGAGACTCTAATGAGGGATTAGGGGGTTGGGGGGGAGGGGGGGCTGTGGGGGGTCTGGGGGGGGGACGGGACCCCTGGCTGAGTGGAAGGGGGGGGTGAGGGGGGGGGGTTTAAGGGGGGTTTGGAGTAGGGGGGAGGCCCATCGTTAGGAGGAATTATGATCAGGAGTGTTGTGGAGTGTGCAGCCCCCCCACCTCCCCCCTCCCCCCTTCCCCAAACCAGTCTGGTGCTGGGACTGGGGATTGTATGGTGGTGGGATTTGGGGGGGCTGGGGGGTGGGGGGGGGGGGGCAGTGACGTCTAGAGGGACCGTCTGTATTCCCCAGCCCCCCACCCAGTTCTTCCCTGAGGGGGGGCGGATAACAAGTA
Organism: Hypotaenidia okinawae; assembly: GCA_027925045.1. Classification (NCBI taxonomy): domain Eukaryota; kingdom Metazoa; phylum Chordata; class Aves; order Gruiformes; family Rallidae; genus Hypotaenidia; species Hypotaenidia okinawae. The sequence continues at coordinate 1,216,021 of BSDF01000029.1, read as the reverse complement.
GGGAAACTGAGTCACGCTGTGCCGGCTTTGGGCTGTATGGACCCCCCTTTTCCACACCCCACCCCCTCCCCCCAGGATTTGGGGGTGCTGGGGATGGGCGGTGGGGGGGTATGCCCCCCCTTCCTCTCTTCCAGGATTTGGGGGTCCTGGGCTGCTGGGCATGGGGGGTGTGTGGGGGGGGTGTACCCCCTTTTTTGTCCCCCAGGATTTAGGGGTCCTGGGCTATTTGGGATGGGGGGTGGAGGTGTCCCCTTTTCCTGTCCCCCAGGATTTGGGGGTCCTGGGCTGTTGGGGATGGGGGGGATGGGGGTGTCCCCCTTTCCTGTCCCCCAGGATTTGGGGGTCCTGGGCTGCTGGGTGTGGGGGGAGTGTGTGTACCCCCTTTTTTGTCCCCCAGGTTTTGGGGGTCCTGGGCTGTTGGGGATGGGGGGTGGAGGTGTCCCCCTTTCCTGTCCCCCAGGATTTGGGGGTCCTGGGCTGTTGGGGATGGGGGTGTCCCCCAAATCTTCCCCTGAGGGGAAGATGGGGGGGGGGAAGAGGAACACCAGGATTAACCCCCCCAAACCTTAATACCAAGAGCTAGATGCAAAGTGAGCCCCCCCAAAAAATAGGGGGAGCTCCCCCCCAAACCCACCCCACCCCCCCTCCCAGAAACCCACCCCCCCAAGCTCTTTTTGGGGGGGGGTGTGTGTCAATGGTCTAACACCCCCCAAGAGCATCCATCCCCCACAGCGTGCTTTGGGGTGCAAGGGGCTGTGTGTGGATGTGTGAGCCCCCCAAAAACCACCCCCCTCCCTAACCCAACCCCCCCCCCAAATCCGGCTGCGGCACAAGGGTGTCCTGTGTCCGGAGGCGCCGTAAATCCGGGAACGGGCCCCCCCCCCCCCCCGTTATCCCGCCGGCCGGGGCGGCTGGACGAGGCTCCCCCAACACGGCGGCTGCCAAGGGCAACACGCAGCCCACAAAGGGCCGGCTTGTCCCCCAAATCGGGGGGTTCATCCCACCTTTGGGGGGGTTGGGACTTGTTTTTAAAGCTTTTTCCAACTTTTTGGGGGGGTTCCCCCCAATTTTCGGGGGGTTTCACTATTTTTAGGGCATTTTTCCCCCTTTTTTGGGGTGTCCCCCCCCCAATTTTGGGGGGTTTTCACTATTTTTAGGGCATTTTCCCCCTTTTTGGGGTTTTTCCCCCCAGTTTTTGGGGGACTTTCACTATTTTTAGGACTTTTTTCCTGTTTTTTGTTTCCCCCCAATTTTCGGGGGTTTTCACTATTTTTAGGGCTTTTATTCCCCTTTTTGGGGTCTTTCCCCCCAGTTTGGGGGGTTTCACTATTTTTAAGGATTTTTCCCACTTTTTTGGGGTTTTCCCCCAATTTTCGGGGATTTTCACTATTTTTAGGGATTTTTTTTCCCCTTTTTGGGATTTTTTCCCCCCAGTTTTGGGGGGTTTTCACCATTTTTAGGGCTTTCTTTCCTCTTTTTTGGGGTTCCCCCCAATTTTCGGGGGTTTTCACTATTTTTAGGGCTTTTTTTTCCCCATTTTTGAGATTTCACCACCAGTTTTGGGGGGTTTTCTACTATTTTTAGGGCTTTTTTCCCCATTTTTGAGGTTTCCCCACCACTTTTGGGGGGTTTTCACTATTTTTAAGGCTTTTTTCCCCTTTTTTGAATTTTTTCCCCCCAATTTTCGGGGGTTTTCACTATTTTTAGGACTTTTTTTCCCCCATGTTTGAGGTTTCCCCACCAGTTTTGGGGGTTTTCACTATTTTTAAGGCTTTTATCCCCTTTTTTTGGGGGTTTTCCCCCCAGTTTTTTGGGGGTTTCACTATTTATAGGGCTTTTTTTCCCCTTTTTTGATGTTCCCCCCCAGCTTTAGGGGGTTTTCACTATTTTAAGGACTTTTATTCCTCTTTTTTGGGGGTTTCCCCCCAATTTTCTTGGGTTTTCACTATTTTTAGGGCTTTTTTCCCCTTTTGGGGTTTTTTCCCCCCAGTTTGGGAGGTTTTTCACTATCTTTAGGGCTTTTTTTCCCCATTTTTGAGGTTTCCCCACCAGTTTTGGGGGTTTTCACTATTTTTAATGCTTTTTTCCCCCAATTATGGGGGGTAACTATTTTAGGGCATTTTCCCCTTTTTGGGGTTTCCTCCCCAATTATGGGGGCGTTTTAACTATTTTTAGGGTTTACCTTTTGAGGTTTTTCCCCCTTTTTGGGGTTTTCATATTTTAGGACTTTTTCCTGTTTTTTTCCCCCAGTTTACGGGCGTTTTCACTATTTTTAGGGCTTTTTACCCACTTTTTGAGGGTTTTTTCCCCCCAATTTTCGGGGGTTTTCACTATTTTTAGGGCTTTTATCCCCTTTTTTGGGTTTTTCCCCCCAATTACGGGGGGGTTTCACTATTTATAGGACTTTTTTTCCTGTTTTTTGATTTTTCCCCCCAATTTTCAGGGGTTTTCACTATTTTTAGGGATTTTCCCCCTTTTCTGGGTTTTCCCCCCAGTTTTTGGGGGTTTTCACTATTTTTAGGGCTCTTTTTCCCCCTTTTTTGGTTTTTTTCCCCCAGTTTTCAGGGTTTTTCCAATTCTTAGGGTTGTTTTTTTCCTGGTTTTGGGGTTTTTTTTCCCAGTTTTGGGAGTTTTTGGAAGTTTGGGAGGTTTTTTGTCCCCATTTTAGGTTTTTTCCCCCTCAGTTTTGGAGGTTTTGTTCCCAGTTTTTTGGGGGGGCCCTCAAATTTTGGGGTTTTTTCCCTAGTTTTGGGTTTTCCCCCTGTTTAGGGAGGTTTTGGGGCTTTTTTTTCCCTGGCTTGTGTTTTTTTTCCCTGGTTTTGGGTTTTTTCCCCCAGTTTTGGGAGTTTTTGGACTTTTGGGGGTCTTTTTTCCCCCCATTTTAGTTTTTTTCCCCAGTTATGGAGTTTTTTTCCTGGTATTGGGGGGGATCCTCAAATTTTGGGGTTTTTTTCCCCCAGTTTGTGGTTTGTCCCCCAGTTTTGGGGTTTTTTTTCCTGGTTTTGAAGGTTTTTTCCCCAGTTTTGGGAGGTTTGGGGTTTTTTTCCCCCCAGTTTTGGGGTTTCCCCAACTTTGGGTGGGTTTTTCCACATTTTTGGGTTTTTTTCCCCAGTTTTGGGGTTTTTCTTCGATTTGTGTTTTTTTTTCTCCCACTTCTGGGAGTTTTTGGAGGTTTGGGGGTGTTTTTTCCCCATTTTAGGCTTTTTCCCCACCAGTTTTGGGGTTTTTCCCCTGGTTTGGGGGGTTTTAGGGTTCCCCCCCACGAGTTTTGCAAGTTTTTGGAGGGTTTTTTTGTTTTTTTTTCCCCAACTTTTGGTGTTTTTTTCCCAGTTTTGGGGGGTTTTGGAAGTTTATTGGGGTTTTTCCCCCATTTTGGGGGGGGTGTTGGTGTTATTTTCCCTATTTTTGGGGGGTTTGGGGGTTATCCCCATTTTTGGGGGTTTGGGGGTTATTTTCCTCATTTTGGGGGGTGTTTGGGGTTATTTTCATCATTTTTGGGGGCTTTGGGGTTATTATCCCCATTTTGGGGGGTTTGGAGGTTATTTTCCCCATTTTTGGGGGGATTTGGGTTATTTTTGTCATTTTTGGGGGTTTTGGGGTTATTTTCCCCATTTTCAGGGGGTTTTGGGGTTACTTTCCCCATTTTGGGGTGGGGGTTGGGATTACTTTCCCCATTTTTGGGGAAGTTTGGGGTTATTTTCCCCATTTTGGGGGGTTTTGGGGCTATTTTCCCCATTTTGGGAGGTTTTGGGGTTATTATCCCCATTTTGGGGGGGTTTTGGGGTTACTTTCCCCATTTTGGGGTGGGGGTTGGGATTACTTTCCCCATTTTTGGGGAGGTTTGGGGTTACTTTCCCCATTTTGGGAGGTTTTGGGGCTATTTTCCCCATTTTTGGGGGTTTTTGGGGTTATTTCCCCCATTTTTGGGGTTTTTTTCCAGGGTTTTGGAGGTTTTGGGTTTTTTTCCCCCAGTTTTGGGGTGTTTTGGGGTGTGTTTCCTACAGGCACCAGAGATCCAGCACCGAGGGGGTGGGAGATGGAGCAGTGTTTCCATGGGATGAGGAAGGGGGTGTGGGGGCAGTAAGGGGGGTTGGGAGCTTTGGGATGGCCAGCACAGGGCACCCCCACTCCCACCAGGGTCCATGGGGGCTCTGAGCTCCTCCCCAGCACAGCACCACCCAACCCCCCCCCCCCAGGGACCCTCTGAGGGGTGGGGGACCCCAAATCGGGGTCCTGCCCTTTGCTCAAGGGGTTGGGGGGGCAGCAGACCCCAAACTGGGTGACTTTCCATGGATTTCTGTAGGATTTTGGGGTGGGTGATGTACCCCCCACACCCCCCCCCCAAGGCCACCCAGTGCTCTGAGCCTTCCTCCCCATCACTGGGAGGAAGACTCCAGCCTGGGAACCCAGGGATGGGGTGGGATTGGGGGAGGGGGCTGAGCCTGGCACTGGGGTCACTCCCCCTTGAATCCAGCTGCTCCGGGTCAATCCCAGAGCTGGTGGGAACTGGAGCCAGTGGGACCAGTGTGGGGTCCCAGTTTGTCCCACTAAACCCAGGAAAAATGGGGAAAAGGGTGAATTTTTAACTGCTTTAACTCCAGTTTCCCTCATTTTGGGAAGGGAGGGGGAGCCCTGGGGTGGGGAAGGGGAGGGGGGAGAGAGGGGAAGGGAAAGGGGGGAGAGAGGGGAAGGGAGGGGGAGGAGAGAGGGGCAGGGAAGAGGGTTGGGGGGGAGAAAGGGGAGCAGCTGGATTCAAGGGGGAGTGACCCCAGTGCCAGGCTCAGCCCCCTCCCCCAATCCCACCCCATCCCTGGGTTCCCAGGCTGGAGTCTTCCTCCCAGTGATGGGGAGGAAGGCTCAGAGCACTGGGTGGCCTTGGGGGGGGTACATCACCCACCCCAAAATCCTATGGAAATCCATGGAAAGTCACCCAGTTTGGGGTCTGCTGCCCCCCCAACCCCTTGAGCAAAGGGCAGGACCCCAATTTGGGGTCCCCCACCCCTCAGAGGGTCCCTGGGGGGGGGGGTTTGGGTGGTGCTGTGCTGGGGAGGAGCTCAGAGCCCCCATGGACCCTGGTGGGAGTGGGGGTGCCCTGTGCTGGCCATCCCAAAGCCCCCCACCCCCCCCCTCAGCACATCCCGCCCCCCTTCCTCATCCCATGGAAACACTGCTCCATCTCCAGGGTTGGGGGGTGGGGGGGGCTGGGGGGGGGGCAGCTGGAAGCATTTTGGGACTGGCAAAGCCCTCCTTAGGCTGGAGCAAAGGGCTCCAGGCACAGAGCTGGGATGAATGGAGCATTGAACCCCCGGGGGGGGGGGTGGGGGGGTGCAGGGGGGGGTAGAGACACCCGCCCCCCCCCCCAGCCACGTGTCTGTCTGGGGAAGGGATGGGGGGAGCTGCCTAAAAAGCAGCTCAGTGGGAAAGAGGGAGGAAAGTCTGGGAATGCTGGAGGAAAAGTGGGAATAAAAGTCAATATGACCTGAAAATCCCCAGATGGGGGGAGGAAGGGGGGGGAAAGGGGGGGAAAGGGGGGGAAGGAAGGGGGGGTTTGATTTATTCTATTTTTAAGCCAAAAAGGGTAAATGGTGAATTGCATTTTTGGTGGTTGGGGCTCTGGGAGCAGCCCAGGCACAAGGGGGCTTTGTGGGGAGCCAGGGCTTTCCTTGGGGGGGGGTGTGTGTTTGGGGGGGGGGGGAATTAAAGAGCTTGAGAAAATCAACAGGCCCCTTGGTTTGTTCCTAAGGGGGCTCTTTTTAACCCCAAATTACCAGCTCATCATCCACACCCCCCCCCCCCCCAAAAGGTGTCAAACAGCCCCTCCCCCCAAAGGTGTCAAACAGCCCCCCCCCCCCAAAGGTGTCACACAACCACCCCCCCACCAAGGCTGAAACAGCCCCCCCAAGTGTCATACAGCCCCCCGCCCCAGGTGTCAAACAGCCCCCCCACCAAGGTGTAAGCCCCCCCCAAAGGCTGAAATTGCCCCCCCAGGGTGTCATAGAGCCCCCCCCCCCCCCCGAAGGCTGAAACAGCCCACCCACATGTCAAACAGCCCCCCCCAAAGGGGTCACACAGCCCCCCCAGATGTCAAACAGCCGCCCCTCCCCCAAGTGTCCCACAGCCCCCCCAGGGCTCAAACAGCCCCCCCCAATCACCAACAGAGGTTCCCACATCCCCCCCCCCTCCCTTTTAAGAGCCCACCCCCACCCCTCAAAACCCAGAAACAAAGCAAAAGGGGGGGGTGTCAGGGGGGCCAGGGGGGTTCACTTCTCCTCAGAGCTTTACTGGCAGGAAAGGGAGAAAAGGCAAAGGGGGGGGAATAAACACACCGGGGGGGGTGGTAAAGGGGGGGGGGTGTGTGTAAAAAGTTGGGGGGTGGGGGTAAAAAGGGGGGTTTTGTACAAAACTACTGCTTCCAGGTAGAGAAAAAGTCATATAAAAGATCCCTCCTTGGGGGGGGGGGGCAGAAGAGTACAAAAAGCAGCTTGGAGTTCAGCCTGGGGGGGGGGAGGGGTTTTTGGGGGAGGAGGGGGTTTTTTTTTTGGGGGGAAGGGGTTTTTTTTTGGGGGGGAAGATGCTGGTGGGAGAGTGGGGGCTTCCTCCTGTTTGGGAATATATTAAGGGGGGGGAAGGGGCAGTATAGGCCTAGGAAGGAGGTGGGGAGAGTGGAGGGGTAATTGGGGGGGGGTGTGTGGGAGCAGCTTGTCCCCCCAAATAATCAGGCCATAGGGGGGCTTTGGGGGGTTCTGGGAGGGGTTTTGGGGGGGTCAGGGAGGGGGGTTTTGGGGCAGGGGTTTGGGGGGTTTGGGAGGGGTTTTGGGGGGGTCAGGGAGGGGGGTTTTGGAGGGGATTGGGGGAGGGGTTTTGGGGGGGGTCGGGGGGTTCTGGGAGGGGGTCTTGGGAGGGAGGTCTGGGACAGGGTCGTGGGAGGGGGGTTTGGGGGGTTCTGGGAGGGGGTCTGGGGGTTGGGGTTCTGGAAGGGGGGTCAGGGGGGTTCTGGGGGGGGGTCAGGGAGGGGTTTTGGAGGGGGGTCGGGGGGGTCTGGGAGGAGGGGAGTTCTGGGGGGCGTCTGGGAGGAGGGTTGGGGTTCTGGGAGGGGGGATCTGGAGGGGGAGGGAGGGGGGAGTTCTGGGGGGGTCAGGGAGGAGGGGAGTTCTGGGGGGGTTCTGGGAGGGGGCGAGTTATGGGGGGGGGTTCTGGGAGGGGGGTTTGGAAGGGGGTCGGGGAGGGGGGTGGTTTGGGGAGGGGTTTTGGGTGGTGGAGGCTCCTGGGAGCACAGTGGTGGTTGGGGGTGGGGGGAAGATTTTTTGGGCTGGAGGAGGGGGCTTTGCCTCTGCTCTGCCCTTTCATCCCACAGGCAAAACCTGATGGAGAGAGCAGAGAGCTTCCTTCCCCTCCCCTGCTCCTCTCCACCCCCAGGACAAGGGGGGGGGAACCCCCAAAGCCCTGAGAAAAAGGGAAAAAGGAAGGAAAAAACTCCCCCAACTCCCAAGAAAAGCCCCAAAAAGGAGGAGAAAAATAGGGACTGTGAATGAAATCCAGGGGAGAAACCCCAGGAGGCAGAATTTGGGGGGCCTCTGGGTAAACAAACCACCTGGGAATATCTACAAGGGGCTGGTGAGGGGGTTCTGGGGGGTCTGGTACCTGAATTTGGGGGATTTGGAACCAAAACCAACTTCTGAGGGAAGAAAGGGCCTCAAGAAGGGACCCTGCAAGAGCAGTGGGGGGTCTAGGAGTGATTTTAGGAGGTACCCACACCCCACTCCCCAGCCCTGGTTGGGGATTCAGGGATGCTCAAACCTTCTCCCTTCCCCAGTTAAAACCAGCATGGAAAAAGGAGGGAAAAAACCCCTCAAACCCCCCAAAACTCACAGCCTGAAGTGGAAAAAAGAAGGTCCTCAGTCCCCCCTCACCCCACCCCACAACCTGGGGTGTCAGCACCTGGAATTGCTTGGAAAACAAGGGGTCTGGGGGGAGCAAGTGAAAAGGGTCCTGAAGTGGGGGGGGCTTCTGAAGTGGGGGGCTTCCAAAAGAGGTTTCTGAAGAGGGGTGCTTCCAAAGAGGGCTTCCAAAAAGGGGTTTCCAAAGGGGGGCTGCTTCCAGAGGGTGCTATTGCATGTTGGTCCATGGCCAAAGGGTGTTTTCATCCAAAAAACAACCCCCCCCCCAACCCTGGGGGTGCAGAGTTAAGTTTGCTGGGTACCCCAAGGCCTCAGGCAGGTGGCCACCAGCCATGGTGCTGGGCAGATCCGGGCACTTCTCTTGATAAGGGTTCCCCATCCCCCCCAAAAAAAGGGAATTGGGGGTTTTTGGGGAGCGGTGGTGGCATCATAAGAGCTTGCGGTGGAGGATCTCCCAAGCCATCCTCTTCCTGAAGTAGGGCATGTGTTGCTTTGGGGGGAGAGAGAAAGGAGAAGGAAACATCAGGGTGGGAAGTGACAGTTCATGGAATCCCAGAGTCCCAGGGGTGGGAAGGGACCCCCAGAGCCCATGGGGTCCAACCCCCTGCCACAGCAGCTCCCCAGGACAGGGGCTGGAATCTCCCCAGAGAAGGAGACTCCACACCCCCTGGGCAGCCTGGCCCAGGGCTCCCTCACCCTCACTGGGGAAAAGTTCTTCCCCAGGTTGGTGCAGAACTCCCTGTGCTCCAACTTGAGCCCATCACCCCTTGTCCTGTCCCCACAGACCCTGAGCAGAGGATGCCCATGTCCCCCTGTGTCCCACCCTGCAGCTCTTGATCCCCAGGGAGCAGATCCCCTCTCAGGCTTCTCCTCTCCAGGCTGAACAGCCCCAGCTCCCTCAGCCTTTCCTCCCAGGGGAGATGCTCCAGGCCCTTCAGCATCTCCCTGTCCCTCCTCTGGACTCTCTCCAGGAGATCCCTGTCCCTTTGATCCCAGGGAGCCCAGCACTGGACACAACACTCCAGTGGGGCCTGAGCAGGGCAGAGCAGAGGGGAGGATCCCCTCCTGGGACCTGCTGCCCACACTCCTCCTGATGCCCCCAGGATCCCCTTGTCTCTCTCAGCCCCAGGACACACATTGCTGGCTCATGGCCAGCCTGTCACCCCCCAGCACCCCCAGGTCCTTCTCCTCAGAGCTCCTCTCCAGCAGCTCCCCCAGCCTGGCCTGATCCCAGCAGTTCTTCCTCCCCAGGTGCCAGACTCTCCCCTGGCTGTTGTTGAACCCTCAGCTGGTGTCTCCCTGCCCAGCTCTCCAGCCTGGCCAGCTCTCTCTGGGTGGCAGTGTCCTGTGTGTCACCCACTCCTCCCAGCTTTGCAGCACCCACTTGCTGAGGGGGGTGCTGTTCCTGGGATGGGATCAGGGGAATGGGTGGGATCAGTCATTCCCAGGATGGGATCTGGGTAACGACATTACCCTGAGGAGGCTTCTCCAAGTAATTGGGAGTCAAAACGTCCCCACACGTGGGAGCAGCAGTGTAATTCCCTTCCTGGCATCCAGTTATGGCCAGGAATGGGTGCCCAGGAGAGGTGTGGGTGATGCACCCCATGAATTGGGATGGAGGAACCAAAGCATAAAGAGCTGCTGCAGCGTTTTGGCTCAGCTCTGCTCCAGGAACCACCCTCCCTCCCACTCATTAAACCCTCTGAGGGGGTTTGTGGGAGGGGGTGGGGGGAATAAATCATCAGGTTAAGGGTGGGGGGGGCTGTGTGTGTCTGTCTGTCCCTCCCTGGGCAGGAGGTGGGGTGTCACCTGGGTGAAGTTGATGGGTTTGTCTTTGGTGATGCAGTCGGCGTATTTGCAGGCGAACATCCCGCAGTCGCTGCCGTTCATCTGCTGGGGGATCTCCTGGGGAAGGAGAGGGGGAGAAGAGGGGGTTGTTCCCTCAAGACCTGGGCTCCAAAGCACTCAGCAGGAGCTCTAGGTTGAAAGGGGGGGGTGTGGCTCCCTAAAAGGAAGGAGGGTTTGCCTAAGTGGGGGATGCAGGAGGAGAAAGGTGAGGGTGAGCGGGAGGACATCCCGCACGGAGAAGCCTCCTTAGAAGAAGGGCTTGGCCACTGAAGAGCTGAGATCTCTTCACATTTCCCCTCCCAGAGTCACCAGGAGAAGGTATCCATGGGGAAAACCAGGTGGGAAAAGTTGGGGGAGGGGAAGAAAAGAGGGAAGGAGGGATCCTCCCCCTTCCCCAAATCTCCACAAACCCACCTGGCTCTTCTTACTGAGCAGGGACCAGCCGTTGGTGTCAAACTCTTTCCTCTTCTTGTCCAGACTTTCCTGCTTCAGGTATTGCCTGGAGGGAAGGAGGAGAGAGGAGAGGTCACTCAGAGGGGCCACCACACTCTGGGGCTGCTGAGCTGAGGTGTCCTGTGTTTGAGGAGTTAAAGCAGAGAGGAAGGGCAAGATTCTCACCTCAAGATCAGGAAGGGAGGGAGGGGGGAAGGGGGTGGTGGTGTCTATAAACTGGGGCTTTGAGGGAGCTGAAAGGATCAAGCAGGGTTGGAAAACATCACCCCAAAAGAAGGAACCACCAAGGAGAGCCTGGGAAGCACAAAAAGAAACCCAGGGAGGACACATCTAAACTCAGAGGTGAGGAAAATAAGCACCTCAGCAGCTCCAGGGATGCCTCAACGGGGTGATATGGAGCAAGAGGCTGGACTTGAGGGGAGACCAGTGAGCTGAGCCCCAAATCCAACCTCTGGGACACCCCAGGAACTGGTTCCTCATGGAGTTTGAGGATGTTTCTTAAAGGCAGGGAGATGTTTACTTGCCTCAGGGGGTTCAGCTGGCTGGGAGATATCCTGGAGCTCTTTCTCCCAGGCTTCCCCTTCCAATCCTTTGTGCCAGGGCAGGACATGGATGGGAAGAGCTTTCCCAGAGAGGGAAGCTAAGGAAGAGGAGCTTGGTTTCCTCAAACAAGGCCCCAAGGCTTGGGGGATGGAGAGGAGGCACCCTGGGAAGGGCCACAGTCCTCAAGGAGATGTTTTTGTGGGGATCCAGGTGAGTGGGAAGAGCAAGGAGCCAGCCAAGGAGGGGCTGGGATGGGAACTGCCTCAAGAGAGCTGGAAAATGAGGGAAGAACTGGGAAAAGAGGAGATGAGGCTCCATCTCTGCTGCCCAAAGAGGCTTCCACCAGTACAGCCTGAATTATAGTCAGAAGAACAGGGGAGAGGGTGGGAATTGGAGAGCTGGGGAGGGGGTTTGCACCCCTTGTCTCCTTGGAAACTCTTCCCAAGATGGAGTGTGGAGCAGCCCAAGGAAGCACCACGCTTCTCCCTCTGTGGAAGGAACACCCTGAACCATTCCCATCACTTGGAAGGGAAGAAACATGGACACAAAGGTTGCCTTGAGCCCAAGAAGACAAGGTGATGGGTCTAAGATGCTCTTTATGTCCCCCCAAAGAGCCCCTGGCTCCATAGGCAGCTGGTGGCATGAAGTGATGCTCAGCTTGGCTGACCCAGACACCCCAAGAAGAGCCCCAGAAACCGTCCCCTTCCCACCTGGAGTCTCCTCAAATCACCCCTGAGGAGCTCTCTCAGTGTTGTGGCTGCAACCAGGATGTTTGGAGAGGGAAAGAGAAGGGATTAGAGGCTGCTGGCTCCAAGGGAAGGGTCAGGAGAGCATCTGGCACCGAGAGGGGAGGAGGGTTTGGGAGAGGTGCCAGCTCTGGGGTACCCAACCCACTGAGGTTTGGCACTGGGGGAGCTGGGAGCGGTGTGACCCAAGGAACAGCCCAGAAGGTGGAAGGTCCAACTCATCCAACTCATCCCCCTGGTGCCTCCTGGAGAGAAGAGCCCCCCCAAAACACCCAGGAGCTGCTCAACCAAGGGCTCAAAGCAGCAGTGGAAGCACCCAGCAGCTTCCAGCCATGGGGACAGTCCCACCTCAGGGACTTTATCCCTAGAAATTGGGGTGCCCAGGAGGGGAGCAGCAGCCTCCTTGGGTGCCTAAGAGGGGAGCAGCAGCCCCCCTGGGTTTCTATCAGCTCCCAGCCCAGTTTTCCCAGCCCAGGGTCCCACCAGCTGCCAGCAACCATTGGGATTCCTTCTGGGAAGCACTCCACTTGGACAAGATGAGATCAGTCAGGGGGGAAATCTCAGGGAAGGAATAAATAAAGCCAAAACTCCTCCTCCTTTTATGGAGCAGGACGTGGCTCTGGGGCTCCAAAACCCAGAGCTAATGGTGGAGGAACCCCCACAGCACCCCTCCTGGGTGGCACAGAGCCCTGTCCTAGGAGCCTGACCCACTTTTTAAAGAGAACACAAGGAAACACCTCCATTTCCAATCCCAGGAGAGTTTTGGGGAGCAGAATGTAACCCATGAACTTCTTCAGGGCACCTCAAGGCCCAGGATGCCCCATCCAAGACTTTTCCTCTCTGTTTCCTAACCCCCAGAGCAGCTCTGTGTCCTTTATGGCCTAAAAAAACCCCAACCAGGAGCCTCAGAGAATCAAAACCCACCCAGAAGCTCCTAAATCTGTGGTCCCCACTTGCTCCTACACTTATGTCCCCCACCCTGCTTGTTCCTGGATGGGCTGACAGCCCCCTCTATTTCACCAGTTACTTTCCCCGTGCCTCAGTTTCCCCTCCTCTGGGCTAAGGGTTTGAGACTCACCACACTTTTAGGAAGCTCTAAAGATTGAAAGCATGAAAGGGTCACTAACCATGAATAGGACCTCCGTCCCTTCCTCCAGGTGTGATCCTCCCACTGCATTCAACCATTAAAAGCCTCCTAAAAGGAAACAAGAGGGAAAAGGGTTAGGGCCAAGGGAAGGTGATTCCTCAAATCCCAGATCCCCCTAAATGAAGCAGGGGTAGGACTCCTGAGTCCTCCTCTCACCTCCTGGGTGCTACACCTCATTAGATACCCATTCTCTTGTTGTTTCTACCCCCCACCCCCCAACCCCACATATTTGGGCTGATGATTCCATCTGGATCATCCATGTCCAGTGATGGGACAGCTCTGCCCAGTGAGGAGATGCTGCCCCAGAGCCACTTCCCAAGAGTTTTCCTACTTTCCCTTTCCCCGTGCCTCAGTTTCCCCTCCTCTGGGCTAAGGGTTTGAGACTCACCACACTTTTAGGAAGCTCTAAAGATGGAAAGCATGAAAGGGTCACTAACCATGAACAGGACCTCCCATTTGCAGCAAGGTCATGGAATGGGGTGAAGGGGGAAGAAGAAAATGGGATGGAAAAGGGAAACTGGTGCTTTTTCTAGTTAATTAAAGGAACCAGGAGCAGGAGGATGGTGAGAAGCACCTGAACTGGAAAAACAAAGGTGTTAAACAGACTGGAAATGGTATGTGTCTGGTGTTCATCATTACCCACATTCCTGGGCTGAATGAGTGACACCTCCTGCCAAGGAGACTCCCAGGGATCAGATTCCCAAGGATCAGATTCCCAAGGTGGGGGTCAGAATGAAGCAGAGACAAGAAACAGAAGCAAAAGATCAACCCAGGGTCAACAAGAGGCTGGTGGCTGCATCAGGCCCTACGTGGCCAGGGCCTTGGAGAAGAGGAGGGGGGTTTCCACCCCTTTTTATCCATGCTTTGTTCAGGAGCAGTTTCCAAACATGGGAAAACAGCTCTGGATCTGCTCTGCTCCAAGAGGGGCTGCCCCAATGTGATAAGCAAACCCTCTGTGGGCTCAACCTGCAGAGGAGAACAGGGGTTCACCCAGCTCTGGGTGATAATTCTGGCCCTATTTTGGTACCAGAGAGATTCATCCAGAATCTCCTGGGAACCACAGAGCTGATCTGTGCCACAGGTGGGAAAAGCTCCCCCTGGGAGGAAGGAGATGCTCTTTCTTTACACCACAAAGGGAGGGATCCCAATCCCTGAAGGCCTGAGAAGCTCTTTTCCTCCTCAAGATGACTCTAAGAGTGGGTAAAGCCCGATGTCCATAGGAGAACGAGCCTGGAACTCATCCCTGAGGATGGAGGCAACACCAGCCTCATCCCACAGGGCTTGTGGGAGGAGGAGAAGCCCCAGGAATCAGCACCAGGCTGGGTGGGACAAGCCAAGTGTGAAAACCAGGATGCTCCTCCAAACCCTGACCCAGAAAGGGACCATCCCCATGGAAGGGTCAGAGAGAGATGAGGAACCTGCTTGATTTCCTCCAGGCAAGGCTGTTACTCACAACAGGATCCTGCAGGCTTCACTGTTCAGTCCCCCCATGGAGTCATAGTAGGTGATGGTTTTTTTCCTGAAGTCTACAACCTGTGAGGAGAGAGGCTGGTTAATCAACACCCCACCAGGAGCTCCTGGGATGCAACACTTGGGGTGCACCCAGAACTCAGCTTAGATCATTTGAGAAGCACAGAAGGATTTGGGGGGATGTCTAACACCCTCAGCACAGCCCTCCCTCCTTAAATCCCCTCCCTGAGGGATTTTTTTTTGGGGGGGAAGGGGGTTCTGCCCCTCATTTTCACCCCAGCATTGCTTCTCTGGGTGGATGAACCAGCTCTACCAGGTGGTTGGAGCTCAAAGCTCAAAAACCCAGCGTGATCCAGTGCCAAGGGACAAACCAAACCCCCTGGGGACAGGAGGGAGAGAAAGCAGGGCATGTTATCTGTCATCTACACCTCTCCCAAGCCAGGCTCTAAAGGAGACTTTGTGGGAACATGGAAAGGAGAGCTTTCTCCAGGGAATAAGCTATCTCAACACGACCTTGGCACCAGCCTTGTTTTCCTTCCAAGGTTAGAAGCTCCCTGCTATCTCTTTCTTCACTCCAGCCTTTTGAGGTTTGTTTTTTTTACCCTAAAGAACAGTTTCTCCAACCCATCCCTCCTCCCCAGTAACCCCAGGAGCTCAGAAGCTGGGGTATTTTAGCTTGAGCCAGCAGGGTTTTGTTTTTTTTAAGGCCAACACCACTCACTGCTAGGCACCAGTGAACCCCCAGATGAATAGGCACCAGGAGGAGATCCACAGAGAAGATATCCACTTTCTTAGTCCAACGTTTCACAGCCTGGTAACCTGCTGTTTTTAATTTGGTGAAGAAGAAGGTGTTGAAGGCATGAACTGCTGGTAGACCTTTCTCTTTGCTTCGTTCCATCAGTAAATTCATGTAGAAATTAATGATCTGGGGAAGAAAAAAAGAGGGTTGATGCTTCTGCATAAAGAGTTTTGTTCCTGTGGGGAGGTGGTTTTGCTTCTAAACTGTCCCTCCTAGGACCCAAAAAGTCCCTGGGGTGGATTTTCTACAGCCCAAAAGCCTTCTCCTTCAAAACTCAGCCCCAAAGAGCCCTTTGCTAAAAGCCAGCCCCCCAAAAAGCCTTGCCCAAACCCCAGCCCCAAAAGGACCCCTCCAAACCCCAGCCTAAAAAAAAAAACCCCCCTCCAAAAGCAGCCCTAAAAGCCCTCCCCAAAAAGCCAGCCCCTCAAAGAGCCCTCCCCAAAAAGCCAGCCCCCCAAAGAGCCCTCCTGAAAGAGCCCTCCCCAAATCCCTTCCCCAAAGCCCAGCCCCCCAAAAAGCCCTTCCCCAAAGCCAGTCCCCAAAGGACCCTCCAAAACCAGCCCCTAAAGCCCCTCCAAAGCCCAGCCCCCAAGAGCGCCCCTCCCAAAGCCCCCCAAAAAGCTCCTCCCCAAAGAGCCCCCCTCCCAAAGCCCCCCAAAAAGCTCCTCCCCAAAGAGCCCCTCCCCAAACCCCCCAAAAAGCTCCTCCCCAAAGAGCCCCTCCCCAAAACCCAGCCCCCTAACAGCCCCTCCCCAAAACCCAGCCCCCTAACAGCCCCTCCCCAAAACCCAGCCCTAAAGCCTCCAAACCCACCCCAAACCCCTTCAAACTCCAGAAAGGCTGAGGAGCACAGCCTCCCATGATGGTTTTGGTTGCCCCCCCTCACAGCCCTGCTCCCTCCCACTCCTCCCAACGCCAGTTACTCCACCCAGCACCCACAATTCTCTCCCATCTCTTGGTCACTTGAATCTGCTCTATGTTCCCCCCAAAATATTCCCCCTTTCAGGTGGTTCCTCACCTCATCGTTGAGCCAGTTGAGGTTGTTGAGGGTCTGGATGTCCTTCCGAGTGATGGTTAACCGGAAAGCTTCGCTCAGGACCTCATCCTGGTTCCCACCTCTGAACACGTTCTTGATCTCCTTCTCCATCTCCTGCAGGAAGGAGATAGAGAGGGGTTGAGAGAGGTCCTGCTCCTCCCAAAATCTGGAGTCAATCCCAGGTTTGTTCTTGGAGGAGGGAAAGGGAACAGCTCTCCATCTCCACACGAGGGTTTGGGGAGTCACACCCAGATCTTCAGCAATGACCTGGAGGAAGGGATGGGATGTTCCCTCAGTGGCTTTGGGGGTGACACTGAGCTGGGAGGAACACGTGGATCTGCCTGAGGGTGGGGAGGCTCTTCAGAGGGGTCTGAACAGGCTGGGCCCATGGGCTGAGACCAAGGGGCTGAGGTTTAACAAGGCCAAGGGCAGAGTGCTGCACTTGGGACACAACAACCCCCTGCAGCGCTACAGGCTGGGGGAGACCGGCTGGAGAAGGACCTGGGGGTGTTGGGTGACTGACCAGGAGCCAGCAGTGTGCCCAGCTGGCCAGGAAAGCCAAGGGCATCCTGGCTTGTGTCAGACCCAGTGTGGCCAGTAGGTCTGGGGAGGGGATTGTGCCCCTGGACTGGGCACTGGGGAGGCTGCAGCTGGAGTGCTGGGTCCAGTTCTGGGCTCCTCAGCATCAGAAGGACATTGGGGTCCTGGAGCGAGTGCAGAGAAGGGCAACCAGGCTGGGGAAGGGGCTGGAGGGCAAATCCTCTGAGGAGCAGCTGAGGGAGCTGGGGGTGTTGAGCCTGGAGAAGAGGAGGCTGAGGGGAGACCTTCTCCCCACCTCCCCTGCCCTGCCAGGAGGGTGCAGAGAGGTGGGGATGGTCTCTTCAGCCAGGGGACAGGAGATGGGACAAGGGGCAATGGGCTCAAGCTGGGCCAGGGCAGGGTCAGGGCAGATGGGAGGGCAAAGTTCTTCCCTGGAAGAGTTGTGGGGCTGTGGAACAGGGGCCTGGAGCAGGGTCAGGGCCTGGAACAGGGGCCTGGAGCAGGGTCAGGGCCTGGAGCAGGGTCAGGGCCTGGAACAGGGGCCTGGAGCAGGGTCAGGGCCTGGAGCAGGGTCAGGGCCTGGAGCAGGGTGCCCAGGGAGGGGGCTGAGTCCCTGACCCTGGGTGTGTTTATGAAAAGGGCAGATGAGGTGCTCAGGGATCTGGTTTAGCTCAGGGTGGGAATGGTTGGACTGGATGATCTTCAAAGGTCTTTTCCAACCTGGTGATTCTGTGATTCTCTGCTCTCTTCCCACACCCCAGTTTGTCTCCTCCAGATCCAGCTCTACCTCAGTGATTTCAGGGAACTCCTCTTCTCCATCAGCTGCTTTGGTGTCCTGCTTCTCCTCAGGGACCACAGTGACAGGGATCTCCTTCTCAAGGGGGACACGAAGGTTTAGATCCACCAGGTCCTGCACCGAGTGCTCCTGCTCCTGCAACCGCTGAAGGGAGGGGAGACACCTTCACATTAGGGGGGAACTGGGGGCACAGAGGGACAACACCCACCCTGGTCATCACACTACCAAACCCCCTGCTGAGGGAAGGGGGAAAAATGAGGCCAAATCCCAAAGAAATGGGAGTTTTGGGGGGTTTTCCCCTCATTTTTCCCTTCCCAATTTTATTTTCATCCCAAAAAAGAGGTCAAATTCCTAAGAAATGGGGGTTTTGGGGGTTCTCCCCTTGTTTTTCCCTTCCCAATTTTCTTTCACACCCCAAACAATGATCCCAAATCCCAAAGAAACTGGAGTTTTGAGGGGTTTTCCCCTCATTTTTCCCTTCCCAATTTTATTTTCATCCCAAAAAAGAGGCCAAATCCCTCAAAAATGGGGATTTTTGAGGGTTTCCCCCTCATTTTTCCCTTCCCAATGTTATTTCACATCCCAAACAATGATCCCAAATCCCCAAAAAATGGAGTTTTGAGGGGTTTTCCCCTCATTTTTCCCTTCCCAATTTTATTTTCATCCCCAAATCCCTCAAAAATGGGGGTTTTGAGGGTTTCCCCTTGTTTTCCCCTTTCCAATTTTATTTTCATCCCAAAAAAGAGGCCAAATCCCTCAAAAATGGGAGTTTTGGGGGGTTTCCCCCTTGCTTTTCCCTTCCCAATTTTATTTCCATTCCAAACCCCAAAGAAATGAAGCTATGGAGGGTTTCCCCCTCATTTTTCCCTTCCCAATTTTATTTTCATCCCAAACAATGCTCCCAAATCCCAAAGAAATGGAGTTTGGAGGGTTTTCCCCTTCCCAATTTTATTTTCATCCCAAAAAAGAGGCCAAATCCCTCCCAAATGGGGTTTTTGAGGGTTTCCCCCTCATTTTTCCCTTCCCAATTTTATTTCACACCCCAAACAATGATCCCAAATCCCAAAGAAATGGAGTTCTGAGGGGTTTCCCCTCATTTTCCCCTTTCCAATTTTATTTTCATCCCAAAAAAAGAGGCAAAATCCCCCAAAAATGGGTGTTTTGAGGGTTTCCCCCTTGTTTTTCCCTTCCCAATTTCATTTTCATCCCAAAAAATGATGCCAAATCCCCCAAAAATTGAGTTTTGAGGGTTTCCCCCTTGTTTTTCCCTTCCCAATTTTATTTCACATCCCAAACAATGCTCCCAAATCCCTCAAAAATGGGGGTTTTGAGGGTTTCCCCCTTGTTTTCCCCTTTCCAATTTTATTTTCATCCCAAAAAAGAGGCCAAATCCCTCAAAAATGGGAGTTTTGGGGGGTTTCCCCCTTGCTTTTCCCTTCCCAACTTTATTTCCATTCCAAACCCCAAAGAAGTGAAGTTATGGAGGGTTCCCCCCTCATTTTTTTCCCTTTCCAATTTTATTCTCATCCCAAACAATGCTCCCAAATCCCAAAGAAATTGAGATTTGAGGGGTTTTCCCCTCATTTTTCCCTTCCCAATTTTATTTTCATCCCAAAAAAGAGGCAAAATCCCCCAAAAATGGGTGTTTTGAGGGTTTCCCCCTTGTTTTTCCCTTCCCAATTTCATTTTCATCCCAAAAAATGATGCCAAATCCCTCAAAAATAGAATTTTGAGGGTTTCCCCCTTGTTTTTCCCTTCCCAATTTTCTTTCACACCCCAAACAATGCTCCCAAATCCCAAAGAAATGGAGTTTTGAGGGGTTTTCCCTCGTTTTTCCCTTCCCAATTTTATTTTCATCCCCAAATCCCTCAAAAATGGGGTTTTTGAGGGTTTCCCCCTTGTTTTTCCCTTCCCAATTTTCTTTCACACCCCAAACAATGCTCCCAAATCCCAGAGAAATGGAGTTTGGAGGGTTTCCCCCTCATTTTTCCCTTCCCAATTTTATTTTCATCCCAAAAAAGAGGCCAAATCCCTCAAAAATGGGAGTTTTGGGGGGTTTCCCCCCTGAGTTTTCCCTCCCCAGTTGTATTTCCCTCCCCTCAGGCTCCCCAGGGGCAGGTTTTGGGGTACCCTGGCTGTCCTACCTGGCTTTGCAGCTGCAGGGCCAGGGCCTTCTGCTCCTGGATTTGCCTCCACCTCTCCCGAGCTCGGGAGTCGTACACGCTGGTCCTGGGACCCCAGGAAGAGATGGAAGAGTTTGACCCAGGAAGGTTCCAGAAAGGGAAGGGAAGAGAGGAGAGAAAGCCAGGTACTCACAGCTCCTTGATCCACAGCTCTGCCTGGAAGAAGGGGGCTGGAAAGGGGGAGAGAGGAGAGGGGTGAGGGGGCTGCTGTGCATGGAGGGGAAGCAAGGCCTGGTCCCTTCCCCTTCCTTCCCTCCTCCTCCCCTCTTCCCTTCCTCCCTCCTTCCTCCTCTCCCCCCTTCTTCCTCCCTTCCTTCCCCCTCCCCTCTCCCTTCCCCTCCTCCCCCTCCCCCCCTTCCTCCCTCCCCCTTCCCTTCCTCCCCCTCCTCCTCCCTTCCCTTCCCTCCCCCCCTTCCCTTCCCTCCCCTCCCTTCCCTCCCCCCTCCCTTCCCTTCCCTCCCCCCTCCCTTCCCTCCCCCCTCCCTTCCCTTCCCTCCCCTCCCCTCCCTTCCCTTCCCTTCCCTCCCCCTCCCTCCCTTCCCTTCCCTTCCTCCCCCTCCTCCCTTCCCTTCCCTTCCTCCCCCTCCTCCCTTCCCTTCCCTTCCTCCCCCTCCTCCCTTCCCTTCCCTTCCCTCCCCTCCTCCCTTCCCTTCCCTTCCTCCCCCTCCTCCCTTCCCTTCCCTTCCCTCCCCTCCTCCCTTCCCTTCCCTTCCTCCCCCTCCTCCCTTCCCTTCCTCCCCTCCCCTCCCTTCCCTTCCCTTCCTCCCCCTCCTCCCTTCCCTTCCCTTCCTCCCCCTCCTCCCTTCCCTTCCTCCCCCCTCCTCCCTTCCCTTCCTCCCCCCTCCTCCCTTCCCTTCCTCCCCCCTCCTCCCTTCCCTTCCTCCCCCCTCCCTTCCCTTCCTCCCCTCCTCCTCCCTTCCCTTCCTCCCCTCCCTCCCTTCCCTTCCTCCCCTCCTCCCTTCCCTTCCCTTCCTCCCCCCTCCTCCCTTCCCTTCCCTTCCTCCCCCTCCTCCCTTCCCTTCCTCCCCCCTCCTCCCTTCCCTTCCTCCCCCCTCCTCCCTTCCCTTCCTCCCCCCTCCTCCCTTCCCTTCCTCCCCCCTCCTCCCTTCCCTTCCTCCCCCCTCCTCCCTTCCCTTCCTCCCCCCTCCTCCCTTCCCTTCCTCCCCCCTCCTCCCTTCCCTTCCTCCCCCCCTCCCTTCCCTTCCCTTCCTCCCCCCTCCTCCCTTCCCTTCCCTTCCTCCCCCTCCTCCCTTCCCTTCCCTTCCTCCCCCCTCCTCCCTTCCCTTCCTCCCCTCCCCTCCTCCCTTCCCTTCCCCTCCTCCCCCCTCCTCCTCCCTCTCCCTTCCCCTCCTCCCCCTCCCTCTCCCTTCCCCTCCTCCCCCCTCCCTCTCCCTTCCCCTCCTCCCCCCTCCCTCTCCCTTCCCCTCCCCCCTCCCTCTCCCTTCCCCTCCCCCCTCCCTCTCCCTTCCCCTCCCCCCTCCCTCTCCCTTCCCCTCCCCCCTCCCTCTCCCTTCCCCTCCCCCTCCCTCTCCCTTCCCCTCCCCCCTCCCTCTCCCTTCCCCCTCCCCCCTCCCTCTCCCTTCCCCTCCCCCCCTCTCCCTTCCCCTCCCCCCTCCCTCTCCCTTCCCCTCCTCCCCCCTCCCTCTCCCTTCCCCTCCTCCCCCCTCCCTCTCCCTTCCCCTCCTCCCCCCTCCCTCTCCCTTCCCCTCCTCCCCCCTCCCTCTCCCTTCCCCCTCCTCCCCCCTCCCTCTCCCTTCCCCCTCCTCCCCCCTCCCTCTCCCTTCCCCCTCCCCCCCTCACCTGGGGACCGGGGTTCTGGGCTCTTTAACCTTGAGTAAAATGACCGACTCGGAGCCTGGAGAAGAGCCCAGAGCTGATGGGGCAGCATCACCCTCACTGCCCCCCAACTGCCACAGGGGCCCCAAAACCAGCAGGGAGGGGAAAAGGGGGTGTCCTACACACCCATGGGGTTCTTGGGCTGGGGGGATTCATTATGGGGTGGGGTTTTTGGGTTGAGTTTGGGGTTGTTTGGGGTGTTTCACCTTCAGACTGCACGTTGGATGGGGGAAAGGGGGCGTCCTACACCTCCATGGGGTTCCTGGGCTGGGGGATTCATTATGGGGTGGAGTTTTGGGGTTGTTTGGGGTGTTTCACCTTCAGACTGCACGTTGGATGGGGAAAGGGGGTGTCCTACACCTCCATGGGGTTCCTGGGCTGGGGGGATTCATTATGGGGTGGAGTTTTGGGGTTGTTTGGGGTGTTTCACCTTCAGACTGCACGTTGGATGCTGGTAGGTCTTCATGCTGCTGTCGGGCTGTGGAGTTGCTGGACTGGAAGAGGTTGGAGGGGTAACTGGGAGCAGGATAAGGAGGGGGTTTATGGGATGGCTGCCCCTGTGCTGGGAGAAGGCTGGTCACTGGTGTGGCTGGGGTGAGGGTGGGAGCTTCAAGGAGCCTGGAGTTCTGGCTGGGAGGTTCCTTCACGAAGGGTTTGGTGGAGTTGGGACATCTGGAGCTGGGGAAGAAAAGCAGCAGGCCAGGGGGTGGCCAGGGAGAAGCCAGGGGGATGGGGGGCAGGGGGAGGGGGGTCCCCATACTCACGGCTGGAAGGGGAAGAGGGAGGAGGGTTTGGAGGAGGAGAACTGTTTCCCTGTCACCATCTGCAGCAGCTGCCGGTAGATCTCCCGCTCCTCCTCCCGAACCGTCTGCAGGGAAAGCAGCAGGTGAGGGGGGCACCCCAAATCCCAGGGGGGACACCCCAAATCCCAGGGGGGACACCCACACACCCCAAATCCCGGGGGGGACACCCCAAATCCCAGGAGGGGGGACACACCCCAAATCCCAGGAGGGGGGACACACACCCACCCACCCCCCCCCAAATCCCGGGGAGGGGATGGGAATGACACACCCCCCCCCAAATCCCAAGGGGGGGATGGGGGACATGACACCCCAATTCCTGGGGGGAACACACACCCCAAATCCCAAAGATACACACACCCCCCACTCCCTCCAAATCCCGGGGTGGGGGATGAGGATGGGACACCCCCCCCCAAATCCCGGGGGGACACACACCCCAAATCCCAGTTGGGGGGGACACACCCATAACCCCCCCCCCAAATCCCAGGGAGGGGGGACAACAGGGGATGGGACACCCCCCCCCAAATCCTGGGGCAGGGGGAACGGGGGACACAACACCCCAAATCCTGGGGGGGACACACACACCCCCTCCCCCCCAAATCCCCGAGGGGGATGGGGATGACACCCCCCCCCAAATCCGGGGAGGGGGGGATTGGGATGACACACACCCCCCAAATCCCGGGGGACACACCCCCCCCCCAAATCCCGGGGGGGGATGGGGGACACAACACCCCAAATCCTGGGGGACACACACCCCCCCAAATCCTGGGGAGAGGGGGATGAGGACAGGACACACCCCCCCCCCTCAAATCCCAGGGGGACACCTCCCCCCCAAATCCCAGGGGGGTGACACACCCCAAATCCCAGGGGGGTGACACACACCCCAAATCCCGGAGCGGGGGATGACAGGGGATGGGACACACACACACCACCCCCTCAAATCCTAGGGCAGGGGGGAACAGGGGACACGACACCCCATATCCCTGGGGGGGATACACGCCAAATCCTGGGGGGGACACACACCCCAAATACCAAGGACTCACCCCCCAAATCCCAGGGGATGGGTATGACACCCCCCCCCCCAAATCCCAGAAAGTCTCTCTCTCAGCTTTGGGGGTCACATTGTGGGGTCCCAGTGCTGCCAGTGTGGTGGTGGCACCCAGCCCAGTGCTGAAACTGGGAGGAGGAGTCTGGCACCAGTAAGGCTGGGCTCACCCCACAGAGCCCCCTGCTTGGTTGAACCCTCAGCTGGTGTCTCCCTGCCCAGCTCTCCAGCCTGGCCAGCTCTCTCTGGGTGGCAGTGTCCTGTGTGTCACCCACTCCCCCACCTCTGCAGCACCCCACTTGCTGAGGGTGCAACCACCCCACCCACAGAGGTTTTATGGGTGCAAGAAGCATCCTGGGGGGGATGATGACTGCCTTGAGTCCCACCAGCCCACCCAAAACCTGGACCCCAGGTGGAAGCAGCCTCTCCCCACTATGTGCAAATCCAGCAGAGGGAGAGGCACCCAAAACTTCTTCCAGCACCCAAAGAGACCCCCCTTTAGCACTAACCGCTAATTAAGCCATCTCCCAAGCTCATTAATTACCTCCTCAGCCGTGCTGATGAACCTCCTAGGGGTTTTCTTGGGGCTGAGCAAGCTGCTGCGGCGACAGGGGCCGCTCCAGGAGGGGCTCTGGGCTGCTTTGCTGGGAAAAGCTGACACGTGACAGGGGTGGTTGGATTTTCCAAGGAAAATATTGCCTGTCCCACTGGGAAGAGAAGGGAAAAGCTTGGATTCCTCCTCCCACCTTCTGTTGGGTGCTTCAATCCATCCCTTCTCCATCCCCAGACTCAGCTGAGGAGCTGGATGCCCAATTCTCATCCTCAGAAGGTGAAGGTTTCAAGGTTCTTTGTCCTCCCCACCCCCCCCCTAAATTTTGGGGGGGTGTTTAGAAGTTTGAGGAGGAACCCAGTGTCCCTCAGCAGGCTGGTCACCCAAGAGGTGCCACAAGGTGGCACTGCAAGGGACCCAAGGCGAGATCCCACCAGATCCAGCTCCTGTTTCCATCCACTGGTTGAATCCCAGGAGGAAAAGAGCTCCCAGTATCCTGAATTTTTGGGGGGGGGTGTCTCTCCACATAAGCACCCACCCTCCCTTCTCCCCATGCCCAGACCCACCTAACAACCCTCTCCACCACAGCAGGGTCTAGGAGATGGGTTCCCCCCCCCACTGCTTCCCACCCAACCCCCCCAACTCCTGGTCTTGATCTTTGCCCTTGGGGGGGGGGGGGTGGTGTGTTATAAAGACCCCCCCAAATGTACCTACAGACCCCTATTCTCACCCTGTGCTGATCCCAGAGGTGCAAAAAAGCCCCTTCCCTAAAAACCAGCCCCCCAAAAGAGCCCCTTCCCCCCAAAAAGAGCCCCCCTCCACAGTCCAGCCCCCAGAAGAGGCCCCCCTCCACAGTCCAGCCCCCAGAAAAAGACACCCCCCCAAGGCCAGCCCCCAAAAGACAGCCCCCAAAGAGCACCCCCTCCCCAAAGGACAGCCCCCAAAAGAGCCTCCCCCAAAAGCCCAACCGCAAGAAGAGCCCCCTCCCCCAAAGAGCCCCCCCTCAAAGCCCAGCCCCCCCAAAGCCCAGCCCCCAGAACAGCGCCCCCCAAAGCCCAGCCCTCCCCAAGCCCAGCCCCCCCAAAAGCCCAGCCTGCAAAGAGCCCCCCCCCAAAATAGCACACCCCCTCCCCCCAAGGCCAGCCCCCGGAAGAGGCGAACCCCCCCCCCCAAAGCCCAACCGCAAGAAGAGCCCCTCCCCCAGAACAGCCCCCCAAAACCCAGCCCCCAGAACAGCCCCCCCAAAGCCGAGCCCCCAGAACAGCCCCCCCAAAAGCCCGTCCCCCCCAAAAGCCCAGCCCCCAAGAGAGCCCCCCTAGAAAAGCCTGGCCCCAGAAGAGCCCCCCTCCCCAAAGGCCAGCCCCCAAAAGAGCCCCCCAGAAGAGCCCCCCCCAAGCCCAGCCCCCCAAAAGCCGAGCCCCCAAAAGAGCCCCCCCAAAAGAGCCCCCCAAAAGAGCCCCCCCAAAAGAGCCCCCCACCCCCAGGGGGGCAGCCGCTGGCCGCACCTGGGGGGTTTCCGTGGCTCCAGGAAGGTCCCTCGGCCCAGCCGGGGCTTCTGCTGGGGGCAGCCGGGGGGAGGGACCAGCCACTGCCCCTCCCACCCAGCGGGGGCTGCGGCTGCATGGGGGGTCTGGGGGCAGGGGAGGTCTGGGGGGGAGGAAAGGAGGGAGGGAGAGGGGAGAGGGGGAGGGAGGGAGAGGGGAGAGGGGGGAGAGGGGGAGGGAGGGAGGGAGAGGGGAGAGGGGGGAGGGAGGGAGGGAGGGAGGGAGGGAGAGAGGGGGGAGGGAGGGAGGGAGGGAGGGAGGGAGAGAGGGGGGAGGGAGGGAGGGAGGGAGGGAGGGAGAGAGGGGGGAGAGGGGGAGGGAGGGAGGGAGGGAGGGAGGGGAGCGGGGGGGGAGGGGGGAGGGAGAGAGGGGGGAGCAGGGGGGAGAGGGGGGAGGGAGAGAGGGGGAGGGAGGGAGGGAGGGAGGGAGGGAGAGAGGGGGGAGAGGGGGAGGGAGGGAGGGAGGGAGGGAGGGGGGAGAGGGGGAGGGAGGGAGGGGAGGGAGGGGGAGAGGGGGGAGGGAGGGAGGGAGGGAGGGAGGGAGAGGGGGGAGGGAGGGGAGGGAGAGAGGGAGGGAGGGGGGGGGAGGGAGGGAGGGAGAGAGGGGGAGCGGGGGGGAGGGAGGGAGGGAGAGAGGGGGGGAGGGGAGGGGAGGGGGGAGGGAGAGAGGGGGGAGCAGGGGGGAGAGGGGGGAGGGAGAGAGGGGGAGAGGGAGGGAGAGGGGGGAGGGAGGGGGAGAGAGGGGAGAGGGGGGGAGGGAGAGGGGAGAGGGAGGGGAGGGGAGAGGGGAGAGGGAGGGGAGGGGAGAGGGGAGAGGGAGGGGAGGGGAGAGGGGAGAGGGAGGGGAGGGGAGAGGGGAGAGGGAGGGGAGGGGAGAGGGGAGAGGGAGGGGAGGGGAGAGGGGAGAGGGAGGGGAGGGGAGAGGGGAGAGGGAGGGGAGGGAGAGGGGAGAGGGAGGGGAGGGAGGGAGGGAGAGGGAGGGGAGGGAGGGAGGGAGAGGGAGGGAGAGGGAGGGAGAGGGGGAGGGAGGGAGAGGGAGGGAGAGGGGGAGGGAGGGAGAGGGGGAGGGAGGGAGAGGGAGGGAGAGGGGGAGGGAGGGAGAGGGAGGGAGAGGGGGAGGGAGGGAGAGGGAGGGAGAGGGGGAGGGAGGGAGAGGGAGGGAGAGGGGGAGGGAGGGAGAGGGAGGGAGAGGGGGAGGGAGGGAGAGGGAGGGAGAGGGGGAGGGAGGGAGAGGGAGGGAGAGGGGGGAGGGAGGGAGAGAGGGAGGGAGAGAGGGAGGGAGAGAGGGAGGGAGAGAGGGAGGGAGAGAGGGAGGGAGAGAGGGAGGGAGAGAGGGAGGGAGAGAGGGAGGGAGAGAGGGAGGGAGAGAGGGAGGGAGAGAGGGAGGGAGAGAGGGAGGGAGAGAGGGAGGGAGAGAGGGAGGGAGAGAGGGAGGGAGAGAGGGAGGGAGAGAGGGAGGGAGAGAGGGAGGGAGAGAGGGAGGGAGAGAGGGAGGGAGAGAGGGAGGGAGAGAGGGAGGGAGAGAGGGAGGGAGAGAGGGAGGGAGAGAGGGAGGGAGAGAGGGAGGGAGAGAGGGAGGGAGAGAGGGAGGGAGGGAGGGAGGGAGAGAGGGAGGGAGGGAGGGAGGGAGAGAGGGAGGGAGGGAGGGAGGGAGAGGGAGGGAGGGAGGGAGGGAGGGAGAGAGGGAGGGAGGGAGGGAGGGAGAGAGGGAGGGAGGGAGGGAGGGAGAGAGGGAGGGAGGGAGGGAGGGAGAGAGGGAGGGAGGGAGGGAGGGAGAGAGGGAGGGAGGGAGGGAGGGAGAGGGGGGAGGGAGGGAGGGAGGGAGGGGGAGGGAGGGAGGGAGAGAGGGAGGGAGGGAGGGAGGGAGAGAGGGAGGGAGGGAGGGAGGGAGGAGGAGGGAGGGAGGGAGGGAGGGAGAGGGAGGGAGGGAGGGAGGGAGGGAGGGAGGGAGAGGGGGAGGAGGGAGGGAGGGAGAGGGGGAGGAGGGAGGGAGGGAGAGGGGGAGGAGGGAGGGAGGGAGAGGGGGAGGAGGGAGGGAGGGAGAGGGGGAGGAGGGAGGGAGGGAGAGGGGGAGGAGGGAGGGAGGGAGAGGGGGAGGAGGGAGGGAGGGAGAGGGGGAGGAGGGAGGGAGGGAGAGGGGGAGGAGGGAGGGAGGGAGAGGGGGGAGGGAGGGAGGGGAGGGAGGGAGGGAGGGAGGGAGGGAGGGAGAGAGGGAGGGAGGGAGGGAGGGAGAGAGGGAGGGAGGGAGGGAGGGAGAGAGGGAGGGAGGGAGGGAGGGAGGAGGGGAGGGAGGGAGGGAGGGAGGGAGAAAGAAACATGAGAGGTGATAGAAGGCAGAAGGCAGCCCCAGCCCAGCCCAGCCCCCTCCCAGCCCCCCACCCCTGCCCCAGCCCCCCGTGCAGCTTACCTGGGCTGTGGGCGAGGGCACAGGGCGAGTTCCCAGGACAGGAGGTGCTGAGCTTGGGGGGCAGAACTGGGGGGCAGAAGCAGCAGGGGGGGGGGTTACGCCTGGAGCACAGGCTGGGCCCCAGCTCCTCCCTAATCAGCTCGTTAGGAAATTAGTGATTGCTGAAGGGGACCTGGGCTGGCAGAGCAGGGGAGGAACTGCCCCCAGCCCTGAGGGGAAGGAACCAGGGCTGGGGGGGGGGGTGAGAGACCCTGGGCTGGGGAGACCCACGGAGGGGGAGGGAGGGAAGAGAGGGGGAGAGGAGGGCTCAGGGGGGAAGTGAGACCCTGCCCCTGGGGAGACCCATGAAGGGGGAGGGAGAGAAGAGGGGGGTGGGGAGAGAAGGGCTCGGGGGGATGAGAGACTGTTTCCTGGGGAGACCCGTGGTGGGGGGAAGAGAAGGGCTTGGGGGAAGGGATTAGAGACCCTGCCGCTGGGGAGACCCATGGAGGGGGAAAGAGAGACCCTGCTCCTGGGGAGACCCACAGAGGGGGAGGGAGGGAAGAGGGGGGAGAGAAGGGCTTGGGGCATTAGAGATCCTGCCCCCAGGGAGACCCGTGGAGGGGGAGGAAGAGATGGGCTTGGGGGTGTGAGAGACCCTGCCCCTGGGGAGACCCAAGGGGTTGGGGGGAGGGAAGAGGGGGGGAGAGAAGGTCTCAGGGAGTGAGAGACCCTGCCCCTGGGCAGACCCATGGAGCGGGGAAGAGAGACCCTGCTCCTGGGGAGACCCATGGAGGGGGAGGGAGGGAAGAGGGGGCTCAGGGGGATGAGTGATCCTCCCCCAGGGAGACCCATGGAGGGGGGAAGAGAAGGACTCGGGGTGGGGTGGTGGGGTGGGTGGGAGAGACCCTGCCCCTGGGGAGACCCATGGAGGGGCAGAAGAGATGGGCTTGGGGGTGTGAGAGACCCTGCCCCCAGGGAGACCCACAGAGAGGGAGGGAGGGAGGGAGGGAGGAGGGGGGAAAGGAGGGCTCAGGGGGATGAGTGATCCTGCCTCTGGGGAGACCCATGGAGGGGGGAAGTGAAGGGCTTGGGGGGCTGAGAGACCCTGCCCCTGGGGAGACCCAAGGGGGGGGGGGGAGGGAAGAGGCGGGGGAGAGAAGGGCTCAGGGGGTGAGAGACCCTGCTCCTGGGGAGACCCACAGAGGGGGGAAGAGAGACCCTGCCCCTGGGGAGACCCATGGAGAGAAGAGGGGGTGGGGAGAGAAGGGCTCAGGGGGATGAGAGACTGTTTCCTGGGGAGACCCGTGGCGGGGGGAAGAGAAGGGCTTGGGGTGGGGTGGGGGTGGGTGAGAGACCCTGCCCCCAGGGAGACCCATGGAGGGGGAGGGAGGGAAGAGGGGGAAAGGAGGGCTCAGGGGGATGAGTGATCCTGCCTCTGGGGAGACCCATGGAGGGGAGGGAGGGAAGCGGGGGAGAGGAGGGCTCGGGGGATGAGAGACCCTGCCCCTGGGGAGACCCATGGAGGGGGAGGGAGGGAAGAGGGAGGGAGAGAAGGGCTTGGGGGCGTGAGTGATCCTGCCCCTGGGGAGACCAATGGAGGGGGAAGAGAGACCCTGCCCCTGGGGAGACCCACGGAGGGGGAGGGAGGGAAGAGGAGGGGAGAGAAGGACTCAGGGGGTGAGAGATCCTGCCCCCGGGGAGACCCACGGAGGGGAAGGGAGGAGGGGGGAAGAAGGGCTCAGGGGGATGAGAGACTGTTCCCTGGGGAGACCCGTGGTGGGGGGAGAGAAGGGCTTGGGGGGGACAAGAGACCCTGCCGCTGGGGAGACCCACGGAGGGGGAGGGAGGGAAGAGGGAGGGAGAGAAGGGCTCAGGGGGTGAGAGACCCTGCCCCCGGGGAGACCCACGGAAGGGCCGGGGAGGGGGAAGAGAAGCTGCCAGTCCCCAAAAGCCCGTTGTTCTCCCCCCTCCCGGTAGGCCGGGGGACACGAGGGGGGACACACGGACACACACGCACCTCTCCGTCCGGCTGGCAGAGCGGATCCCGCAGGCCGGTCTGCGAGGGCAGCGCAAAGGCCTTGAACGCGGAGCCGCGGTTGAGCCGCGCCGCGTCCCGGGCCTCCATCCTCATGGGCTCCGCCGCCGCATCCGAGGCGGAAGAGCCGCCGTGGAGCCCCGCCGGGGCCGGGAGGGTCCCGGGGCCGGGAGGGTCCCGGTTCTGGCCGGCTCCGAGGGCGGGCGGGCGCGTTCGGCTCTGAGAACGGGGAGAGAGTCAGGGAACGGGGCGGCCCCGAGGCGGCCCCGCCGGTCCCGGCCCCGGCTCCCCGGTCCCGCCGCCCTACCGGAAGCGGAAGCTGAAGGGAGAGGAGAACGCGCGCGCGCCCCTCTCTTTCCCGGGCTCGGCGGCGACAGCGGCCGGTAGCGAGGCGGGAGCGGAACCGGAAATAGAGGCGCCTCCGCCGGAAGAGGCGCTGCGGGGGGGAGGGGGGATGAAGGGGGGGGGGGGCAGGGGAGGGGCGCTCTGGCCGTGCGCGGCGGGAGGGAGAGGGGAGGAGCTGAGAGAAGAGGGAGCCCCCTGGCGGCGCGGCGGGTCCTGAGGGAGGGGGAGGGGTGTGTGTGTGTGTGTGTTCCGCGCGGGGGCTGCGTCATTTCCGGTGTGGGATCCTGCGCGGCTGCCGGGCCCGTCATGGAGCGTGACGTCACGGCCCGGTACGGCCCGTTCCTAAGCTGGTCCCGGCTGAGACCGTGACGTCACAGCCTGTCCCGTTCCACCAGTCCCCACAGCCGGTCCCGTCACAGCTGTGACGTCACAGCCCATGACGTCACAGCCGGTCCTTAAGCTGGTCCCTACAGCCGGCCCTGTCACGGCCTGTGACGTCACAGCCTCTCCCATTACAGCCTGTGACATCACAGCCCATCCCGTCACAGCCTGTGACATCACAGCCTGTCCCATTACAGCCCATGACATCACAGCCCGTCCTGTCACAGCCCATCCTGTCATGGCCGATGACATCACAGCCCATCCTGTCACAGCCCATCCTGTCATGGCCGATGACATCACATCCTGTCCCGTCACAGCCGGTCCCATTCCAGCCCGTGACATCACAGCCCAGGGCATCATGGCCGGTCCCCACCCGACGCTCCCTGCCAGCCCCAGCCTGGCCCTGGGGTGCTCCTGCCACAGCCGGTCCCATTACAGCCGCCTGGTCCCTACAGCCGGGCTCAGCACAGCCAGTCTGGTTACAGCCAGCTGATCCCAACAGCAGATCCCAACAGCAGATCCCATTGCAGCTGATCCCATTACAGCCAATCCCATTACAGTCGCTTGATCCCTACAGGCGGTCCCTTTACAGCCGGTCCCACTACAGCTGATCCCATTAGAGCTGATCCCATTACAGCCGCCTGATCCCTACAGCCGGTGCCATGACAGCCAGTCCCATGACAGCCGATCCAGTCACAGCCGCCTGATCCCTACAGCCGGTCCCATCACAGCCGGTCCCATGCCAACCAGCGGATCCCGTTACAGCCAGTCCCACTCAGCCGCAGGGCCCGCGGATGTCGGCTGTCCCCGAGCTGTCCCCTGAGGCCTCCCGGCTCCTGGTCTCGGCCCTGCTCTCCCTCGCCGCCCTCGTCCTCTTCCTCACCTTCC
The DNA here is from genome assembly GCA_027925045.1 of Hypotaenidia okinawae. NCBI lineage: Eukaryota > Metazoa > Chordata > Aves > Gruiformes > Rallidae > Hypotaenidia > Hypotaenidia okinawae. Next base: position 1,184,750 of record BSDF01000029.1, on the reverse strand, counting down.
TCCCGCCCGCCCCGAGGGGAGGCGCCCGCCAGGTCAGTGCTCACTGGAGCCAGTAGGGAATACAGACTGGAGCCAGTAGGGAATACAGACTGGAACCAGTAGGGAATACAGACTGGAACCAGTAGGGAATACAGACTGGAGCCAGTAGGGAATACAGACTGGAACCAGTAGGGAATACAGACTGGAGCCAGTAAGGACAGCAGGCTGGAACCAGTAGGGAATACAGACTGGAACCAGTAGGGAATACAGACTGGAGCCAGTAGGGAATACAGACTGGAACCAGTAAGGAGGGAAGACTGGCACCAGTAGGGAATACAGACTGGAACCAGTAGGGAATACAGACTGGAGCCAGTAGGGAATACAGACTGGAGCCAGTAGGGAATACAGACTGGAACCAGTAGGGAATACAGACTGGAGCCAGTAGGGAATACAGACTGGAGCCAGTAGGGAATACAGACTGGAACCAATAGGGACTACAGACTGGAACCAGTAGGGAATGCAGACTGGAGCCAGTACAGAGGGCAGACTGGAATCAATAAGAAACACAGACTGGAACCAGTAATTAATACAGACTGGTGCTAGGAGAGAGGGCAGAGTGGAACCTATAGGGAATACAGACTGGAACCAGTAAGGAGGGTAGGGAATACAGGCTGGTGCCAGTAGAGATGGCAGACCAGAACTAGTAGGGAATACAGACTGGAACCAGAAAGGAGGGGACAATACCAGTAAGGAATACAGACTGGACCCAGTAATTAATAGACTGGTGTCAGGAGAGAGGGCAGACTGGACCCAGTAAGGAATCCAAAGTGGTGCCAGGAGAGGGGGCATACTGGCACCAGAAAGGAATACAGACTGGCACCAGTAAGGAATGCAGACTGGAACCAGTAAGAAACACAGACTGGACATAGTAATGAATCCAAACTGGTGCAAGGAGAAAGGGCAGACTGGAAACAGTAAGTAGGGAATACAGACTGGAACCAGTAAGGAATGCAGACTGGAACCAGTAAGAAACGCAGATTGGACCCAGTAATTAACACAGACTGGTGCCAGTAGAGAGGGAATACAGACTGGAACCAGTAGGGAATACAGACTGGACCCAGTAGGGAATGCAGACTGGAACCAGTAGGGAATGCAGACTGGAGCCAGTAGGGAATACAGACTGGAGCCAGTAGGGAATACAGACTGGAGCCAGTAGGGAATGCAGACTGGAGCCAGTAGAGAGGGCAGACTGGAGCCAGTAGGGAATGCAGACTGGAACCAGTAGGGAATGCAGACTGGAACCAGTAGGGAATGCAGACTGGAGCCAGTAGAAAATACAGACTGGACCCAGTAAGGAGGGAAGACTGGCACCAGTAAGGACTCCAGACTGGGACCAGTAGCACAGTGCCCCCCCCCCAACCCCGCAGTGCCAGGGAGGGGACAACAACAACCCCCCCCTTCCCCCCTCAGCGGGGCCGCCCCTCCCCCAGGGCCCATTTAGGGGCCGGGTGACAGGTGCCGGGTGACAGATCCCAGTCCGAGGGTGCCCCCGGGAGCTGGGGGGACACGTCACCGCGCTGCCACCCCTCCAGTTTGCCCAATTTCCCTCTTTTTCCAGCCCAAAAGATGGCGCAGGCCCCACCAGGACACCAGCACAGCGAGAACCTGGGCAGCGGCAAGGCCATCGCCGTCCTCACCTCTGGGGGGGACGCCCAGGGTAAGGGACACCCCTGGGGGGGGGGGAAGGGGGAGGAGGGGGGAATCTCCCCCAAAAATACCCCCCCATGAGGGTGGAGGGGTGTTTTGGGGAGAAACCAGGTGGAAACGGGGCAGCGGCGGGTGGATCCTGAGGGTGGTTGAGGTTCTCAGGGGGGTTTTAGGGGTGACCTTGGGGTAAGGTGGGGGGGGGGCTGTGAGGAAGAGCTGAGGAGAGTTTTGGGGTGGAGGGTCAGGGTGTATGGACCCCATGCCAAAATTTTTGGGGGGGTGGGGGGAAGGGTTTAAAGGGATGGAGCCAGCGCTGGAGAAAGGTTGGAGTTGCCCAAAACTGGGGGATTCAGCCCAAAGCTGCTTCTCCATATAAGTGGCTGCAGAGAAGGGGGGAACCCCAGGTTTTTTTTTGGGGGGGGGCCACAACCCATAGGGTTTCACCCAGGGAGGGTCTCCCTCCCCCCCCGCCCCGGTGTCACGCGGCGGCAGCACTAAAGGTCAACGGGGCAAAAATAACCCAGCAGCTGTTTGGGGGGGGGGAAAACTGGGGGGGGGGGGAGTTTGGGGGTGCCTTGGCACTGCCTAAAGATTGAAGAAGGGGGGTGTGTTTAAGATGTTTTTTGGGGTTCCCTGGGGTGATATTCTGCCCCCCCAGGGATGAACGCTGCCGTCCGGGCCGTGGTGCGTGTGGGTATCTACACCGGCGCCAAGGTGTACTTTGTGCATGAGGTGAGTGTTAACCCCCCCACACCCCCACACCCCCCCAAATTTCGGGTCTGTTAGGTTGGGGGTGTCCATATGTGTCACCCACACCCCTCTTTAATCTCTTAGGGTTACCAGGGGCTGGTGGATGGAGGGGACAACATCAAGGAGGCCACGTGGGAGAGCGTCTCCATGATGCTGCAGTTGGTGAGGGGAAGGGGAGGGGGGGTGCTGAGTCCAGCCAGCTCATTGCACTGATGGTGGGGGCTGGTGGAGGAAGGGGGGGACAGGACACTCAAGAAGGGGGAGTTGGAAGGGGGGGTGTTGGTGTAACCCTACGCCGCAGTGCTGGGGTCAAGCCTGAAAATAACCCGCAACCGGAGCCGCGATGATGGAGGAGGAGGAGGAGGAGGAGGAGGAGGATGAAGATACTCAGCACCATTATTGGGGGGGGTCCAACAGGGGGGTACGGTGATCGGGAGCGCCCGGTGCCAGGACTTTAGGACACGGGAGGGACGCCTGAAAGCAGCCAGGAACCTGGTGAAAAGGGGGATCACCAACCTCTGCGTCATCGGCGGCGACGGCAGCCTCACCGGCGCTGACACCTTCCGGGCTGAGTGGAGCAGCCTCCTGGCTGAACTGGTCAAAGTGGGTACGTGGGTGATCCCCTCCCTCCCTTATCCCAAGCTGGGACCCCCCCTAAATGCTTCTTCTAGGAGGGAGGGGGAAAAAAGGGGAGGGGGTGGAGGGGAGAGGGAGGAAAACTTGGGGGAGGAGGGTTGGACCCAATTTAGGGTGTTTAGTACCCAAAATAGGGGCATCTGTGCCCCAAAATTGGGAGGGTTGGACCCAAATTAGGGTGTTTGTACCCAAAATAAGGGCATTTGGACCCCAAAATTAGGATGGTCATACCCAAAATAGGGGCATTTGGACCCCAAATTAGGATGGTCATACCCAAAATAGGGGCATCTATACCCCAAAATAAGGAGGGTTGGACCCAAAATAGGGGCATTTGGAGCCCAAAATTAGGAGGGTTGGACCCAAATTAGGGTGGTTGGACCCAAAATAGTGGCATTTGAACCCCAAAATTAGGAGGGTTGGACCCAAATTAGAGTGGTTGGACCCAAAAGAGGGGCATTTGTACCCCAAATTAGGAGGGTTGGACCCAAATTAGGGTGGTTGGACGCAAAATAGGGGCATTTGGACCCCAAAATTAGGATGGTTGTACCCAAAATAGGGGCATCTGTAACCCAAATTAGGAGGGTTGGACCTAAATTAGGGTGGTTGGACCCAAATTAGGAGCATTTGTACCCCAAATTAGGATGGTTGGACTCAAATTAGGGTGGTTGTAACCAAAATTAGGGTGGTTCTACCCAAATTAGGGGCAGATGAACACAAATTAGGGGCATTTGGACCCCAAAATTAGGAGGGTCGTACCCAAAATAGGGGCATCTGTAACCCAAAATAAGGAGGGTTGGACCCAAATTAGGAGGGTTGGATGCAAAATAGGGGCATTTGGACCCCAAAATTAGGAGGGTTGGACCCAAATCAGGGTGGTTGGACCCAAAATTAGGGTGGTTCTACCCAAATTAGGGGCAGATGTACACAAATTAGGGGCAGTTGTATCAAAATTAGGGTGGTTGTATCCAAATTAGGGGCGGTTGTACCCAAACTAGGGGTGGTTCTACCCAAATTAAGGTGGTTCTACCCCAAATTGGGGTGTTTGTACCCAAACTAGGGGTGGTTGTACCCAAAATGAGGATAGTTGTACCAAAATTGGGGTGGTTGGACCCAAATTGGGGTGGTTGCCTCCAAAATTAGGGTGGTTCTACCCAAATTAGGGGCTGTTGGACCCAAATTGGGGGTGGTTGTATCCAAAATTGAGGTGGTTGGACCCAAAATTGGGGCAGTTGGACCCAAATTGGGGGTGGTTGGACCCAAATTTGGGGTGGTTGGACCCGAATTGGGGGTGGTTGTGCCTAAATTGGGGTGGTTGGACCAAAATTGGGGTGGTTGGACCCAAATTTGGGGTGGTTGGACCCGAATTGGGGGTGGTTGTGCCTAAATTGGGGTGGTTGGACCAAAATTGGGGTGGTTGGACCCAAATTGGGGGTGGTTGTATCCAATATTGTGGCGGTTGGCCCCAAAATTAGGGGCGGTTTGTCCCCGCCGGGTTGTTTTGGGGTGAATCCGGAGAGGAAAAGGGGGTGTCCTGCCCTGGCAGGGGGGATCACGGCGCAGGAGGCGCAGAGGTCGAGTCACCTGAACATCGTGGGCATGGTGGGCTCCATCGACAACGACTTCTGCGGCACCGACATGACCATCGGCACCGACTCGGCGCTGCACCGCATCATGGAGATCGTGGATGCCATCACCACCACGGCCCAGAGGTGATGGGGAAACACCCCCCCACACACACCCATATCCTCAACTTTGAGATGGGGGGACACACGACACCCCCCAACCCTGGTATCCCAGTCTTGCCATGGGGTGAAACTCCTGCTCCCCACAGCCACCAACGGACCTTCGTGCTGGAAGTGATGGGTCGGCACTGCGGGCACGGCGCTGCGCCGCCACCAGCCCCTCCCTGATAACAAAATTTGGGGGGGAGGGGGGAGGAAACCCCCTTTCCCCCCTCAAACAACCCCTAAAATGCCTCTTTTTACCCCATTCTCAGGTACCTGGCGCTCATCACCGCCCTGGCGTGCGGCGCCGACTGGGTCTTCATCCCTGAGTCCCCCCTGAGGATGACTGGGAAGACCACCTGTGCCGGCGCCTCACCGAGGTAGGACGGGCTCTGATGGGCTCCAACAGGCTCTGAGTCCCCCATCCTGTCCCCGTTGTCACCTCCCTTGTGTCCTTCCCCCCCCAAAGACCCGTGTGGGCGGCTCGAGGTTGAACATCATCATCGTGGCTGAAGGTGCCATCGACAAGCACGGCAAAGCCATCACCTCCGACGACATCAAAGCCGTGAGCGGGGAGGCGCTGGAGGGTGGGGGGATGTCACCACCCCCCTTTTTATCACACCCCCCTTCTTTCTCCTGGTCCTGCCTTGGGGTTGGATCCAGGAGCATCCCTGGTTTTTGTAGCTGGTGGTGAAGCGTTTGGGATACGACACCCGTGTCACCATCCTGGGCCACGTCCAGCGCGGTGGGACACCCTCTGCCTTCGACCGCATCCTGGTGGGTGGCTGTATCCCACCCCCCCCCCCAAAAAAGGAAAAAGGGGGTCTGGGGGTGAGTAAGAAGGGGGTAACATCCCTGTTCCCTCCAGGGCAGCAGGATGGGTGTTGAAGCCGTGATGGCGCTGCTGGAGGGGACCCCAGACACCCCCGCCTGTGTCGTCAGCCTGTCGGGTAACCAAGCCGTGCGGCTGCCACTGATGGAGTGTGTGCAGGTGGTGAGTAGGGGGGGCTGAACCCCACTGGAGAGACACAAACACACCCAAAATGGACCAAAACCCCCCCAGAATGATGGAACCCCCCCCCAAATGATGCAAAAACCCACCCAGCATGATGTAAACCCAGCCAAAATGATGGAAACCCCCCCAAAATGATGCAAAAACCCACCCAGCATGATGTAAACCCCCCAAAATGATGGACACCCCCCCCAAATGATGCAAAAACCCACCCAGCATGATGTAAACCCAGCCAAAATGATGGAAACCCACCCAAAATGATGCCAAAACCCACCCAGCATGATGTAAACCCAGCCAAAATGAGGGAACCCTCCCAAAATGATGGACACCCCCCCAAATGATGCAAAAACCCGTCCAGCATGATGTAACCCCCCCAAATGATGGAAACCCACCCCAAATGATGCCAAAACCCACCCAGCATGATGTAAACCCCCCAAAATGATGTAAACCCCCCAAAATGATAAAAAACCTCACTCAGCATGATGCAACCCCCCCAAAATGATGGAACCCCCACCCAAATAATGCAAAACCCCACCCGGCATGATGTAAACCCAGCCAAAAAGATGGAACCTCCCCCCAAATGATGCCAAAACCCACCCAGCATGATGGAAACCCAGCCAAAATGATTGAAACCCACCCAAAATGATGCAAAACCCCACCCAGCATGATGTGAACCCAGCCAAAATGATGTAAACCCACCCAAAACGATGCAAAACCCCAGTCAAAATGATGCAAAAGCTCACCCAGCATGATGCAAACCCACCTAACACAACTCAAACCCACCCAGAATGACACAAACCCACCCAAAAATGATCCAAAACCCCACCCAACGCAATGCAAACCCACCCAAAACGATCCAAACCCCCCAAAATGATGCAAACCCACCCAAAATGATGCAAACCCACCCAAAATGATGCAAAACCTCACCCAGCATGATGCAGACCCTCCTAACATGACACAAACCCACCCAAAATGATGCAAACCCACCCAGAATGATGGAAAAACCCACCCAGCATGATGCAACACCCCCCAAAATGATGGAAACCCACCCAAAATGATGCAAACCCACCCAAAATGATCCAAAACCTCACCCAGCATGATGCAACCCCCTCAAAAATGATGGAACCCCCTCAAATGATGCAAACCCACCCAAAATGATGGAAACCCACCCAGCATGATGCAAAAACTCACCCAGTATGATGCAACCCCCCCCCAAATGATGGAACCCCGCAGAAAATGATGGAACACCCCCCAAAATGATGGACCCCCCCCAAAATGATCCAAAACCCCACCCAGGAGAATGCAAACCCACCCAAAATGATGCAAAACCTCACCCAGCATGATGCAACCCCCCCAAAAATGTTGGAACCCCCCTCAAATGATGGAAACCCACCCAAAATGATGCAAAAACCCACCCAGCATGATGTAAACCCCCCAAAATGATGGAAATCCCCCCAAAATGATGGAAACCCACCCAAAATGATGCAAAACCCCATCCAGGACACTGCAAACCCACCCAGAATGATGCAAAAACCCACCCAAAATGATGGACTCCCCCCCAAATTGAGGGAATCCCTCCCCAAAATGAGGGACCCACCCCCCAAAATGATGCAAACCCACCCAGTGCCATCCAAACCCCTGTGGCTGTGGTACCACCCCCCTTCCCTCTCCTCCCCACAGACCAAAGACGTGACCACAGCCATGACCGAGGGGCGCTTCGACGACGCCCTGAAGCTGCGGGGCCGGTGAGCATCTGCACCCCATCTCTTGGCTGATGGGGTGTCCCCAAACTCTGGCAACCCCCCCAGAGCTCTCCCCCTACACACACCCCCCCAATTCACCCTTCACAGGAGCTTCCAGAACAACTGGAACGTGTACAAGCTGCTGGCGCACATCCGCCCGCCCTCCACCAAGGTAAAGAGGCGGGGTGGGGGTGATGGGGACCCCCCCAAAACCCCACCAGGTTCATTCTCCCCCACCCCCCCCCAAAATCTGTCTCCTGCCCCCCCCAGAGTGGCTACACCCTGGCTGTGCTCAACGTGGGTGCTCCAGCCGCTGGTATGAATGCGGCTGTGAGATCCACTGTCCGCATCGGGCTGATCCACGGCCACCGGATGCTGGGAGTACATGATGGCTTTGAAGGGCTGGCCTATGGGAAGGTGAGACCCCTGGGATAAATGGGGGGCACCCCAAGATACAGGGGGCACACCCCAAGAGGTGAGGAGCACCCCAAGATGGGGATGCTCAACCCCCTTCCTAACCCCAGTTGGGGTACGGTGCACCCTGCTGTTGCCCCCCAGCTTAGCGGAAGGCAGTGGGTTACCCCCATATGGTTGCGGGGAAGCTGGTGCACCCCCAAAATCCTTCTCCTACCCTTCTGCACCCCCCACCTTCCCCACACCAACTTGCTGCTTTCCCCTCAAGGTGGAAGAGATCAGCTGGGATAGAGTCGGTGGCTGGACTGGGCTGGGAGGATCCAAACTGGGGACAAAGAGGTAACGCTTCTCCCAGGGGGATCCCCTTGAAAAGGAGGGGGGCCCAGTTGCAGCCCCCCACCCCAGGAAGGCTCATCCATGGAGGTTTCACCCTCCCAGGACTCTTCCCAAGAAATACTTTGAGGAAATCAGTGCCACCATCAGCAACTTCGGCATCCACGGCCTCATCATCATCGGCGGCTTCGAGGTGAGCAGGGAAGAGGTGGTGGGATACCAGGGTGGGGGGCTTCCTGGTACCTCCCTGGTGCCAACGGGCTGTGCCACGCTGCCCACAGGCTTTCACGGGCAGCCTGGAGCTGATGGAAGGGAGGGCAAAGTATGAGGAGCTCTGCATCCCCCTCTGCATCATCCCTGCCACCGTCTCCAACAACGTCCCCGGCTCCGACTTCAGCATCGGCGCCGACACCGCGCTCAACACCATCACCACGGTACGGCCCTCCACGCCACCCCCACCCACCCTCTGTTTCATAGAACCACAGGGGTTGGAAGGGACCTCCAGAGATCACGGGGGCCAACCACGAGCCCACCAGACAAGCCCTGAGCAGGCTGGTCTCTTCTTTACCTGCCAAAAAAGGGGCCCAGGCCCTCTCAAAGCCGGTGCTGCTCGCCGAGCTGAGCTGCTGGCGTCGCTCCTGCGAGCGGAGCTGCTCTGCTCCCTGAACATCCCCCAGCACTCTTCTTGCCCCACTGAAGGGTGCAAACATGAAAAGCATCCAGTATTCTCATTCCAAGAGGGAATCTAGAAAGCTCACATCCAAAACCATCCACACAGGGAAGCTCCACTGCTGGAGCAAGCTGGAATCACAGGATCACAGGGGTGGGAAGGGACCTCCAGAGCTCATGGGGTCCAACCCCCTGCCACAGCGGCTCCCCAGCTCATATTGCACAGGTCTGTGACCAGATGGGGCTGGAATCTCTCCAGAGAAGGAGACTCCACACCCCCTGGGCAGCCTGGCCCAGGGCTCCCTCACCCTCACTGGGGAAAGGTTCTTCCCCAGGTTGGTGCAGAACTCCCTGGGCTCCAACTTGAGCCCATCACCCCTTGTCCTGTCCCCATAGACACTGAGAAGGGGCTGCCCATGTCCCCCTGCATCCCATCCTTCAGATATTGATAAACATTCATAAGGTCCCCCCCCAAATCTCCTTGCTTCACCCCAATTCTCCTACCTCCCCAGACCTGTGACCGCATCAAGCAGTCGGCAGCCGGCACCAAGCGCCGCGTCTTCATCATCGAGACCATGGGTGGCTTCTGTGGTTACCTGGCCACCATGGCCGGGCTGGCGGCCGGCGCTGACGCCGCCTACATCTATGAGGAGCACTTCAACATCCACGACCTGCAGGTTGGGGACCCCCCTGCACCCCATTTCCTCGTGTTCCATGGTCTGGGCCATGTTTGTTCCCATCTCTGAGCTCCTCGACCTCCATCTCCTGCTCGGCGTAGGTCAACGTGGAGCATTTAACGGAGAAGATGAAGACAACGGTGAAGAGAGGGCTGGTGCTCAGGTACGACCCTGGTCTGGACAGGCTGGGCCCATGGGCTGAGACCAAGGGGCTGAGGTTTAACAAGGCCAAGGGCAGAGTGCTGCACTTGGGACACAACAACCCCCTGCAGCGCTACAGGCTGGGGGAGACCGGCTGGAGAAGGACCTGGGGGTGTTGGGTGACTGACCAGGAGCCAGCAGTGTGCCCAGCTGGCCAGGAAAGCCAAGGGCATCCTGGCTGGTGTCAGACCCAGTGTGGCCAGTAGGTCTGGGGAGGGGATTGTGCCCCTGGACTGGGCACTGGGGAGGCTGCAGCTGGAGTGCTGGGTCCAGTTCTGGGCTCCTCAGCATCAGAAGGACATGGAGGTCCTGGAGCCAGTGCAGAGAAGGGCAACCAGGCTGGGGAAGGGGCTGGAGGGCAAATCCTCTGAGGAGCAGCTGAGGGAGCTGGGGGTGTTGAGCCTGGAGAAGAGGAGGCTGAGGGGAGACCTTCTCCCCACCTCCCCTGCCCTGCCAGGAGGGTGCAGAGAGGTGGGGATGGTCTCTGCAGCCAGGGGACAGGAGATGGGACAAGGGGCAATGGGCTCAAGCTGGGCCAGGGCAGGGTCAGGGCAGATGGGAGGGCAAAGTTCTTCCTTGGAAGAGTTGTGGGGCTGTGGAACAGGGGCCTGGAGCAGGGTCAGGGCCTGGAACAGGGGCCTGGTGCAGGGGCCTCCTGCCCAGGGAGGGGCTGAGTCACCCCCCTGGGTGTGTTTATAAAAAGGGCAGATGAGGTGCTCAGGGATCTGGTTTAGCTCAGGATGGGAATGGTTGGACTGGATGATCTTATTAAAGGTCTTTTCCAGTGTTGTGATTCTGTGGAATGGATGGGGGGGTGGGTGCAGCTGAGACCTGTCACGCTCATGTCACCTCTTCCTGAGCCCCCTTTCTCCTTGCCTGGAGCAGGAACGAGCGTTGTAACGAGAACTACACCACCGACTTCATCTACAACCTCTACTCAGAGGAAGGGAAGGGCATCTTTGACTGCAGGAAGAACGTGCTGGGGCACATGCAGCAGGTATAGACCCACGTCCCAGCTCTGGGAAGGGGCTGTGGGTTGGGAGACCCTCACCCAGGGCTTCTCCTTGCTCACCCAGTCCCTCTTCCCACACAGGGTGGCACCCCGACCCCCTTTGATAGGAACTTCGGCACCAAAATGGGTGCCAAAGCGGTGGCTTGGATCACTGGGAAGATCAAGGAGTGCTCCCGGCACGGTGGGTGCCACACCAGGGGTTGGGGGGAGGCGTTCCTAAAAGCAAAGGGCTCCCCTGATGATTTTGGGAGGGGAAAAGGGGGTCCAAACCACTCCCCACCTCCCCTGGCAGGGCGCATCTTTGCCAACACGGCCGACTCAGCCTGTCTGCTGGGCATGAGGAAGCGCAGCCTCGTCTTCCAGCCCATCACCGAGCTCAAGGAGCAAACTGACTTTGAGTAGGTGCCCCCCAAACCCCAGAACCCCCTTCCTCTCCCCTTCCCCCTATCCTTAAACCACTTCCCAACTTCAGGAAGGCCAAACACAACAGGTTGGAACCATTCCTGAGGACACCACAGTGTGGTCTTATCCAGAACCATCATCCCACCCTCTCCCATCTCTCTCCCCACCTCAGGCACCGCATCCCGAAGGAGCAGTGGTGGCTGAAGCTCAGACCCATCCTAAAAATCCTGGCCAAGTACAGCATTGAGCTGGACACCTCAGAGAAAGCCCACCTGGAGCACATCACACGCAAGAGGATCTCCCTCGAGTCCAACATCTAAGCCAAAAATGGGTTCTCCCCTCACCCCAGAGCACGTTCCCATGTCCCCTGCTGTAGCTCACACCCTCCAAAGAGCAGTTTCCCCCCCGCCCCATCCCAAAGCAGAGGGTAAATTTTGGGTTGGTTTAGGTGTTTTCAAAGCTTTTGGAAAGAGAAAAGAGGTTGGTTTCTCCAAGCATCGTGGTGCTGAGCTCAGAGTGATGAGTTGAGAGGAAATGGGCCAGGCAGAATCCCCAGGGCAGTGTTTTGGTGTGGAAAAGAAGGGAAAAAGTGGGAATTAAGATGCTTCAATAAACTGGATTCGCTCACTTGTGGTGGTAAAGGCACCCCACACTCTGTGCTCATCCCTTGGGAAGGCAAATATGGCTCCCCCAGTCTCAAACCAGCTCTTCCAGTCCCAAAACAGCTCCCTGAGTCCCAACCTGGCTCTCCCTGTCCCCATCCCAGCTCCTCCAGTCTCTCCCTAGCTCCCTGTGTCCCAACCCGGCTCCCCGAGTCCCCAACCCGGGTCCCCCAGGTCCCACCCAGCCTCCCTGAGTCCCAATCCGGCTCCCCTCAGGCCCCAGCCCTGGCTCCGGCTCCCCCAGGCCCCAAACCTGCCTCGCCCAGGCTCCACACCGGCTCCCCCAGGCCCCAGCCCTGGCCCTGGCTCCTCCAGGCCCCAAACCTGCCTCCCTCGCTCCCGACCTGGCTCCCCCAGGCCCCAAACCTGCCTTGCCCAGGCTCCACACCGGCTCTCCCAGGCCCCAACCCAGCTCCCCCAGGCCCCAGCCCTGGCCTCAGCTTCCCCAGGCCCTGACCTGGCTCCCCCAGGCCCCAAACCTGCCTCCCTCGGTCCCAACCCAGCTCCCCCAGGCCCCAAACCTGCCTCCCTCGCTCCCAACCCAGCTCCCCCAGGCCCCAAACCTGCCTCCCCCAGGTCCCAACCCAGCTCCCCCAGGCCCCAAACCTGCCTCCCCCAGGCCCCAGCCCTGGCCCTGGCTCTTCCAGGCCCCAAACCTGCCAGCCCCAGGCCCCACACTGGCTCTCCCGGTCCCCAACCTGCTTCCCCAAAGCCCCAGCCCGGCTCCCCCAAGGCCCCAGCCTGGCTCCTCCAAGGCCTCAAACACTGGCTCCCCCCAGGCCCAAACCCGCCTCCCCCAGTTCCAACCCAGCACCACTGGGAGGACTAAAATCCATATAATCCAATTAAAATCCATATAATCCCATCATCTCCCCCCAAGGTTTCACCTAAAGGCATTTATGGAGGTTTAGGTGCCTGTCCTCACCCCTCAGAGCATGGGGGGCTCTCCTGGGATCCCCCAAACCTCTCCCTCGTTTAGGGGAGTCCCCAAAAGCTGCTTTATTTCCATGAACATGTGAGATACCAGACAGCGGGTGCTGCTGCCTCAGTTTCCTCATGGATAAATAAAACCAGCATGAAACTGGTGAGCTGATGGTGTGAAACCAAAGGTGGGGACAAGCTCAGGTGAGTTATGGTGTGGCAAGCAGGTGGGAAAACTGCTGGAGGGTGTGGAGAATCCTTCTGGAAAGGGAGCGAAGTGCATTCCAGCCCCACAAAGTGTTGAGTTTTGAGGTGATTTTAACCCTTTTCCACATCTACAACACTGATGGGCCCCAAAAATGGGAAAGAAAGGGGGAAAAAAGGAGAAAACCACCACTTCCACGTGCTCCATGTCAGCGCACTGGGAGATGTGGATATGTGAGCTCTGCCCCCAGTGAGGGGGTCAGCCCAGGAGAGGGGGCAGCAACGTGCCCAAAACCAGCTTCTCTCTAATTCCAGCCTTGAAGAAGGGGTTTTCCCCATCCTCCCCACACCCAAAAAAATCCACTTTTCCCCCCAAAATCTGCCTCCACACCAAAAAACCAGGGAAAACCCCCACATTAATCCAACCACTGGGATATAATTTGCCATAAAAGGGGGGGGAGGGGGTGTTGTTCATCCAAAATTGAGGAGGGGGTGTGTGAAAGGAGGCGCCAAGCAAGGAATCCATCACCCTGTTGAGTCCCAAAACTCAAAGGGGTCAAACCTCATCCTGAGGGAGCAGTGCTGGAGGGAGCCAAAAGTCAGCGTGGAAGAGGAGCAGCACCTCTTTTTGGCTTAGCTAAGGAGGAGGACGTACTCCTTGAGGCAGGTGGGCAGAGGAAGCTCCTTCACCGCCTCCGGGAGGAAGCGTACGCCCAGGCTGCGTCGTACGGCGTATCGTGACAGAGTCTGTAGGGTCCCAGGGACAGAGCAGAGCAGGGTGAGCTTCTCACAGAGCTGCTGATCCCTGGTGACCTCCCAAGGCATGCTGCCATTCTTCCTCAACTCAAAATGTCCGATAGCACGGTGGAGAAGGTCAAAGCACGCATCCTCCCGTTCCGTCCCCAAACCTCGAACCAACAAGGCCACCAAACGGGAGATGGGGGTTTGGCCTTTTAAATTCACCACCCTAACCTCAGCCCCAAAGTCCAGGAGGATGCTGACGCTCTCCAGGTTGCCTTTCATGGCTGCCCAGCTCAAGGGGGTGTCGTTGTTGTAGTCGCGGGCGTTGACCAGGGCTCCGTTCTCCAGCAGCGAGCGGACGCACTCGGCGTTGTTCTTGAAGGCTGCCCAGTGCAGGGGGTGTCCTTGTTGCCATCCAAAGCGTTGGGGTTGGCTCCATACTCCAGGAGGATCTCCACACAGGTTTCATCCTTCTCTGCTGCGTAGTGGAGGGCTGTTCGGTTGTAGCCATCCAGGGCGTTGACCTGTGGGAGAAGAGGAGATAAGGGGGTGGAAAGGGTTTGGGGGGATGTCACTGAGGCTCAGGACCTCATCCTGGTTCCCCACGTTCTTTATCTCCTTCTCCATCTCCTGCAGGAAGGAGATAGAGAGGGGTTGAGAGAGGTCCTGCTCCTCCCAAAATCTGGAGTCAATCCCAGGTTTGTTCTTGGAGGAGGGAAAGGGAACAGCTCTCCATCTCCACACGAGGGTTTGGGGAGTCACACCCAGATCTTCAGCAATGACCTGGAGGAAGGGATGGGATGTTCCCTCAGTGGCTTTGGGGGTGACACTGAGCTGGGAGGAACACGTGGATCTGCCTGAGGGTGGGGAGGCTCTTCAGAGGGGTCTGAACAGGCTGGAGCCATGGGCTGAGACCAAGGGGATGAGGTTTAACAAGGCCAAGGGCAGAGTGCTGCACTTGGGACACAACAACCCCCTGCAGCGCTACAGGCTGGGGGAGACCGGCTGGAGAAGGACCTGGGGGTGTTGGGTGACTGACCAGGAGCCAGCAGTGTGCCCAGCTGGCCAGGAAAGCCAAGGGCATCCTGGCTTGTGTCAGACCCAGTGTGGCCAGTAGGTCTGGGGAGGGGATTGTGCCCCTGGACTGGGCACTGGGGAGGCTGCAGCTGGAGTGCTGGGTCCAGTTCTGGGCTCCTCAGCATCAGAAGGACATGGAGGTCCTGGAGCCAGTCCAGAGAAGGGCAACCAGGCTGGGGAAGGGGCTGGAGGGCAAATCCTCTGAGGAGCAGCTGAGGGAGCTGGGGGTGTTGAGCCTGGAGAAGAGGAGGCTGAGGGGAGACCTTCTCCCCACCTCCCCTGCCCTGCCAGGAGGGTGCAGAGAGGTGGGGATGGTCTCTGCAGCCAGGGGACAGGAGCTGGGACAAGGGGCAATGGGCTCAAGCTGGGCCAGGGCAGGGTCAGAGCAGATGGGAGGGAAAAGTTCTTCCTTGGAAGAGTTGTGGGGCTGTGGAACAGGGGCCTGGAGCAGGGTCAGGGCCTGGAATGGGCCTGGCACAGGGTCATGACCTGGCACAGGCTGCCCAGGGAGGGGCTGAGTCCCTGACCCTGGGTGTGTTTATGAAAAGGGCAGATGAGGTGCTCAGGGATCTGGTTTAGCTCAGGGTGGGAATGGTTGGACTGGATGATCTTCAAAGGTCTTTTCCAACCCAGTGACTCTGTGATCCCCCAGTTCCTGATGGTGTCAGGGGAAGCTCCACCAACACCACGTGAATCCTCACCTCAAATTTAGCAGATGGGAAAAGCAGAGGAACACATGGAAGGGCCAAAAAGCGCAATCAAGCAGCAAATAGGCCTGGGTTCTTCCTTCAGGCACCCACCCCAAAAGTACCCTCTGGAGACCTCAAACCCCAGGTACTCCCCTCCTTCCTGGGATAATAAACCTTCCTCCAGCCCTTTTCTCCCTCAAAGGAGAAAGCACTGCTTGAAACCATCACCTCAAACCTCAAACCAACCCCCCTACTGCCCACACACCCCGCCACAACTTCCCATCCCCTCTTCAAAGGGCCCTCTGCACCCTTTTGAAGGGGGTTTTGGGGGTGGAGGTTTTATTTTTGGGTGCTGGAAAGCCTTTACCTCTGCTCCCTTCTGCAGCAGGAGCTCCACACAGTCGGCATCAGCCACCATACAGGCGCAGTGCAGGGGTTTCAGGGTGCCATGCATGCAGTTGACATCTGCACCCTGTGAAAGCACCCAAAAAAACCACAACAGGGATGAGCCAACCCACCCACTTTTGGGGCCCCTTTTTCCACACCCCCTCCCCCATGTTCAGCATCATTAAGAGGTTTATTAATAAGTTGCTGGCTTAATTATCCTGCTTGAGCCATGGGGTTTGTTGTGGACACAGATCCCCGTGCTGGAAGAAGCCCCCCTGATACTCTGTGTTCCTCAGCTTTGATGCTAATTAAGTTAATTAATCGTTTTGGAGTGATGCCCTGAGAATAAGGGAGGGGGAGGGGGTTGGGAAGGCAAATGGTGTGCTCAGCCAGGATTTCAGCTGCCCTGGGAGCATCCCATGGTGGGAGGCAGCTCCAGGCTGAACCCTGGGGACTTACAGGACTTGAGTGGGTGTCTCCAGGGAGGCTTCAAGCCCTCACCACCCAAAATAGCCCAGCAGCTGCCTGCATCACTCAGGCTCAGCCAGGGCTGCCCAAGGAGATGCTCCCTCACCCCCCTCAGCCCCTCTGTTTCCTTCCTGGGTGGCCCAGCCCTTGGCTCACCCTGCTGAGCGACCCAGGATGGGGGCAAGCTCCCAGACCCCCCAAAGAGCCTCTGCAGGGTCAAGGGTGGGCTCAGCCCTGTCCCACAGGGAAAGGACACCACAGCCTGGCCTTCCAGCCACACAACAGGGCTGGAGATGCTCCCTCACCCCCCTCAACCCCTCTGTTTCCTTCCTGGGTGGCCCAGCCCTTGGCTCACCCTGCAGAGTGACCCAGGATGGGGGAAGCTCCCAGACTCCCCCAAAAACCCTGGGGGGCCAAGGGTGGGCTCAGCCCTTTCCCACAGGGAAGGGATGCCACAGCCCAGCCTTCCAGCCACACAACAGGGCTGGAGATGCTCCCTCACCCCCTCAACCCCTCTGTTTCCTTCCTGGGTGGCCCAGCCCTTGGCTCACCCTGCTGAGCGACCCAGGATGGGGGAAGCTCCCAGACTCCCCCAAAAACCCTGGGGGCCAAGGGTGGGCTCAGCCCTTTCCCACAGGGAAGGGATGCCACAGCCCAGCCTTCCAGCCACAGAACAGGGCTGGAGATGCTCCCTCACCCCCTCAACCCCTCTGTTTCCTTCCTGGGTGGCCCAGCCCTTGGCTCACCCTGCTGAGCGACCCAGGATGGGGGGAGCTCCCAGACCCCCCAAAAGCCTCTGCAGGGTCAAGGGTGGGCTCAGCCCTTTCCTACTGGGAAGGGACACCACAGCCTGGCCTTCCAGCCACAGAACAGGGCTGGAGATGCTCCCTCACCCCCCCAGCCCCTCTGTTTCCATCCCAGGCGCCCCGGGCCCGGCCCCTGGCTCACCCTGCCGATGAGATCCTCCACGTTGTCCCTGGGGAAGGAGCGGATGGCAGCGATGGTTCGGATGAGCCGCTCTGACAGCGAGTACTTGCTCTGGATGCTCTGCATGATGTACCACATAGTGCGGCCCCCCCGGCCGCCGCCTCCACATACCCCGGGAGGCTCCACCGAACCCCCCACGGGTGAAGGGGCCCGGGTGGTGTGTCCCCCCCCCCCTACTGCGGTGGGGACCGGGAAGAGCTGCTTGAGGATGGGCTGAGCACAGCCGGGGGGGTCCCGGGAGGGGCAGGGGGAGTCTCAGGGGCACCCGCGGGGGGGCGTCTCGGGAGGGACCTAGGAGTGATCGAAGGGGGTTCCAGAGGGGTGTCAGGGGTCCCGGGGGGGGTTCTAGGGGTTCCCGGGAGGTCCCGAGGCTGCCGGAGGGTCCCTGAGGGGTCCCAGAAGGGATCCGGGGGTGTCTAGGAGTGATCGAGGGGGGTTCCAGGGGGGTGTCGGAGGGGTCTCGGGGGTCCCGGGGGTTTAGGGGTTCCCGGGAGGTCCCGGTACTCCCGGGGGTCCCTGAGGGGTGCCAGGGGATCTCGGGAGGGATCCGGGGGGGTTAGGAGTGATCGAGGGGGGTTCCGGGGGGTGTCGGGGGGGGTCTCAGGGCTGCCGGGAGGTTTTAGGGGTTCCAGGGGGGTCCCGGGGGATCTCAGGAGGGATCCTGGGGGTGTCTGGGGGGTTCCGGGGGTCTCAGGGCTCCCGGGGGGTGTCTAGGTGGTTCCGAGGAGATCTCGGGGCTCCTGGGAGGATCCGGAGAGCTTCGGGGGGAGTCTCGGTACTTCCGAGGGGTCTCTGGGAGGATCCGGAGGGGTCCCGGGGGGTGTCCGGGGGTCCCGGGCCCGCACGGTCCCAGCGTCACCGCTCCAGGCCCAGCGGGAGGCAGGAGGCGGGAGCCGCCGCTACCCGGAAGTGATGGGGACCCCCCCCAGCTGCGCATGCGCGGCGACAGGCCGCGCCCACCAACTAGGCTGCCCTCCAGGCCACGCCTCCCGCGGCTTTTCCGCCCAGGCCTTCGGGAGGTCCCGCCCCCTTCTTTCCGCTCTCCTCCAATCGCCACCTTCTCCCGCCCGCAAGCCCCGCCTCTCTCCGTGCTCTCCACCAATCCACCGTCTCCCCGTGCATCCCCGCGGGTTCCGGTCGGTGGCCCCCAGCCGGGGGGGGGGGACACGACGGGAGAGCGCTGTCCCCGCAGGGGGCCCAGCAGGGGCGACAGCGCCCCAACACGGGGACAGCGGGGAGTGGGGGGGACCCAGAGCCCCGAGAGGGTGAGAGCCGAGCTTGGGGGTGTCCCAGCACCCCAACACAGTGACAGACAAGTTTGGGGTGACCCAGCACCCTGGTGGGTGACAGCCCAGCCCGGGGGTGTCCCAGCACACTGAGATGGTGACAGACCAGTTTGGGGGTGTCCCAGCACCTCAACACTGACAGCCCAGTTTGGGGGTGTCCCAGCGCCCTGATGGATGACAACCCAGCCTGGGGGTGACCCAGCACCCCGACACAGTGACAGCCCAGCCCCCAGCACCACAAGACAGTGACAGGCCAGCCCTGATGTGTGACAGCTGAGCCCAGGGGTGTCCCAGCACCCTGATGTGTGACAGCTGAGCCCAGGGGTGTCCCAGCACCCCGACACGGTGACAGCTGGGTGTGGGGTCTCCCAGCGCTGTGACATGGTGACAGCCGAGCTTGGGGGTGACTCAAGACCCTGAAATGGTGACAGCCAGGCCCCCAGCACCCTGAGAGGGTGATAAGACAGCCTGGGGGTGTCCCAGCACCCTGATGGGTGACAGCTGAGCCCAAGGGTGACCCGAAACCCTGACAGCCTGGCTGAGTGTCCCAATACCCTGAACACAGTGACAACAGAGCCTGGGGGTGACCCAGCACCCTGAGACGGTGACAGCCAAGCTTGGGGTGACCCAGCACCCTGGTTGGCGACAGCCCTGGCCAGGTGACACTGGGACTCGCACCCCCAAACCTGATCCCTGTCAGGGGGACAGACACACACACGGACACAGACACACACAACCCGCCCTGAACCCTCCCATACTGTGGCACCAACTCCCCCCAGCACTCACACTGCCACCAGTTCAAACCAGTGACTCCCAGTCCGGACACCCACTTCCCCAGCCAACAGCTGTGGGTGATCCCCATAGAGCTGAGCCACACCCCCCTGTGCCCACCCCCCAGCATCCCAGCCTCACCTGGGGGGCACCCCCCAAACCACCTCCCCCTGTACCCCCTCAGCACCCCAGCCTCACCTGGGGGGCACTCCCAACCCCCTCAAACCCCCTCCCCTTCTGTGCCCACCCCCCAAACCACCCCCCACCCCGTGCCCGCCCCTCCAACCTGGGGGGGCACCCCCCTAAACCACCTCCCTTCTGTGCCCCCACCCCCAGCACCCCCAGCCCCACCTGGGGGGCACCTCCACCCCTCCCAAACCACCTCCCCTCTGTGCCCCCCCAGCCCCACCTGGGGGGCACCCCTACCCCCAACCCCCCTTCCCTGTGCCCCCCAGCACCCTCACCTCCCCCCTCCCAAACCACACTCTCTCTGTGCCCCCCAGCCCCACCTGGGGGGCACCCCTACCCCCAACCCCCCTTCCCTGTGCCCCCCAGCACCCTCACCTTCCCCCCTCCCAAACCACCCCCCAAAACCACCCCCCTCCACACCCCAGGCGCGCCATAGCGGGGGGCAGGCCCTATCTCTCCCCGTACCCCTTTTTGGGGGGGCAGTGGGGGTGCCACAAGGCCCCCGCTCGGTTCCAGAGCCCCCCGCCCCGCATGGAGCTGCGCCACCCGGCAGCCTGCGGGCGCTGAGGGCGGCCATGCGGGGAGGCCCTTCCGCTTGCGGCCTCCCCGCTCGGGCTCCGGCCTACCCGCCGCTCCCCACCGCAACCCCCCGCCCCGGCCCCGACCCAGGCCGGCCGCAGCGGTGAGTCAGGCCCGGGGAACCCCCCTGCCCCCCCAAAAAATAAAGGCGGGTGGATAAGCCCCCCCCCCCCCCCTTCTCGCCCCCCCCCCCCCCTTTTCTTCCTCCCCCTTCCCGGGATGGCGGCGATGCTCGGGGATTGGGGGGGGGGGGCAGGGGGAAGCGTGGCACCCCCACCCCAAGCACCTCAGATTTGGGGAGGGGGGTCTGCATGAGACAAGTGGGGGGCATGGCGCGGGGGGGGAGGTTGGGGAGGGGAATGCTTCAAGCCTCAGCTCGTTGCATTGGTGCCCCCCCCCCCGCCCCCCATCAGGAGAGGAAACTGAGGCACGGGGGGGGGAGGGAGTTGGACCCCCCTTGGGGTGCAGCCCAGCCCCCCTTATGGGGTGTCACCCATCTTTTCACCTCTTTTCTCCCTCCTCCCCCCCCCAAGCAGGCCCCCCCATCTGAGCGTGCAGGGACAGCGGCGATGGACACAGCGGGGGAACTGGGCCCCCAGGACCCCCGGGACCCTGAGCTGCCAGAGGGCCCCTCCTCAGGTGAGCCCCCCCAAAACAGCACCTGGCCACAGTGAGGGGCTCGGCCGAGGCATCCCCAGGGTGGGAGCCCTTTTGGGGATCCCTTGTGCCCCCACCCAGCCATAAAGGGGGTACCCCAATCCTTGCAGCATGGGGGGCACCCCAGTCCTGGAGGGTACCCCAGGGGGATGGGGGTGCTCCCAGGGATGTTGGGGTGTCCCACTCCCATGGCACGGGGTACCCCAATTCCAAGGTGTGGGGGTGTTCACTCTGGGATGTCCCATTTCCTTGGCATGAGGGTACCCTGACCCCCAGGTTTGGGGGATGCCCTGGTCCCTTGGCAGGGGGATACCCCAGGGTGGGGGGATGCTCCAGTCCCTCGGGGTGGGGGTACCCTGATCCCCAGGGATGGGGGTGCCCCAATGTGGGGGGCTCAGCAGGGTCCCATTTCTGTGGCACAGGGGTGTGGGGGTACCCCCAACTCCTGCGACATTGAGACACTCCAATCCCAGGGTGCAGGGATGTCCCTGCTGCGTGGCACAGTGATGTCCCAGTTTGGAGGCATGGGGATACCCCAGTATGGGAGCACAGGGATGCCCCAGTTTGGAGACACAGGGATGCCCCAGTTTGGGGGTGCAGGGATACCCCAGTTTGGAGGCATGGGGATACCTCAGTTTGGAGGCATGGGGATACCCCAGTTTGGAGGTGTGGGGATGCCCCAGTTTGGGGGTGCAGGGATACCCCATTGCTGTGGCACGGGGATGTCTGATCCTGGGGAGCAGTGACATCCCAATCCCATGCCATGGGGGCACCCAGATCTCGGGGAGTCAGAGATACCCCAATACCCAACAGCTCCCTCACTGTGGGGACACCCCAATCCCAAGGCGTGGGGTACCCTGCTCCTGCACCCTGGGGTCTTCCCATACCCCAACCCTGGTTTGCAGAGGGATTTTGGGGTTCAGGGTCCCTGCTGTCCCCATCCAGATACCACCCCATACCCTGGTTTGGGAGCAGGATGGGGGTGTCACTGCCATCCCCACCCTGCAGACGGGATGGGGATGGCGACAGGGATGGAGTGAGGTGGCACAGAGGGCAGAGGGGGTGGCACAGAAGGCAGAAGGGGTGGCACAGAGAGCAGAAGGGGTGGCACAGAGGACAGAGGGGGTGGCACAGAGGGCAGAAGGGGTGGCACAGAGGGCAGAGGGGGTGGCACAGAGAGCAGAGGGGGTGGCACAGAGGACAGAGGGGGTGGCACAGAGGGCAGAAGGGGTGGCACAGAGGACAGAGGGGGTGGCACAGAGGGCAGAAGGGGTGGCACAGAGGGCAGAGGGGGTGGCACAGAGAGCAGAGGGGGTGGCACAGAGGACAGAGGGGGTGGCACAGAGGGCAGAAGGGGTGGCACAGAGGGCAGAGGGGGTGGCACAGAGAGCAGAGGGGGTGGCACAGAGGGCAGAGGGGGTGGCACAGTGGGCAGAAGAGGTGGCACAGAGAGCAGAAGGGGTGGCACGGAGGGCAGAGGGGGTGGCACAGAGGGCAGAAGGGGTGGCACAGAGGGCAGAGGGGTGGCACGGAGGGCAGAGGGGGTGGCACAGAGAGCAGAGGGGGTGGCACAGTGGGCAGAGGGGGTGGCAC
Organism: Hypotaenidia okinawae; assembly: GCA_027925045.1. Classification (NCBI taxonomy): domain Eukaryota; kingdom Metazoa; phylum Chordata; class Aves; order Gruiformes; family Rallidae; genus Hypotaenidia; species Hypotaenidia okinawae. The sequence goes on along the minus strand of BSDF01000029.1, from coordinate 1,162,281 downwards.
AGAGGGCAGAGGGGGTGGCACAGAGGGCAGAAGAGGTGGCACAGAGGGCAGAGGGGTGGCACGGAGGGCAGAGGGGGTGGCACAGAGAGCAGAGGGGGTGTCACGGAGGGGACGCACCCCCATGCCAGCACACCCACCCTCTCCTCTCCCCACAGCCCCCAAAACCCACCGCCCCCGCCCCACCCACCGAAACCACCCCGTCGCAAAGCTCCCCCGAAACCCCGTGGCCACCCAGGACCTTTACAAGAGCTGTTGGGGTTACGGGGGTGCCGCCTGCGCCCCACCATCTGCAGCGAGTGCGGGAAGGGCTTCAGCCGCAGCTCGGACCTGGCGCGGCACCAGATCACCCACACCGGGGAGAAGCCCTACACCTGCGGCGCCTGCGGCAGGGCCTTCAGCCAGAACTCCAACCTGGTGACCCCAACGCATCCACACCGGGGAGAAGCCCTACGGCTGCGGGGCCTGCGGGAAACGCTTCAGCGAGAGCTCGGCCCTCATCCAGCACCACCGGACCCACACCGGGGAGAAGCCCTACGGCTGCGGCGAGTGCGGGAAGCGCTTCAGCGTCAGCTCCAACCTCATCCGCCACCGCAGGACCCACACCGGGGAGAAGCCCTACGTCTGCGGGGAGTGCGGGGATGGCTTCCGCCACAAGGCCCAGCTCAGGAGGCACCAGAAGCTTCATGCGGCCTGATTTGGGGACTTGGGGGGGAGTGTTGGGCTTTGGGAGGACTTTTGGGGGACCAACCCGTGCTGGAAGTGGGATTTGGGGTGATACTTGGGTGGGGGACAAGCTGTGCCCAAAGGGGAGGTGGGATTTGGGGTGACATTTGCATGGGGGACAACGTGTGCCAGATGAGGAGGTGGGATTTGGGAGGACTTTTGGGGGACCAACCCAAGCTGGAAGTGGGATTTGGGGTGATATTTTGGGTGGGGGACAACGTGTGCCCAAAGGGGAGGTGGGATTTGGGATGTATTTTGGGGTACAACCTGTCCCAAATGAGGGAGGTGGGATTTGGGAGGACTTTGGGGCACCAACCTGTGCTGGAAGTGGGATTTGGGGTGATATTTTGGGTGGGGGACAAGCTGTGCCCAAAGGGGAGGTGGGATTTGGGGTGACTTTTGCATGGGGGACAACGTGTGCCAGATGAGGATGTGGGATTTGGGAGGACTTTTGTGTGGGGAAGAACCCATGCCATATGAGCAGGTGGGATTTGGGAGGACTTTTGGGGGACCAACCTGTGCCAGAAGTGGGATTTGGGGTGATATTTGGGGTACAACCTGTCCTGGATAAGGGGAGGTGGGGTTTGGGATGGCTTTTCGGTAGAGGAGAACTTGTGCTGGATGAGGGAGGTGGGATTTGGGGTGACTTTTGTGTGGGGAAGAAGCCATGCCAGATGAGGAGGTGGGATTTGGGAGGACTTTTGGGGGACCAACCCATGCTGGAAGTGGGATTTGGGGTGATATTTTGGGTGGGGGACAAGCTGTGCCCAAAGGGGAGGTGGGATTTGGGATGTATTTTGGGGTACAACCTGTCCCAGATGAGGGAGGTGGGATTTGGGAGGACTTTTGGGTGGGGGACAACCTGCGCCCAAAGGAGAGGTGGGATCTGGGAGGACTTTTGGGGTACAACCTGTCCCAAATGAGGGAGGAGGGATTTGGAGTGATATTTGGGGTACAACCCATGCCAGATGAGGGGAAATGGGATTTTGGATGACTTTTGGGTGGGAGGTGGGATTTGGGATGACATTTGGGGGACCAACCCGTGCCAGAAGCGGGATTTGGGGTGATATTTGGGGTACAACCCATCCTGGATAAGGGGAGGTGGGGTTTGGGATGACTGTTGGGGTACAACCCGTGCCAGATGAGGGAGGTGTGTGTGTGGGGGGGTTGGCATCATCCTGATGAGGTCTGGGGGGATAGAGCTGGATATTCCCAGAGTAAAGCCAGGCTTTGGCACTTGCACCCCAAAAAGGGAGGGTGGGGGTGCAGGATGTGGGGTGCAGAGTGTGGGGTGCAGGGTGTGGGGCGCAGAGTGTGGGGCGCAGAGTGTGGAGCGCAGGGTCTGGGGCACAGAGTGTGGGGTGCCAACGAGCCCAAATAAAAGGTCCCGGAGCAGCGGTGTTTGCTGAGCATCATTTTGGGGTACCATACCCCCCCCCCCACCTTGGGGTGCTGACGGTGACAGCAGCACCATCCCAGTGAGGGGAAGGTCGTGCCCACCCTCCCTGGGTGCTGGGTGCCCCAGGGTGACGGTGCCACCAGCCACCCACCCACCCCAGGACGTGACCCCCCACTTCCCAACCCCAACCCCCCAAAACCTTTTCCCAGGGGGTTCCCTGGGGCGGGGGGTGAGGAGCAGTGGGAGGGTAGAGAAAGGGGTGCTGAGGGCACCCCAAAACCCAGCGCCCGGGGGCTCGTTAGGGCTCCTCCCGCTGACGAGGCCTACGTTGCATAATCCAACCCAGAGTTCGTTTTCCTTGGCCGGAGGGAGGAGGCGGGGGGGGGGGGGGAGGGAAATGAGCGGGAAAAACGGGGTGCAGGGGAGGTCAGAGGGGGGTTTCCTGTCACTTATTCCCCTCCCCTCACTCATCCCCCCCCAAAAAAATCCTCCTGGCCCCCCCAACTCCCCCCCAACCTCCCCCAACCCCCTTCTAGGGGGGTGTTTCCCAACAAAAATGGGGGACAACCCCCCTCCCCAACCCAAACCCACACGATTTCCCCACATCCCCAGCGCGCCCCTTCCCGCGGCTCCACAGCAGGATTTGGGGGTTCCTTTGCCTGTTTTACCCCCCTCTCTCCCACATTCCCCCCCCCCGGCCCCCCACCCCCCTATTTCCAAGCCTTTGCCTCGATTTCCGTTCCGGCCTCCGGCGGGGCCGGGGGAATGGGATGAGGTTGGGACCTTCCTGTTCCCGGCCTCCCCCAAAAGCCAGCTGCACACCCCAGGGGGGTTAGCAAGATCAGACCCCCCCGTACCTTAAAACCCCCCCTCAAAGCCAGCCTCCCCCCCCCCAAAAAGGAGAAAACCCCAAGACAATCCTCCCCCCCCCCTCCTTCTTTCGCCATCCCCTTCCCAGACCCCATCGCGCCAGCGCATCCTTCGGAGAGGTGAGGAGATTGGGGGAGGGGGCTGGGGGGATTTTGGGGGGCTGTGGGGGTGAGATGTTGCCTGTGGAATTAGGAAGCCCCCCCCACACCCTACCCCAGCCCTTAAAAGGGAGGTGCCCATCCCTGGGTTGGGGGGGGTCCCAGCGCTGCGGTTTTCCTTTGTGCCTCACGGCTGCGGTACCGCCAGAGACCCCCCCAAAAATAGAGGAGGGGGGGCCGGGGGGAACTGAGGGAGGGAGAGGGAATACGGGGGGCTAGGGGCTCAATCGGGCCCCCCTTCCTCTCAGCCATGCTGCGAGACCCCTTCTCCCTCCACACTGATGGGGGGGGGTGTCTCGGCTCAGCCCCCCTCCCCTCCAGCCCCCCGACATGGGGCTGATTGTGAGGACAGTGGGTCCAGACCCTGTCATCCACACCCCCCCCAAATTTGCGGGGGCCTAGTTTAGGGGCAGGGAGGCTGGGAGGGAGGGAGGTTGTGGCCGTGCCTCAGTTTCCCCCTCCCTCCCTGAGCTTTCTCCCCTCATTTAGACCCCAAAGGGCCCCCCCAGCTCTCCCCCGCCCCAAACCCCTGAGGGCTCTCTATTTTGGGAGGGGGTGCCCACCCCCCAACACCCCAAGGGGGGATATTTGGGGGAAATGAGCCCCTTTGGTGTGCTCAGGGTGTTTTGGGGGGGTGTCGCAGATACCTTTGGGGTGCCCCCACCTCCATGGGGGGGAGGGTGCAGGGGTGTGTTGGAGGGGAATTGGATGCGCTTTTGGGGTGCTTCCTGGATAAGGGGGGCAACTTGGGGTGCAGCGGGCTCCAGGGTACACAGAGCGGGGGCCATGGGAGCTTTTGGGGTGTACAGGGCATCCGGGGAGGGGAAGAGGAGGTGATTTGGGGTTCACTGAGCATCTTTGGGGTGGTGCAGGCCCTGCTGGGTGACCCTGGGGGGGATACAGGGACTTTTGGGGTTCAATGGGCATCCGGGGGGGTACAGGCATTTTTAGGGTGCACTGAGTACCCCAGGAGGGGGTACAGGCATTTTTAGGGTGCAGAGGGTACCCCAGGAGGGGGTAGAGGAACACTGGGGGTGCACTGGGCATGCTGGGGAGGGGAGATGGGTTATTTTGGGGTGCACTGAGCATCTTTGGGGAGGCACAGGCACCGTGAACCCTCATCTGGGAGGGGGTACAGGGACTTTTGGGGTACAGCAGGGACCCCAGGAGGGTATGAAGACAATTTGGGGGAGCACAAGGCCCCCCGGTAAGGGGTACAGGCATTGCTGGGTGCTGTGGGTGGGGCCTGAAGGCACTTTTGGGGTGCACTAAGAACCCCGAGGGGGGATACAGACACTTTTGGGGTGCACTGGAAGCCCCGGGGGGTACAGATACCCTTGGGGTGCCCTGGGAGCTCTGGGCAGGGGGGTACAGACACCTTTGGGGTGCCCTGGGAACCCCGAGGGGGGTACAGACACCTTTGGGGGGTTACAGACACTTTTGGGGTGCCCTGGGAGCCCCGGGGGGTACAGACACCGTTGGGGGGTACAGACACCCTTGAGGTGCCCTGGGAGCTGGGGGGGGGGGCGGTACAGACACCTTTGGGGTGCCCTGGGAGCTCTGGGGGGGGTACAGACACCTTTGGGGGGGTACAGACACTTTCGGGGTGCCCTGGGAACCCCGCGAGGGTACAGACACCTTTGGGGGGTGCAGACACCTTTGGGGTGCCTCATGGCCCTTCTGGGGTGCACAGGCCACCCTGGGAGGGGGGGCACAGGCATTTGAGGAGGGGGGGGGGGTCTGGTACCCCGGGAGGAGGAAGCGGCATCCTTGGGGAGGGGGTGAAGGTGCTTTTCGGGGGGCTCCAGGCCCCCGGGAAGGCGTCGCTGGGGTCTCTGCGGTTCGGGCCCCCCAATCTCCCCCGTGGGTCCCCCCCCGCTCCGGGGGCCGGGCCCAGGCGGAGCCGCCGCCCCCTCGGGCCCGGTCGGGCGGCGGAAGCGGCGGAGGCGCCGCTGGGCCGCGGCCGGTGAGCGCCGGGGGGGCGGGACGGACACACGCCACGGCGGGGGGTGGGGGGGCACAGCGATGCTCGGGGGCGGGGGGGGGTGTCCCCGCGCCCCCCCGACTCACCCACAGCACCCCCCGCCCGCCCTCCGTCCCCCGTTATTCCGCCCCCTCCCCCCACAACCAAGATGGCTCCGGGACCCCCATGTTCCGCCCCCCCCCCAAAGAAGGGGGTAGGGACCCCTCGACCCCCCCCCCGCCCCCTGTGCTGCAGGACACCCCCCCCCCCGGGCTCAGTACCCTGGTTGGGGGGTAAGGAGGGGCTGTGGGGGGGTTACAGCCTCCCCCTCCCCCCCGGAGGAGATAGGGACCCCTCGCCCCCCACCCTCGCCCCCCATGCTGTAGGACACCCCCCCCCCGGGCTCAGCACCCCAGTTGGGGGGGTAAGTAGGGGCTGTGGGGGTGCTACAGCCTCCCCCTCCCCCCCCCCGGAAGAGATAGGGACCCCTCGCCCCCCCTTCCCCCCCCCCCATCGCCCCCCATGCTGCAACACCCTCCCCCCCCCGGGCTCAGCACCCCAGTTGGGGGGGTAAGTAGGGGCTGTGGGGGGGGGTTACAGCCCACCCCCCAGTTCTTCAAATCCATGGGGTGGGGGGCAAGTGGTGTGTGCCCCCCCACTCACCTGTGGGGCTGTAACCACCCGTGGCCATGTGCCCCCCTCCCCCCCAAAAAAGATCTCACAGGGTCCAGGTCAGAGCACCAGCAGGAGCCCCCCAAGACCCCCCCAGGAGCCCAGGTAAGGGCGGGGGGGGGGGGCACAGAGTGATGTGGGGTCATACAGGGGGATTTTGGGGGGCAGGGGGATTTGGGGTCATACAGGAGGATTTGTGGGGGGAACAGAAGGATTTGGGGTCATACAGGGGGCTTTTCGGGGGGGGCAGAGGGATTTGGGGTCATACAGAGGGATTTTTGGGGGTCAGAGAGATTTGGGGTCATACAGGGGGATTTGGGGGGGTCAGAGGGATTTGGGGTCATACAGGAGGATTTGTGGGGGGGAACAGAAGGATTTGGGGTCATACAGGGGGATTTTCGGGGGGGGGGCAGAGGGATTTGGGGTCATACAGAGGGATTTTTTGGGGGTCAGATTTGGGGTCATACAGGGGGATTTGGGGGGACAGAGGGATTTGGGGGTCATACAGGGGGATTTGGGGGGGGTCAGAGGGACTTGGGGTCATACAGGGGGATTTGGGGGGGGATGAAGGGATGGGGGTGCCTCAGGGACCTGTGAGCAGAACTGGAGATTCCAGGTGGGAGGAATTGGGGAGGGGCTTTGGGGGGGGGGTGTGTCACCCTGAGCAGGTTGGGGAGCTGAAGGCTGTCCTGTCCACCCCCCCGCCCAAATCCCTCTGTATGAACCCCAAATCCCTCTGCCCCCCCAAATCCCCCTGTATGACCCCAAATCCCTCTGTTCCCCCCCAAAAAATCCCTCTGTATGACCCCAAATCCCTCTGTGTCCCCCAAATCCCTCTGTATGACCCCAAATCCCTCTGCCCCCCAAATCCCTCTGTCCCCCCAAATCCCTGTATGACCCCAAATCCCTCTGCCCCCCAAATCCCTCTGCCCCCCAAATCCCTCTGTCCCCCCCAAATCCCTCTGTATGACCCCAAATCCCTCTGTGTCCCCCAAATCCCTCTGTATGACCCCAAATCCCTGTCCCCTTCCCCAAAATCCCCCTGTATGACCCCAAATCCCTCTGTGTCCCCCAAATCCCTCTGTATGACCCCAAATCCCTCTGTCCCCCCCAAATCCATCTGTCACCCCCAAATCCCTCTGTATGACCCCAAATCCCTCTGTCCCCCCCAAAAAAATCCCTCTATATGACCCCAAATCCCTCTGTCCCCCCCAAATCCCTCTGTCCCCCCAAATCCCCCTGTATGACCCCAAATCCCTCTGTGTCCCCCAAATCCCTCTGTATGACCCCAAATCCCTCTGCCCTCCCAAATCCCTCTGTCCCCCCCAAATCCCTCTGTATGACCCCAAATCCCTGTCCCCTTCCCCAAAATCCCCCTGTATGACCCCAAAATCCTCTGCCCCCCAAATCCCTCTGTCCCCCCTAAATCCCTCTGTATGACCCCAAATCCCTCTGTCCCTTTCCCCAAAATCCCCCTGTATAACCCCAAATCCCTCTGCCCCCCAAATCCCTCTGTCCCCCCCAATTCCCTCTGTATGACCCCAAATCCCTCCGTGTGTGTCCCCCCACCCCTGCACCACAGGACACCCCCATGGAGCCTGAGGAGCCCTGCGTGGTGGAGCTGCACGATTCGGATGAGGGGGACATGGTCAGGAGGGTCTACATCGGTGAGGAGGGGGGTTGATGGGGGTGGGACCCTACCTAGGGGGTGGGGGGGCAGAGAGGTTGGGGAAGGGGTTTCCCAACCCCTTCCCCAACCTCTCTGCCCCCCACCCCCCCCAATTCTTTTAGCTGACGATGGCATCGTGAGCGACTGCGAGGATGAAGTCCTACCCCACGAGATCATCCAAACCGTGATCCCCCACAGCCCCTTACCCCCCCCCAAAGCCAAAAAACGTGGGGGGCAACCCAGTTCGGGTGCTGCCACATCCACTGGGGGTTATGGTGAGGAAGAGGAAGGAGCAAGCCTCGGAGGAAGGCCCAGAGGGGGCGGGCGTCAGCGCCCTTTCATCTGCAACGAGTGTGGGAAGAGCTTCAGCCACTGGTCCAAGCTGTTGAGGCACCAACGGACTCATACTGGGGAACGTCCCAGTACGTGTGGGGAGTGTGGGAAGAGCTTCAGCCAAAATTCCCACCTGGTCCAACACCGCCGGACCCACACTGGGGAGAAACCTTACCGCTGCGGGGACTGTGGGAAGAGCTTCAGCTGGAGCTCCAACCTCATCCAACACCAACGGATCCACACCGGGGAGAAGCCCTACAGCTGTGGGCAGTGTGGGAAGAGCTTCACCCAGAGCAAGAACCTCATCAAACACCAACGTACCCACTCAGGAGCACGGCCCTACCGCTGCGGGGTGTGTGGAAGGGGCTTCACCCAGAGCCTGAATTTGGTGAAGCATCAGAAGGTCCACGGCGCTCAGAAGGTCCACGGGGCTCAGATGATCCACGGCGCTCAGAAGGTCCATGGGGCTCATGGTCAAGGGGTCTCCACGTGTCCGGAGTGTGGGGAGAGTTGTGGGGCTGGTGAGGAGCTGGAGAGGCACCGGGTTCAAGCTCATGGGCAGGAGCCCTTCATCTGCGTGGAGTGTGGGGAGAGCTTCGCCCGCAGCGCCACGCTCAACCGCCACAAGCGGGTGCACAAGCCCCTCTTCGCACGCTGAGGGGGATGGGGGGGTGAGATAAGTGGGGAGGGGGGCGGGGGAAGCACCCCAAATTAGGCTGGGGGGAGGTGGTGTTGAGGGGTCATCTTGCCACGGGGGACACGGGGAGCGAGGTGGCACCGTGATAGGATGTTGATGGGCTGAGCCTGAGATGGATTTGGGGACCACCCCCTGCCCTCCCCGCCCCGAGCCCTGGTGAGGGACATGGGATGGACCTTGGGGACACCCCTTCATGTAGGGGTTGAGACCTGACTGACACAGGATGGACCTTGGTGACCCCCCCACCCCCCCATTTTGGATAGGGGTTGGGGCTTGAGGGACAGGGATGGACCTTGGTGACACCCCCACCCCACTTTGTGTAGGGGAATGGGGGGGTGAGGTGTCACCACGATGGGGGGACATGGGGACTGAGGTGGCACCACGATGGGGGGGACGTTGATGGGCTGAGCCTGAGCTGTACGGGATGTTGTTGTGATTTGGAGACTCCCCCCCAAGTCCTGGTGAGGGACAGACATGGGATGGACCTCAATGACACCCCCCGCCATTATATATAGCAGTTGGGGCCTGAGGGACACAGGATGGACCTTGGTGACACCCCCTCCCCAATTTCATGTAGGGGTTGGGGCCTGAGTGACATAGGATGGACCTTGATGCACACCCCCACCCCCCAATTTGTGTAGGGGTTGGACCTGAAGGACACAGGATGGACCTTGGTGACCCCCTCCCCAATTTCATGTAGGCACTGGGGCCTGAAGGACACAGGATGGACCTTGGTGACCCCAAACCCCCCAATTCCCTGTGGGGGTTGGGGCTGTCGCCGTGTATAGCACTGGGGGAGGGGGGGACACTGGGGGTGTCGGGGCTGGACCCAGCCTCAGCTGGGGAATAAACAACTTCTGTGTGGGGGAACCTGGAGCTCTCTGACTTGGGGGGGGGGGACACACTTTGGGGGGGGGCAGAGAGGCTGGGGGGCAAAAACACTTTGGGGGAGGCAGAGAGCCTGGGGGGGGCAGTGGGGTTCCCCAGAGCACCCCCCACCTGAGGAGCACCCCACTTTGAGAAGTCTCTTTATTTTAGCAAGGCGCTGCCTACAAAAAGGGGGAGCTGCACAGGTTGGGGGGGGGGCTGCACCATAACACCCCCCCAAATCTCCATCCAGCCTCCTGAGGATGAGGAGGGAGGCTGAAGGCTCCTAAGCCTTGGTGGTGGCACCTTGAGCAGCTCCCAGGGCTGTGAGCTGCTGGATCTTCTGGCTCATCATTTCCACCACAGCTGTGGGGAGAGAAAAAGGGTGTGTGTGTGTGTGGAGGAGGGGGGCTGGGGAATAAATGGGGGGGTTCTTGGGTGAGGGGGCTCCCCAAAAAGCAGGGAGAAGGGGGTGGTGCTGACCCTGCTTCATGGAGTGTTTCTCCTGCAGTGCTGGTTGGATCTTCTCCATCTGCTTGGTCAGGAAGTCGATCTTCTGCTTGAAGAAGTCCCGGGCGTCATCTGCTGTCTGGGGGGGGGGGAGAAAGGGGGGTTCATGGAATCCTAGAGTCCCAGGGGTGGGAAGGGACCCCCAGAGCCCATGGGGTCCAACCCCCTGCCACAGCAGCTCCCCAGGACAGGGGCTGGAATCTTCCCAGAGAAGGAGACTCCACACCCCCTGGGCAGCCTGGCCCAGGGCTCCCTCACCCTCACTGGGGAAAAGTTCTGCCCATCACCCCTTGTCCTGTCCCCACAGACCCTGAGCAGAGGATGCCCATGTCCCCCTGTGTCCCACCCTGCAGCTCTTGATCCCCAGGGAGCAGATCCCCTCTCAGGCTTCTCCTCTCCAGGCTGAACAGCCCCAGCTCCCTCAGCCTCTCCTCCCAGGGGAGATGCTCCAGGCCCTTCAGCATCTCCCTGTCCCTCCTCTGGACTCTCTCCAGGAGATCCCTGTCCCTTTGATCCCAGGGAGCCCAGCACTGGACACAACACTCCAGCTGGGGCCTGAACAGGGCAGAGCAGAGGGGGAGGATCCCCTCCTGGGACCTGCTGCCCACACTCCTCCTGATGCCCCCAGGATCCCCTTGTCTCTCTCAGCCCCAGGACACACATTGCTGGCTCATGGCCAGCCTGTCACAGTCCCCCAGCACCCCCAGGTCCTTCTCCTCAGAGCTCCTCTCCAGCAGCTCCCCCCAGCCTGGCCTGATCCCAGCAGTTCTTCCTCCCCAGGTGCCAGACTCTCCCCTGGCTGTTGTTGAACCCTCAGCTGGTGTCTCCCTGCCCAGCTCTCCAGCCTGGCCAGCTCTCTCTGGGTGGCAGTGTCCTGTGTGTCACCCACTCCTCCCAGCTTTGCAGCACCCACTTGCTGAGGGAGGTTTTGGGGGCTTGGGGGGGTGTTGGGGGTTTAGGGGGGTTTAGGGGTGCAGCTCCTTAAGGAAGGGGGGATCCCCCCCAAAAACCTCCCCATGGTGGCCCCTCACTCACCTTCTCCACGTAGTAACCGGTCCCAACGTCGATCAGGACGCGCTCGACGTCTGAGAGCTTCCCAGGAACATACATCTGGGGTGAGGGGGGTCAGGGAAAGTGGGGGGAGCTTAGATTTGGGGTGCAGGGTGAGGGAGGGGGTCAGGGAAAGAGGGGGGACAGGGAAGCTCCAGTAGGGAAACCCAAACTGGAGCTCAGGAGGAGGTGGGAGTGGGTTTGGGGAGCGGGAAAGGATACGGAGCTGGTGAGCGGCACCAGCAGGTCCTTCCCTGTGGAGAAGCAAAATTTGGGGGGAGGGTAAGGGGTGCACCCCAATACCAGCCAGTACCTCCAGTAGCACCCCCCAGGGAGGCTGGTGACCCCCCCATGAGGTGTTGGATCTGAATGGGGGCTCAGGGGGGTTTGCTTAGAGCAGGGGTTGGGGTGGGTGTCATCCACCCCTCAGTGAGGGAGGGGTGTTTTTGGGGAGCAGTGAGGGGGGTAGGGGCTTGGGGTGGGGGGTAGAGGGTTGGGGGGGTTGAGTAAGGCCAAGCCCCCTCCCCCAAAGGCCAGGGGTCCCCCCTCACCCTCGTTGCTCTTGGTGAGCACGTTGAGGCAGTCCTTGGCTTCCACGTACTTGGTCTGCACAACCTTGAGCTGGGCGATGGAGGAGGAGAGGAACTCCACCTCCTGGGGGACAGGGGGGACAGGGGGACACACATGGGGACAGGGGGACACACACGGGGACAGGGGGACAGGGACACAAACATGGGGACAGGGGGACACAGGGGGGACATGGGGACAGGGACACACACATGGGGACAGGGGGACACACACGGGGACATGGGGACAGGGGGAGATGGGGGGACACATGGGGGTGACATGGGGACACTTGGGGAGGACATGGGGATGGGGGGGAAAGGGGGCGGGAGACACATGGGAACAGGAGGGGACAAGGGGACGGGGTGGGACATGGGGACGGGGGGATGGGGGGGACATGGGGACGGGGGGCAAAGGGGGACAAGGGGACATTGGGACAGCAGGGGACATGAGGATGGGGGGACATGGGGACAGCCCCCGGGGGGGTGGGGGTGAGGGGGGCACAGGCCCACACCCTGGCTGCTCCCCCACCCACATCCCAGTCTGGCCCAGTCCCTCCCCCGCAGCCCCTCCCCATCCAAGTCCAAACCAGTCCACCCCCCAGCCCCTTCCCATCCCAGTCCAAACCAGTCCATCCCGCCCAGTTCCCCTCCAGCCCCTCCCCAACCCAGTCCAAACCAGTACATCCCCCCAAGTCCCTCTCCATCCCAGTCCAAACCAGTACATCCCCCCCGTCCCTCTCCATCCCAGTCCAAACCAGTCCATCCCCCCAGCCCCTCCCCATCCCAGTCCGGCCCAGTTCCCCACCCCAGCCCTCTCAGGCCCCCCAGGCCGCCCCCCAGCCCCAGGCCGCCCCCCGGCCCGGCCGCACCTGGTCGAGCTGCCCCTTGAGCAGCTCCAGCTGGGGCAGCGCCAGCTCCCCCACGTTCACCGTCTGCGCCATCTTGGCCCCGCAGCGACGCTCCGGCCCCGCCCACGCCTCGCGCTGCTCCGCCGCGCCGCGCCCCCTGGCGGCCGGGAGGACTTGAGAGGGGGTCAGTGGCTGGGGGGGGGGCGGCTAAAGCTGCGGGGGGGAGAGGGAGAGGGAGAGGTAGAGCAGGGGCTGAGAGGGGAGAGGGAGAGCAGGGGCTGGGAGGGGGAGAGGGAGAGCAGGGCCTGGGAGGGGGAGAGGGAGAGCAGGGGCTGGGAGGGGAGAGGGAGAGCAGGGCCTGGGAGGGGAGAGGTAGAGCAGGGGCTGGGAGGAGGAGAGGGAGAGCAGGGCCTGGGAGGGGAGGTAGAGCAGGGGCTGGGAGGGGGAGAGGTAGAGCAGGGCCTGGGAGGGGGAGAGGTAGAGCAGGGGCTGGGAGGAGGAGAGGGAGAGCAGGGCCTGGGAGGGGCGAGGTAGAGCAGGGGCTAGGGTGTGTGTGTGTGTGTGCAAAGGCTCCTAGGCTGAGGGTGGGTGGGGGGCACAGTGAGGGCTGGGGGCTCTGGGTCACCTCCAGCAGTGGGGGGTGGGGGGTGGGTTGTGTGCCAGGAGCTTCAAGGACCTTCCCCCAAATTTGGGGATGGAAGATGGAGGGAGGAATGTGTAGAAGACATGAGGGGTGGGGGGCAAGTGGGGGGGGCATTCAAGGGGGGGCACAGAAGACACGAGGGGGGTCGAATTTATGGGGGGGCACAGAAGACTCAAGGGGGGCATTTAAGGGGGGCATTTGAGGGGGGCACAGAAGGCATGAGGGGGGGCAGATTTAAAGGCAGCAGCTTTATTGTCACAGACTAAAAACACTTGTCATCCCACTGAGCGGGAGCGCCCCCTGAACGCCCCCCTTGAGCCCCCCTCACTGCAGGCACACGGGCAGGCCATAGACCACGGGGGCCGCCCCGATCAGGTACTTGAGTTTGGGGGCTCCTCAAGCCTGGGTGACATAGGAGAGGAGGGGGGCACCCGAGCCCCCCTCAGCCAGCCCTGCAGCAGCGCCTGCGCGTAGCGGTCGATGTCCCGATCCGTCACGTCCCACAGGTTCCCCAGGACAAAGGGACTCTCCACAAATTGGACTCACCAATTTTTTGGTGAGTTTTAAAGACTCTCAGACCCCACCAGAACCCCACTAAACCCCCTCTCCGACCCCCACCAAACCCCGCCTCAGACCCTACCAGACCCCCTCTCAGACCCTACCAACCTCCCCCTCAGACCCCACCAAATCCCCTCTAAGACCCCAACAAAACCCCAAAGAACCTACTAGAGCCCCCCTCAGACCCCACATTCGGCCGAGAAAAATCCCTAGGGAAGTAGCATTAGGAGGTTTCCTCCGAAGAACAAAGCCCTGAGCCCCAGGGTCAGAGGGGCTGCTTGTAGGTGCCATGGGGCGGTTTCAGGCCAGGTACGTCTTTTGGTGCTGGCTGCTTTGGTTTGGGAGGTATTGCTGGACGTTTGGTATCTTTCGAATGGAAGGCCCATTCGGCCCATATAAACCCCTGTGTATGTAGTATTAGGAGGTTTCCTCCGAAGAACAAAGCCCTGAGCCCCAGCTGTCCCGTTCCGGAATAGCCCAGTCAGGGGCAAGATTCTTTATAATTCCCAGAGTGAGATTAAGACACAAACGAGTTCAAATGTGGCATCATAACTTTAATTTATACATTCAGACTTTAATTATTACAGCAAAGTTTGCGAAAGGTGTTAGAGAGAGAGAAAGAGAAGGAAGAAAAAGAGAAAGAAAGGTAAGAGTTTAAAGTTAAAGGAAAGTCATAGCTGAAAGGTGTTAGAGAGAGAGAGAGAGAGAAGGAAAAGAGGAAGAAAGGTAAGAGTTTAAAGTTACAGGAAAGTCATAGCTACCACCACGGGTTCCCGCGACGTCTCGCGGGACCGGCTCGACTTCACTTCATGTCGGGTGGGGGAAAGTTCCAGCGAAAAGCTGCTTTGCTCAACATTTTATAGAGGAGAGGTGTTAGGAATTCCTAACACCTATACATATGCATGACCTGTCCCGCTTCGCATTCAAATTAACTTCATCCATAAATTCCTCCTGATGGCGCAGGCGCAGTGATCTCTGGTGGTCGTGAGTTGGGGTCTTCAGGATGAAGGCCTGTAGTCTTCATCGGGCTAAACTTTTCACCTTTTGTCTTGACGCATGCGTAGTCATCGGCATCCCAGCTGGACACTGTCATGTTAATTGGTTGTCTTGTTAGCAGTCTCCAAGTGCCAAGTGGTCCTTTGTAATTGGCATCAAAGTTTACTCAGTCCTTGGTCCTTGGTCTTAAATCTTCTGTCTGCAAAGCATCAGTCAGAGACAGGTAACTCCTTAAATCTCCTGTCTGCAAATCATCTCATTATCTATGGATGCTTATTAGTCAGAGGCAGATTTGGAGACTGTGGCTTGCACCAAGGAATTTCCTTACAGTTAAGAGCCAAAGTGAAATGCGAGGGTCTGCTTGTGTGTTCTGTTAGGTGGTTTCTGCCAAGCTATATATTTCAGCCCTAGCTTCTTCAGTTGGGGAGTTATTGCTGGATGTTAAGCATGTTTGGAATTGCAGTCTGCTGGGGCCGAGAAAAACAACTTAGGAGGTACCAGGAACGTTCCCTCTTTTCTGGCACAGGAAAAGACATAGTCTCAGAGTGACTGGGCATGCTTCTCTCTTCTTTTAAGAGGTTTCAGACAAGGTACACCTTTCAGCCCTAGCTTCTTTAGTTTGGGAGTAATTGCTGGACGTTTAGCATGTTTTGAATTGCAGTCTGCTACGGCAGAAAAAAAAACCTTAGGTGGTACCAGGAACGTTCCCTCTTTTCTGGCAAAGGAAAAGCCTGAGACACAGAGTGACTTGAGCTGCTTGTGTGATCTATTAGGAGGTTTCTGCCAAGCTATGTATATCAGCCCTAGCTTCTTCAGTTGGGGAGTTATTGCTGGACCTTTCAGCACTTATACCTATCCTGGATCCTCCCCATGGCACCTACAAGCAGCTCTCCTAGTCCTTGTTCTCAGTGTGTTCTTCTTCCAAGTAACTCTCCTAATTCTCCTTCCCTAGGGATTTTTCTCAGTCGCAGTGGCCTTTCCTTCCAACCATGCTCAACATCTAGCAATAGCTCTAAACCAGAGCAGCCAGGACTGAAAGACACATTATGGCCAGAAACCTCATTTCTGGCTTCAGAGACCATCTCTGGCCTATGAAAATTCCCTAGGGGAGTATTTTTAGGAGGCTTCCCCAGAAGTGGATATCCCTGTTCCCCAGGATTAGAGGATCTTCCCATGGGCTCCTTATGCTTACATACCTTGTTTGGATCATCAGTATGGATGCTTAGCAAGTAGAAAGAGTTTTCAGCAAGAATTCCTTTTCTGCAGTCAGCATTCATTCTCTGATAAACAGCTGGGGTCAGTAGAGCCACAGCTGCTCCTACAGCTGCTTTTATTCCTTCTGCAATCAGCATCCTCCCTTTTTCAGGCAGGTGTGGTAAGGGCAGTGGGTGGGGCCTGGGGTATATAAGGTAGTTGCCCTTGCCTCTGGCAGCTCCTTGTGCTTTGTGTCTCCTGTTGTAGTGTTCTGGTTTTCATTTTGCAGTTGGAGTATTTGAGTTTCTGCTGTTGTCATGGTTCATGCTTTTAAGGTAAGCATTTTGTAACTAGCTGAGCATGACCAGTGTCTACCTAATCAAAAGTATGTATTGATGTAGTCTTGCATATGTTTGGCTTGTGTATTTTGTGTTGCCTTTTCAGGGTCTTTTTAAGGCAACTCAATCCTATATAGTTAGCTGTTGAGGTATTTTTTTTCCTGGTTGCATAGCATTTTACCAGCATTCCTGACTTTGCACTAAATAGACTCTTGGGTGGGTGTTTCACCAACTTTGGACTTGTAACTTGTAAGCTGTTAGCACCACTTCTGTTACAAGGCCTGATGATGAGCTTGTCTAGCTAGTGTTTGAGTAAGCTTCTTGCTTGCATATAGGGGGTTTGGTGGTTTGGGGAGGTTTGGAGGAGTTTGGGAAGCCTAGGAGGGGTTTTGTGGGTGGTCTGAGGGGTCTTTGGGGTGGGTAAGGTGGGACTGCAGAGGGGTCCTGGGAGGTACAGGGAGGCTAGGAGGTGCCGTGGGGATCCTGGGGGAGGGTTTTGGGTTTATAGGAGGAGTTCTGGGGGAGTTGGGGGTCCTGGAGGAGGGTTGAGTGGGGTTTTGGGGGTGCAGGGGCTGTGAGGGGCTTTGTGGGGGCTAGAGGGGGCCTAGGAGGTGCTGGGGAAGGTCCTGGGAGTCCTAGGAGGGGCTCTGGGGGGAGCTTGGGTTGGTAGAGAGGGGTAGGAGGTGCTGGGGTGGTCCTGGGGACTTGGGAGAGGGTCTGAGGGGCGGGGAGGGTGTTTTGGGTGACTGGGGCGTTCCTGGGGTGGGGGTTGAGGGAGGGCTGGGGGTTTGCGGCTAGTACAGGGGAGCTGTGAGGGGTTTTTGGGGGGTCTGGGGTCTGCTGAGGGAGGTCCAGGGGGGTCTCTGTGTGTCTCAGGGGGGTCCTAAGCCCCTGTCCCCAGGACACTTGTGAGGACACCTCACCCCCTAGCCCCAGGTTTTGGGGGGCTCAGGGGGCTGCAGGGGATCTATGGGAGGTTTGGGGGGCTGGAGGGGTGTGGGCTGCTGCGGGGGCCCGGGGGTCTCTGCATGTCTTGGGGGGAGGGTCCTAAGCTCCCCTCCTCCCCAGGACCCCTTCTGCAAGTGGCAGGGGGAGTTCATCTGCAGCAGGAGGGGGCGATGGGGGTGGGCGCTGTGAGGGATCCCCACCTCTGCTTCCCCCTCTGCAGCCTGGGAGTCTTCTAGCTAGTGTTTGAGTAAGCTTCTTGCTTGCATATAGACTTTTAGCATTTCCTAATCAAGTCATGGGTACCAAAGGCAACATATCTTCCAGGTTACAGGACAGTTGATGGCTTTTCCTCATTTATCTCAGAGAACGGCGATCCTTCTAGAACCAGCACAGCTTGCCACAGGTCCTTTGTTGACTATACACAGGGGGACTTTATTTCCCTTACAGCCCATTACAGACTTTATCGGGAGGTGTTGTGTGCAATACCTGAAGCGTGGCTCTCTTCAGCAGATCCTGCCAGTGAAGTTCTAACCGCCACTTCTTACACTTTACGTGTGGCCCCTGAGGCTCACCTCCCAGTTAGCAGACCTCCGGCGTGCATCTGCGTTCCTCTCGAGAATGGATTTGGGATCCCTGGACTTCTCCACGCTAAGCTGAGGGAGCGGGAGAAAAGGGCAAGATGGGAAGAAGGTGACTAAGGTGACACTAGGAGAAGCCTGTTACCAGTCCGTGTGACTCGAGGGAGCTGCTGGGCAGTTCCAGGCTGACTCTGCGTTTATACTTCTACATGCCATGTTTTTTGTCCCTGGCTCCTTCTCCAGGAGAAGCGTCCTCTTTTTGCTTGCAGGGGCACAGCATGCCTCTCGAGTCCCTAGAGACTGGGCTCCAACACCCACGCTCACTCGTCACCACAGCGCCAGCCGGGCTCTTCTTTGACCGCATAGCAAGCTTGGGCACGTTCTTGCGTCCTGGAAGCTTTTGGTCATTCCTGTCTGCTTTGCTAGTGTGTTCACGGCGGTCTGTAGTCACACTCTACACAGCGTTCCTAAAGAGAAGCGAGCGTTCAGGAACGGCGGGACTATCGATTGGCATCAGGGTGACTCGATAAATAAAATATTGGGTTTTCCAGACAGGGGCCGGAGATGACGCATACCCATCTGGCGAGAGAGGACTTGAGCAGAACGTCCTAAGAAGGTGGGCTAGCCAGCAGCGTCAGCGGGACACGGGGGTTGGCGGCTCTGGCTGTTTCAGGACTCGCACGCGTGTCTGTCTTCCTCTTTTGAAGCGGCAAAGCAGGGAGAAAAGAGGGATATTTCCAGGGGAGGCAACTCCGACCAGGTGAGTTCCAAGCATAACAGTAATTTTCCATCTCTAAGCGCAGTAGGAAATGCAAATGATGGCAGCCAGCACGTCCATCTCTGGAACGAGCAGGCTGGCCGAAGGCTGCATCCCTTTTCAGAAGGCAATGGGGAGTCAAGATTGGGGTTGAGGTGTGCGGTACCGATCATTAGGTCTCAAAGGCAGGCTTCTCATGCATCGTTGTCACAATTTGGACAGTAAGTCCTTCCAACGAGCCATTCCAGTCCCCTCTCTTCTGGGGCTGCCATAGAGCTTCCTCCCATCTGCCCTCAGTGGCTTTGTTTGACGGCATCTCCTGTCAGGGAGCCCTTCTCGCTGACCGTTTTTGATCATCTTGGAGTCACGTCATCCACAGGGTTCTGCATTGTGTCATTCTTTGTGCATGTTTGGCACGGAGCTGCTCTGCCCAGGGCTGTGGAGTCAGGGCGATGTGGCATAGTAGTAAGAGTCTGGGGTTAGCGTGCAGGATTCTGCCCAGGAGGTCTCGGCAAAGGCGATACTGTCAGTAGGGGCTGCAGACCATCCTTTCCATCCTGTTCCTGGGAGATGATGGGAGGTGCCCAGGCAGGGCACTGCAGCCTTGGAATGGAGCAGATGGAATTCTTGCAGGGGTGTAAGGCGTGTGGGGCTCTGAGATAGGCCTACTGGGGTTTCTTTTCCATTTGTGTTTAAATGGCTGCCTGCAGTTACACTCCAGATAGGGTTCCTCAGTGGAAGCGAGAGGTCTGGAATGGTGCAGCAATGAGTTGGCATCGGGGTGACTCGCTTACTGAAATTCATTTTGGGTTTTTCAGATGGGGCCAGATGGGATGGCATACTGATGCAGCCACAGAGTTGCAGAGGGGAAGACCACAAGGAGGCAGGTTGGCCTATGGTGTCGGCGCGATGAGATGGTCAGCGCCTCTGTGCCATCTATAAGACTTGTGTGTGGCTGTTTTTTGTAGGTACAAAGCGAGGAGGAAAGCGGGTCGATTTTCACTCCAGGGGAGGCGACTCGGGCCAGGTAAGCCATTTCTACTGGGCCGGTGTCACGCTGCAGGTGAGTTTTATAGGCATCCCTTGTTTGTGTGTTACAGGCCAGGCCCAAGCCTCCATGCAGCCACCCGTAAACGGCATTGGCCAGGCGAGTGTCCGGTAAGGTAAGGTAACAGAATGTGGGAACTGGTTTCGGGCAGTCTCTCGGCACACGTCTCATTCAGACCCCGGAGACGGTGGCAGGACCTTCACGGCACACCGAGAAGGTGAGGCGGCCCTCGTCTGTGGTGGCGCCTAATACCATGGCGGGCCGGCGGAGCGCTTGCCTCTCTGTTCTTGCAGGTGCTGCACGGCCATTTGCAACCTTTGGAAGCGGAGGAGCAGCGAAGGTGAGCTGGAAGAACAGCCGGGCGCCGGGTAAGAGGCGATTGCGGGAGCAGCGATTTCTCGCAAGGGTAAGAGTAATTTTGCATCTCTCGGAGCGGTAGGCGCCACATGCCACAATCACCGGCACGTCTCTCTGGAAGGAGCGGGTCAGCGGACCGCCACTGCCTTTTGGATAAGCAGGGTGTTCGGGTTACTGTTGATAACAATTGTCAATTCTATCTGTTGGGTCTCACACCTTAGGTCACCGGCTACTTTGCGCACACCTCCCTTCTCCACCCTCAGCAAGCATGGTCGCGTTTGAGCCTCGCTGCTTTGTCACCAAGCCCATCGACCAGCTGTCAGCTCGCTCTCAGTCTAAAGCGTTTCACATTGCAAACGTCTCTGGCGTCACCTTTGCAGAGCCTGAGCTGGAACAACACCTCTGCTTCACAAAGTGTTGACTCTCATATTCTGTGCGCCGCATGACTCTGTACTGGGGTGGCGTAATCCATAGCATTGTCACATCTTGGGATGCTGTCTTGCGCCGTCAGCCTCTGTATTCGAACTGTGCTCCCCCGCCGCATGACTCTGTACTGGGGTGGCGTAATCCATAGGATTGTCACATCTTGCGCCGTCAGCCTCTGTATGCAGACTCTCTTGCGCCGTATGACTCTGTAATGGGGCCATGTAATCCATAGCATATTGTCACTTCCTGGGATGCAGTCTTGCGTTGCCCTGCCATGTATTTCTGTGGTGCTTGGCAGTGTATATCTACATCTACTTTGCATTTTGTGCTTTCTGGCTCGGTGATGGCACGGTGTAATCTATAGCGCTGTTGTATCTCATGGGGTTGTAAGTTGCTGTCTGGCTATGTTTTTGGATTGTCTTGCATTGTATGACACTGTCTTGGGGTGCAGTCTTGGACTGTGCAGTGTCTTTTCTAGCTCTGTTTTTTGCAGGCACGACATGGACCTTTGGATTCTCGCAGAAAATTCTGCAGCAAATTTCCCAGAGCATCAATTTCAAAGAGAAGCAGGAGGTAGGGTGCTGCAGGTAGCGAAGCGGTTTCCTAGGCTTTGGGTTTTGCAGTCTGACACTTTAGCATCACAGCGATGAAGCCGCTTGAAAGGTGAGACCGTACCAAGCATGGCTGTAGACTCGGGGCGATGGCCCATTGCGGCGGCTGGAGGTGGGATGGCTCTGATGTAGGGGTGTGCATCAGTAGGGGCGGGCAGGCTGTTGGTGAGTTAGTGTGGCTAACCTTGTGTGTGTGAGTGATGTGTTTCTTTTCAGGTTTGCTCTGGGCTCAGGAATTATATAGTTTACAATAAAAAATCCCCAGCCGGGGGACTATTTTATTTCTCCCCTGGCTGGGTGTGTTTTTTCCCTGGTTCTGGCCGGTGTGTGAGGTGACAGTCAGTCACCTGAGTTTGGGCACAGGTGGCACTCCTGAGTACGGGGTTTTGGCAGGCAGGGCAATTATTTTTTTTTTTGCCCGAGGGCCCTGGGGAAGGTGTTCCTGAGTAGTGCCATGGAGGTTGTGTTTTTTGGTGGTGTAGGGGTTGTATTGTGTCTGGTAGGGATTTATGGATTGTCAGAGGTGTGGCTTCTTGCAGGCAGGTATGTTTCTTAAATGGATTACAGGGAGAGATTTGCAGTAGCATTGGTGGCAGAGAGGTGAGAGATCCTACAGGTATGGCCCAGGGTGGAGCGGCTTGCAGTATAGCAGGTCCCAATGCGGTTGTGAGGTAGGAAGCACTTGTGATAGGTTTCAATTGTGTTGCAATTTCAGCCATAAGTTTCTCTGTTAGCTTAAGTTTGGGTGGGGTAGGTGACAAGGCGTCCCGTAGACCAGAGCCCTTTCCTATTTCTCAGGGGTAAAGAGTTAGAGAAAATGGAGTTTAGGCAGACTAATTTTCCTACAAAGGGAGATAATGAGGCAGGGTCCAAAAAAGCTCAATGCCACTACGTATGTGTCTGGGAGCACTGTCTGCTGTCAGCAGGAATTTCATTAGAGTAAACTTTGAACGTATCGGTAGGTCCTAACAAGAATTCCTTAGGGTGAACATTCGAAATAAAGAGACAAAACAGCCATGAGGTGTAATAAAGGATTGTAGGTGTGTCAGGTGAGGTTTTTGTGCCTCAGCTGGTTTATTTCAAGTTCAGTACCCCCCTGCGTGCGCCCCCTCTGCGCATTGCCCCCTCTTACTTGAAAGAAAAAAATCAATTTCACTGAAAATGACAAATCCAAACCTGCTCCTGAACTGAAACCCACTTTCTACTGCTGCAAGAGACATTAGTTTTTATTTAGTATAAATATAGGCCATGACACCTGCAACTAATTAAAGGGAGGGGCTACTAAGGCTTGGAAAGAAGGGGTACAGATTAGGGGCTAGGGTTAGGGGGTTGGAAGTCTGGTGACCAGTTGGGGTTAGGGTCAGGGTCATTACGGGTTAGGGTCATTAGGGTTAGGGATGTTAGCAGTTAGGGTCAGGGTGGTCAGGGTTAGGGTTAGGAGTTAGGGTCATTAGGGTCAAGGTCGTTTGGGTTGGGTTAGGGCCACGGTTGTCAAGGTTAGGGGTTGGAGTTAGGGAACAGGTTAGAGGTTGAGGGTTACAGTTAGGGGTTGGGGGTCAGGGTTAGGGTCATTAGGGTCTGGAT